>OZ010684.1:7276960-7730055 GCA_963932265.1 Thymelicus lineola | reverse complement strand
TGGCTTGATTTTTCTTTTTAGTTGATTTTACGCAGTTTTTTGTTTTTTTAATTATTTTTTTTATTCAATAAAGGTTGCGGAAGTACCGCAACCTTTTATAGGTACATATACATAAACTCCCTCGGCATTTTTTCGATCACAGAGAGGCTCCAGGACCTCATGTGAACGCACTGGTGACTTATCGACTTATCGTATGGGTAACACTCTTCAAGCTCGTCTCGCCGTTCTCTGTAGGGTCTCGTGCTAATGAGTCGCCGTTTCCATCTTTGAGTAAGATGGACCCTCTCCCAATCTCGCTAACTACTAGCCGACCTACCATTTTCAAGCTTGTGTTCAATGTACAATGTCCATCGTTATGTTCTCACTTACATAGTGTGATCTCTTTGCTGACCCCACTGCAGTCCCAATAGGCTGTATAAGCCACGGCCTAGGGGCGGCAGCTTCCTAGGGGCGGCAGCTTCCTAGGGGCGGCAGATTTCAGAAGATGATATTATAGATGATTTTGCTATTAAAAAGTGCCGTAAAAACTTGTAATTACAAGTAATTACTTGTTTTTACGCACTTTCTTAGTGACTAATTCAGTGCCTTCCTTACTATGAATGGAAAATTATTATTTTAGAAAGGTACATGGGGCGGCAGAAATAAATTGGCCTGCACTGATAAAAAATATAAATCTGGCACTGCCCCATTGGCATCTCAGAAATCAACGAGCAATGACTATTTTACTTAATTAGACTTCATTTCCCAATCTCTCATTATTCTTATTGCTAAGAAACAACATTCATTCCAGAAAAATAAAAAATAGTTGCGCCTAATACAACTGCTCATTTTCATTTATTTTCACCAGAGTCCTGTTAGAGTTAGACTAAATTCCTGGCTACATTTTCTTAAGGTTCATAAAATAATCTAAAAGACATCAAGGAAATATTAGATGTAGAATCGAGTATGGGCGAGAGCGCCATACATCAGTGTCGGCGCGCATCGACACCGACCCGATTTCTAATGCATGCCCGCCTGGAAATGTTCAAAGAATTTAGAAGATAAATCGTAATGTACATAATATTATGGTGACAAAATTTTTACTTGGTTAAGTGTACTCTATAAATATTGCCTGAATATTTTAGATGTTGCTATCGAGTGTCTAACCCATTAATGCATTAACCTATTAAAAGCTTAATTAAGTTCATGACACATTCGAAAATTTGTTTGATTAATTGGACGGGACTCTTTAAATTAAATAAAACAAACAATAAATGGTAATTCAAGCTTACTATATTACCCAAGTGAAAACCCGCTTGTTATGAGATCAATTGCGTCCATGAATTAAGTCCTGCTTCCATATTATTGTTTTCTGAAATAGGTAATATCTTCTATTAGGTATAAAGTACTATCGATTAGTTATTGTTCTATTATATGTATAGGTAATGATGCAGGATTATGGAAATTTCTTTGTAAGTACATAATTATACATAGTAGAAGTAAATAAAATAGAATAGAAAATAAAATAGCCTATATATAAAAGAAACAAATGAATATACGAGACACCGTACGTTTGTGAAAGCGATGAGCTTTTAGGTATTTTCGCAGAGACCCAACAACCCGATGAACATTTTATAATAACTCCTCTGTACCTACTTACATAAACTTATTGCATATTAGTTAATCAGCATAATGTAACTTAACATGACATTAGGAAGTACCTACGTTACAAAATAGCACACCACAAATCACAAAAGTAACAAAAATAATGCTTACATAACATAATATTTTAGAAGATTTTTAAAAATTTTAATTTTTCCTGTTATTTGCTGTAATAATATCTACTTACTCTCTACGAAATACAATCTCCTCTACGAGATTCAGCAAAGCAGACAATAAACTTATAGTAAGTTTGTACAGATAATAACCATTGTTCATCATAATTAATAATAATTAATATTATTATATAAATAAGATAGGTATGTCATATAGTTTTAACATATCCAAGCGCAAACTCAAGCCAAAACAATCAGTAAAATAGAAAAGATAAAAGCATTGTCGCCTTGGATCGTCCACGTTTTTGCCAAGGGTCTGCCGTAAAACTTTATTAGGCGCATTAAGGTCGTGGTTGAGTCCTGTTTATGTAATCGCCTCCGGGGACCTTTAGCAGGAAAAATATTAAGTGAAAAAAGAACATACAATGTCAGACTTGGTAAGATTATTTTTACTATAAGCAACACGTTACAACGCTATCTTAAATAATTTTTGCACTTTTCCTGCTCCCAGATGGAACTTCAACTTCATGTACGGAGTTATTTATTTTCATTTAAAAAACGAAATTTTGGTTATAGAAAAAAAATCGACGTTCAATGTTTGGTAATAAAAAAACGACGTAGGTATAAATGAAGAAGGTATTTTATACTAGTAATTGATCTCACTTCGCTTTCCAACCTTTGACCATTATTTTTGTTCGGATATTTTTGATAAGAAAAAATTCAAAAGTCATATAAAACTGATAAAGTTCATTATGGACCATTACTTTTGTTCGGATAACTTTAAGTCTGAGTAAAGCCAAAGTACGGTTTATAGATTTCACCCAGTACCCACCCAGACTGAAAACAAAATTGTTTTAACGGAATTATTTTTAAAAGGCTAAAGAAAAATACGTTTAAGAATTATGAATACAGTGCATGTTAACGATGTGAATCTGCAATAATTTTATCACCATGATTTTTATTAATTGGAGTAGTAAGTGAAGTAAGGATAATAATAATTTAACAATTAGGCATTGAAGTATAATATCATAGAACAGACATCTCGAATAATATGTGTGTCCTGCAAGGGAGGTTCGAATTTCAAAATTGAGCCCCGGTTCTCCTTCCAAAATCGAACGAATCCATTGAGGATTGAAGCCACATGGCGCCACTGTATTGGGATATAAATAGTGTTCGGAGTGTCTGTTCTATACGCTAGTAATAGTACTTCAATGCAATTAGGTGACATAATTCCCTCATCCCACCACTTATACCACTATGCGATGGTCAGCTTACTTTGTTTTTCGTCATGCGTACCTCCAAAAAACTGGAATAACTTTCCTAAGTTGGTGTTACCGTTCGATTATAATGTTCAAGGGTGAGTAAGTTTTTACTGAACAATTGTGCTTTACCACCCACGTGCTTTATCGCCACTTACCATCATCCTGCCATCAGCTAAGATTCGTTATAGTTCGGCATTAACTTAATAATAATAAAATAATTAGTATACATTACCTTTTTAAGGTTCCGTAGTCAAAACAGAACTCTAAAAAGGCAGTTTCGTCATGTCCGTCCATGCGTCCGTACACAATATAGCATAGAGATTCTAGTGCTGTAGGTGGCTGTAGTAGTGTTTGTAGTATAGTAGAAAGCTAAAATTAATTGAGCAGTACCACTACTAATAAAGACCACGTAAGTACACACACTTCCTTCCTGTCCTTTCAGCACCCGTCATCACACAGCAATAAATAAGAACATTCCAGAATTTAATCCAGAATAGGGATGTCGACTGACATTGATTGAAAGTTAATATTTTATGTTTAAAGTATAACAACCAGCTGGCCAAGTGGATCCGTTCAACCGAATTCAACGGCGAGCCATTCGTCTTGTCGACGATCCCAAGCTTACAGACGAGTTAGAATCGCTTGAGTTGAGGAGAGATGTAGGTTCTCTCTGCGTATTCTACCGTCTGTATAATGGGGAATGTTCTGAAGAACTGTTTGGGTTACTACCTGCAGTTAATTTTCGTCACCGCACACTACGTACCAGGTTCCATCAACACTATCTGGATACCTGGCGTTCGTCCACAGTCCGGTTCTCACGTCATTTTCTACCTCGCACGTGTAAACTGTGGAACAAACTGCCTGCATCGGTGTTCCCTCTAAGCTATGACATGGGGTCCTTCAAGAAGCGGGTCTATCGTCATCTTCTTGACCGGCAACGCGTTGGTGACGCCCCTGGTGTTGCTAATGTCCATGGGCGGCGGTGATCACTTACCATCAGGTGACCCGTCTGCTCGTTTGCCTGCTCAAAGCATAAAAAAAAAACATGTAAAGGCCAAAAAGGAGAACCCCAGTTTCCATAGAAACTCAGGCCTAAGTAGACAAGACTGGAAATTGGCTGTTAATTAGATTATTGCAAAAAGTTCAATTTCTCCAATATTCACGGCTGCCAGCAATGGCCAACTAAGGAAATCCTAGAATGAATCACCTTAATTATAGGTTATGATTATGTCATACTCGTGTCACAGTGCTATTTAATATGTAGGTATGTTACACTTACGTTGGCGGGTGTCTATTATAATATCTACTACTTCAATGGTTTTCACCCAAAACGAATGTCATAAAAAGGTTGTATAATAAAAGCTATTGCATATTTCAAGAGATTTTATTAGTTATCATTATAATATATTAATATTTCGTGTAGTTGTGCAGGAGGCGTTATATTTCGTTAGTACCTTGCCCAATCAAGATACCATAATATACTCATTGTAAGTATGGCCACAGCAACTTCCTGATCTTCTAAAGATGTATAGGGTACGTTATCCAGTGTTCAGGACTTATTCTGAACCTTTGTCAGTCACAAAACAGGCGATTAAGGAGTCCATATTCATATAGTATTGGTTTGCAAGAAATTGTAGCGAAACTGCGAAACACATTCACCAAAACACAAGTACGAAAGCGAATACAATAGAAAATTAAAATCACTGTGTACGTGTCGATGAGTTTCAATAGTAAATAGGACTCCAAATACGCTGAAAATATTTGATAGTAAAAATATACAAGAACACGCGTAGAAAGATGAAAGATCGATGACAAATATGACAATACAGTGGTGTTATTTATAAATACTATGGTTACCAAAATGACATTATTAGGGATTACATCATCATTGTTGTCAATCGATTAATCGATGTCAAAATATTCGAAATGTAATTTAATAAAATTAGCGTAACGATTGAATGGTAATTATAATATATTACATAGTTTTGATTTATATGGAATACGAAAATATGTAAAAAATAAATTAATATTATAATTATAATCACTAAATAATACATAAAATATATTATTATGTTCCATCAATCGATCATTATCAATCGATTCAATCGATTATAAAATCGTATGTAATGAGGTAAATACTGTGAAAACTTTTTTGCATTATTTTGTTCATTTGGCAAGAGCAGCTGAAGCTAAGATTTAAATATATTTATCTTATAAATAAGACGAATTTTTTGGTATATAGTTTACTCTTGTCTAGTTCGATGTTCTAGCACAGATTACATATGGTTCGAGGCCGAAAATTGGGGATCTCCTTTTATTATTTTATCGAAATCAATCACAATAAATTAAATATCGTTAATTTTAAATGATAAAAATAGTACTCACTATCACGTGATCTCAAACGCCATTTTGAGAATATGACGTCATTGTATTTTAAAAGCAAATACAACAAACTTTATCACTGGGCCATTTGATATAGATTTCTGTTTATCAATTTTTGTTTTTAAATGGAATATTATTATTTTTGTAATATTTTTTTCGTGAACATTATCATGGTCCTATCTTAAAAATAAAATTGAATTCAAAAATTTGTCAACATCCCTATTTGTCCAAGACCATATCCACGTACGGAATATAAGAACACGGCTAAATATATTTTAAATTTTGTTTTAGAATTACAAAGTGACATTGACAAGTGAGATGTCTGGAAGCCGCATTGTCTCCGCGACGGCGGCTTACACGGATTTGAGGAACCGTCTCCGTCATCCCGCTTGACTGATTGTTCCGCCGAACCACTGTTCTTTTGAGACAGTGCCTAGTAATTAACTACAAAACTATATGACTGTGTGGAACTTGGTAATGACGAAGAGTTTTAATTAGGTCTCGTGCCTACTTGTGTCAACTTGCAGTGGTAAGTAGATATCTATTGTAATTAGCATTTAACTAACACAAAGTCTGGTCCGGTTTCGCACAAAATTTAAAAAACTGGAAAGATACAACTTTATGTTTCAGTAAATAATATATCTTAAAAGAGATTTTTTTAACTGTAACCGTATCTTTCAAATATTGTTTCAATCAATAATACATTTTTTTTTTGTTTTCAAATAAAATCGATTGTAGCACAGAAGCATATTACAAAGTTTGTAAACACCAAGCTGAAAGCATCATTTAATATTGACTATATAACCCAATACATTTGGTACAAAAATTTTAATGTACCTACAATTTTAATAGAAACATCAGATTAGGGGTAATTACTAGCCAGACTTAGTGTTGAATAATCACTAAAGTTAAAATATAACCTTATTGAGGCTACAGTAAGCACTGATTTTGCAGGTTTATACTTCAATTGTCTCTATGTATCTGTACCTACTTTATTTGATTAGAAACAAACTCTGCCATCTCTGCATCGATTTACTTTGAAAGGTGCTTTCCTATTGGATGAATATCATGTATTATTATGCCTATACCTGTAGAATTGTTGACGACCTCCTAAAGTTGCAGCAAGGCTTGCAAGTCTATTATGTAGGGATCCGACTAAATCCCTCTATTCAGCACATATGAGGATTTGGTCATTTGATTGTGAGGTCTTGTTTGAAATGTATACCTATACACCTACCTACTTGCTCTTGTCTTCAGTAAGTACATAGCGCGCTGGAACGCGAGGTGGAACTCACCTTTGATGGGGAATATACATTAAGACAGTAAATAGGCTATTAGTAATTAGTGCGATTACCATCTTAGACTTCATCATCACTTACCATAATCTCAAGAATTGCATTGATTAGAACTATCAATCGCTAGAATAAACTGTAAATTCGAGTGGTAATAATTATTTTCCATTATAAATTTAGTTACATCACAATCAAGGAATAATAGTGTGATATTTATAAGAACATGTGATATTACTGAAACAGTAGAGGCTATTAACTGAAAGCTCAATTGAACCCTAATTTGATTCATTCGTGGTTTGGCTTTTGATTGCATATCCAATCATAAATAATGGTACCTATTCCAAACTTTTAAGGACTACAATTACATTGTTTTAATATTATAGATTCTAGAAGGCACGTAAAGCCTTCGGTCATTAATGGGTTGAAGGCTGAAGCAATTGATTCAACAATTCTCATCCAAACAATTTCAATTTCTTGATTTATCATATCTACGAGTAGATCTATTTTATATTAATGGATTCTAAGCCTTTCATCATAGAATTAACATGCAATTTATAAACTACAATGTTTATGAAATCTCCATAATTGGTGAAGCGTGAAATTCACTTCAATACAAATGAAATTCCATTTAACACGTGGGCAGCTTAGAGATTTCCGAAAACCGCTCTCACTGAATCCGGACTTGACGTTTGATTGATGATAGCGTGGCATCGTTTTGTGAACGCAATTCTAAGCGCATTTACATGCTAACTTGCATAAACAAACATTTTAATCTAAAAATAGTTTCAAAATGGTCTGTAAATTCGTAGAATAAACAAAGCTGTTATTTCTTTCTGCTTACTCAAAGACTTATGTTAAACGCAACAGATTTTCATGCGGTTTAATGCAACAGAATTTCCAGAAAACCTTTTTCTTAATTGTAAATAATATTTTATTCTAGCTGTTGCCCGCAGCTTCATTTGCAAAAAATATAGCTGCATAAAGCTTGCATTGGGTGATCCACGTTAAATCAATGTTAAATAAGCTGTCAAAGGGTTCTTCTGTTTACAAAAGTACCTCTATCTCCTCGTAACGCCATATTTTAATGGATCAGATGAAGACCGCGATAACAAAGGTTGTTAGTGAATTAAGTTATTTTGAATCTTCTTTGTCATGTTCTCATTTAAACGAAACGGTAATAATTGTGTAATCATTAAGAAATAAGTAAAAAATTAAAGATTTCATCTCACAAAAAGAGAATGGTCCAAGAAGTCTTCTTGTCTAAATTAAATATAATAAATAATGGAAGTGTCATATTGGTAGCATTGAAGTATTTATTGTTTTGGAAATTCCAAGTCCTGGGATTATTCCATAGGATTTCAATTAAGTAAAAGATATGTGTGTGTGCTGCATGTTTGGTAGGTATCGTGAGAAACCCACACGCCCGAAAGTTCATCATTAAAGCTGTGTAAAGAATATCTAATGCGCACTTAGACAATGAAACCATTACAATTAATTAATTACAAGTTATGGGTTTGCGATAATGTACATTGTAAACATATAAATGATTTAAAGTTTCCTAATATTTGAATATAATACGCCCCACATCGTTAACTGCGGATAAGTTGAGCCTTTCGTTACAATTTGGAGATAGCTAACCGCAATTAATCACTTTTTATCATTCCGCGCAGGGTTTTCCCCAATTTACCCGCGTGTACTTTAACATCCCACTAGGATTTAGGATAGTATGAGGGATGAAGTTTTCCCTATTACGCTAATGTTATTTTCACGATGCCACTGAAGAATAAACAGGCTTTTAGAGCATTTGGAGATATTTTCAATTATAATGTGATGTTTTGAATGTCAATATATTTTCAGCAGGTGAAGAAGAACTTGTACCAGCTGGTACATACCTACTTTTGGAATTAACGCAAGTAAACGATCAAGAGAGGGCTCGTTTGCGAACTAACTTCAATCCAGAATAGTGATGCAATTGGCCTCTGCTTGTTTCCGCAACTGCGAATAATCCGCAAGCTTTTTGACATCCGTTTCCGTTTCTGTTTCTGCAACTTTTGAAGCGACTTCAAAAAATGAGGAGACAATTAATTCGACTGTATTTTTTATGTTTGTTACATCAGAACTTTCGACTGGGTAAACCGATTTTGATGATTCTTTTTTTGATTTAAAGCTGGTGCTTGTCACGTGGTCCCACTTAAATTAATTGAACGAGATTTGATGAGTAGTATTTGAATTATTCCTAATTTTAAATTCGGTTATTTTTTGTAAAGAATTATAAATAATAACGGAGATTTTAATTTCTAGATTCTGGATCTAAGAATTACCTACAAAATTGTAGCACTTTAATAACCATTTATACATTATAATTAATTAATCATGCGTATTTTTCTATAGAACATAACTACCTACTTCAAGTGCCATTTTAAGGTCGGCCTAACTCCGTTCTTCGAAGTAAAAGGTAAAAATAGCCCATTTGACAGACTTTAAATATACTTTCAACAACATGAAGAACTTTCTCTAATATAATATTTACTTGGAAATTACCAGAAATTACAGTCTAAACAGGTGCAAAGGCAGGTAGCATTTGAATCTAGACCACCGTAAAGAACGATAATAAAAAAAACAAAAAACAAAACAAAATACTCTTTATTGTGCACACACTAGGTAACAAAGAAAATTAATTTAAAAGTATAAAACAAAAGGCGGTCTTATCGCTACACAGCGATCTCTACCAGACAACCTTTGGGTAGAATTTTTGCGATCGAGATATGACATTATGGTAGGGTGCACGATAATAAATCACTTAGTTTCCACCTTTCACGTTGAAAAAGGAGTTTAAGAAAAGTTTTTACATTGGATCTAAATAGATAAAGTAACATTAGCACAACTATTTAAAATATAATTAATATAATATAATTATATAATATAATTATATAATATAATTAATTATTATATAATATAATTATATAATATTTCTTACACCAAACGTATTACCGACGGGTTCGGGGAATCCGTCATTCACTAGCTCTTCAATTTTATCAAAAATATACGAATGAAAAATCTACATTAAAAAACTGATCGCTCGATAGGTTTTATCGTGAGAAGTGGGATAACGGGGATTGAGAATATTACCCGTAGCCATCCAACTGTCAAATTGAATTTTACGCATAAAGTGCCTATCTAAATATTGTATCCTTTAAATAATGTTTTAGCAGCCATGTTTCTAACTTTAAAACGTGTAGGTAAATATGATTCTATAATAAATTATTTAAATAAATTGGCAGTATAATCCGCTAATCTTTTATCAACACAACGACAAACTTTCATAACATTTCGATATTTCCATGCGATCAAACCGCAAAATAGAATTAATGAATACAATTGTATTTTAGATAACTTCCATGTTATTAAAGAACATACAATTCCAATATTAATTAAGGTTACTTATTCTAGTATTTGATACACGAAACGTTCGTTAACTTCACTGGATGGCTTGAGGCGGTGCGTTGCGTGCTTTCGGAGCTCGAATGTGGAATACGATATCGAACCGCACGAACAGCTATTTGTTGTTCTAATAATATTATCATTTTGTTTATTCTTCTCACGTGTGCGATCTCTAGACTAAAATAAATGTAGGTAAGTATTGTATCATCAAGTTAAATGTCTCAGCAGGAACATACAGATATTTTTCTGACAACAAATTATACTACATGTGCAGATTAAACCAACATCGTTCCGAAAACATTTTCGATATTTTATATTGAGGCCGAAAAATAGAGTTTTCCTTTCATTCATTGGAGATTCACTTCTCCATATTTTGCTCACTATGCGAATGCAGTACAGAGCCGCGCCGAATGTGTTCACAGCACAGATTCCTCGATTTTTCAATACGTGGCGCCGCGGCGCCGCGCCGTGGATCGGCGCGATGTTTAATAAGACCCGTGGCCTAGCAATGAGTAAGGACTCATCACTACTACAGAAGTACCTAATTAATTTTTAAAACGTTTATTTAATACTTTCTACACTACATACAATTACATATAATACAAACATAATAACACAACATTTATACCTTCCTACCAGGTTTAAGTTACGTGCGACTTTAGTTATCAAGCAAAGTTCATTGACAAGTCATACTTGAACAGAAGGTATTAATGAAATCGCTGTTTTATTCAAGTTACAAACTACGTTACGAAATCGACGTACTTATTGCCAATGGTAACAAGTCTGCCGACGCGACGTCATAATGCTCGTACGGTGAGCTCTCGTAAAGTTTTATAGGAACGTTGCTACAGGATGTACTTATCTCACGGAGTGACATTCCGGATAGAGTTAAGCCTCCTTGAGGCGTACTTGTATCATCGTGATTAATTTGTTTTATCTGCTATAAACGCTGCAGGTCTCAGCCGTTCACACGAGCACACCCTAATGACGTATTTGAACGTAATACGGTACTCATTACCTCAAATAATTAGTTGTTTCAATTCAAATTACACTGTTTTAAGTTCCGGATAATGAATGCACTACTTATATAAAAATGGTTTGCGAATATTCCAAAAAAAAATAGGTATATTACATTTGGTTTATGGTACAGAATACATAACAGTACAAGTATGGTTGTGGGATTTCGATGATACTTAAGCATGTGAGTCTGTCTCTAGGAGACTTTTCATCCTGGATCCCGGACTGTATGGAAGTTCTGTGAAAAGATTAACTAATGATTATTAATGCAACTATTAATTATTAATTAATGATTATTAATATCATTCTATTGAATATCACTCTAATTTATAGATAGCAATTGACCTGTAAATCAATAAAATGAGGTAAATATGAATCTTATAAATAATGCCTGTAATAAATTGGTATTAATCAATATTCGGGTGCGTAATTAAAGTATAGCAGGTTTAACGAAGCGAATCGAGAGGGAGTTATTAGTATATTATGAATTGGATATTAATGAATTAATGTAATTACAAATAACAATAAAATTATTGTATGGTTTATATTCAAGCTACATTAACAAAATGAAAACAGTTGCAAATTGTAAGTTTATAAAAAAGTAAAATAATTTTCTTTTTAGTTCATAATGTATTTTAATACAATTCTATTCATATAATAATTTGATAGGGGAAATGATAATATCAACGTCCTATTTACCATTAACTAATTTTAGGGTAGATAAGTTGTTTAATGTTAATTAAAAGCTATTCAACGATAACTTAACTTTTTACTTTTTCTGACTCAGTTTACTTTTCTGTAAAGTTTCTCAAAAAGTAGTTGTAGTAAAATGTGGGTGCTGAAGTTTGATCAGTGCAAAAGTTTTAATTGCCAGTGAACGGCATTTCCAGTTAGTCTGTAGGGAGATTGCTTTTATTTATTTTATGTCCACTCAGAGACTAAGTTACAATTTGAGAACAACTATATAGTATACTAGCAATCGCCCTCGCTTCGCTTCGGAAAAAATCTTAGGTGCTTTAGTTAACTTACATAACATACTCATAAAGCAGCATGATCGCTCATTAGAACAACGTTACTATGAAAGGTCAATAGGTACTCGAAATAACGATTCGATATTTTTAGGGTTCATTACCTCGAAAGAAAAAACACGGTTCCCTTAAGATCACTTACTCCATTGCCCGTCTGTCTGTTTGTATTTCAAGACCTTTTTTCTCAGGAACGTGTGAAGGTAACAAATTAAAATTAATCCAATACTCAGGTCTGCAATCCCTAGGAGATGTGAAAACATATGATATTCTGTATCCTCAACGCAATCAAAAAACATTCGGCTAGAAGGAATGTCTTAGGTAAAACGTAGGTTAAACGTTATTTTGTGTGAAGAAAAGGTTTTTGTAAGTTTAAAATTAGTTCTTTCAAAGAACAATCCTAAGCTTGATTTAACACGACGCAATACGTTTTATTTAGTGGATTTATGTATTTTATGATCAATTATTCAATTTGTTCAATGTCTACTATTTGTACAACACCAAATTACGATTTTCAACCCCTTCCAGGGTAAAATACAAAAAAATGCTAAAATGTTGGAGGCCGTAATACGCAATTAATGATATTAAAAAAGTGAATATAAAAATAGATATTTAGTAAAAAATACTTCAGTGCCGTATTCTAGCTCCATCTTGCGAAATACAAATAAACTAAGAAATGCATGTATGCCTTATTTTGTGTGAAGAAAAGGTTTTTGTAAGTTTAAAACAAATTAAAAACTCGTTTCTCGGTTTTGGTATCGTGAAAGTATAGATTTAAAACTTAAAAAATCATTTATTTCGAAATCACAGACATTCACTTCAGTTATATTTATGTGTATTTGAATTATTGTAAATTTGTAAAAAAATAAGTATTCGCTTTGGCTCCACCTCGCAAAATATAAAAAAAAAAACTAAAAAATGTATCTCTCCTCAATTTGTGTGAAGAAAAGGTTTTTGTATGTTTAAAATAAATCGACTCATATTTTATTTTCTCGCTTTGTTATGTAACCCTAAAAATTGCCTATAATTTAAGTTGAAGGCTCGATATTGTAGTAAAGTCCTGTTGAAATCCATTCAGTAGCTTCAGAGATTAATGAAGACAAACAAACAGACAAACAAAAATTAAAAACTCATTTTACGGTTTTGATATCGTGCTAGTAACGATTTATAACATGAAAAATGCAGTTATTTAGAAATCACAGATAGACATAATTATATTATGTATTTATAGGTGTATGTATTAAAGTCGTTGGCGTGAATCAACAAATACAGAGCCATCTATCAGTGGCCAAGATATAGATAATCGATTATTTGTTGGATATTGGTTTCTCATACAGATTTAATTTGCGTTTTTCTACCACTTCCAAGGTGAAATTTATAAAATGGTGAAATTATATTGGAGGTCATAGATACGCAAACAATATGCTCTTAAAAACAAAATACAAAAATAGATATCCACTCAGTAATAGGGATTTGAATTAATGAAAAAAATAACCTTTAAATGCATTTTATGGCCTTTCCATGCAATATAAGTAAAATCTAAGAAATGCATGTATAACTCTTTTTGTACGGAAAATACGTTTTTAAAAGTTTAAAACAAATCGGCTGATATTTTTTTATTTTTCCATACAAACTATCCCTAAGGAACCCTTTAGTATGGAACATTAAACAATTGCTTAGTTGTTAAGTTGAACACTTTGCAATATCCTAGTAAAAGTGTTGTTAAAATTCGTTCAGTGGTTTCGGAGATTAGCGGAGACAAACAAACAGACAGACAGACAAAAATTTTAAAAACTCATTTTTCGGTGTTGGTATCGTGTAAGTAACGATTTGCAACTTGAAAAAATCATTTATCTCGAAATCACAGACAGACTCTTCAATTTTATTAATATGTATAGACTAGGAAATCGCCCTCGCTTCGCTTCGGGAAAAATGGTAAAAAAAATTTAATATAGCCTATGTCACCCGGGGATAATGTAGCTTCCCAACAGTGAAAGAATTTTTCAAATCGGTTCAGTAGTTTCAGAGCCTATTCAATGCAAACAATCAAATCTTTCCTCTTTATTATTAGTATAGATGAAGCGCTCATAGCCCTGCGGCTTGCGTCGATCCTAAGTGAGCGGGCGCGGTCGGTAGTCGGATGGGTGACCGCTAGTGGCAAAAAATTCTTGAGCGTTTCCGTGCTTCGGAGGGCACGTAAAGCCGTCGGTCCTGATTGTTATCATATGATAACAGTCGTTAGGCCATGTCGGAGGCCCTCGGGCGGTTTGAAAACTTCCGACATTCGGGTTGGCCACTAACCCCTCCACCAATCCGAACTGGAGCAGCGTGGTGGAGTATGCTCAAGGCCTCCTCAAGAGGAGAGACTCGTGCCCAGTAGTGGGCCATTAATGGGTTGAAGCCATATAGTATATATTTTCACACTTGCTTTCTGTCGATAAAATTAACAAAATATTTAAAACGATAAAGAAAACAAATAAGCACCTGCTAATAGTGGTGGTAATTCAAGCAACGTTTTGTTTCGGAGCAAGTTAGCTGGGTAAGGTATGCTTACAAATTGAGGGCTGAATGTCTACCGATAGCAAAACCTTTGACTAACCACAAATACGACAGCACCAAATTCATTGTGGCCTTTCTAGTGAAATTTCAAAATTTCAAAATCGCCCTCTTATTTAGTTATAGTTCCAATTAAGGGGCCACGGTTGTTTCCTTCTGATTGAAGAAACCTAGAATGTTGTGTATTCCAATTCTTTATTATTAAAAAAATGTATAATATCCCACTGCGTTGTTTCCACGTCCAACTATTTTATAATTCAAATGCATTTTTATCGATACTTAAATAAAATTATAGAAGTTTCTATCGGATTGCCAATCATGGCCGCAAACTCTTTTAGTGTTATAATTCTAAATTATATAGTAGGTACAAATCGTGTAGAAAACTTCTACACGATCCGACATTCAAGTCTCATCCACCTGATAGTAAGTGTTCGATACCTATGGACATCAGCAACACCAAAGGCATCACTGATGCGTTACTGGCCAAGAAAGAGGGAACAAAAAGAAAAAAAAGTGTTAAACTCTATCATAAACGAAGTTTTTATAAGAATTCTATACTTCATTTCAGTAGGAACTATGTCATCCTAACTGACTTCCACAAGAATCATAACGCTCATACGGAGAGCTCGTAAAGTTTTATAGGCAGCTTGGTACACGACGTAACGCAAGGGAGCGACACTCCTCGTATAAGTCTCCTCGAGATACACTTGCCTAACCGTGATTAATTTGTTTTATCTGCTATAAACGCCGCAGGCCTGCCCGATTTATTTTGCACGAGAACATCCCGATGACACAATGAGTAGGTGTTTGTACAGTAACTCACGCTATCCCTTTTAATACGTTGCGACAAGGGAAAGATCCCAGAATGTCTGATTTTCATTAAATAGTCGCCTTAAGTACAGAGTTACATGTTAGGGAAGTAGGAAAGGCTATTCAAATCTGCAACAGATCCTCGCTGACTACATTTTGTAGATTAATAAGGAATGTAATTTCTTATTACTGGCTCCGACCGCTATCGAAGCAGAAGAGATGTTTTTAAAAGAGGGGTTGTAGGTTATATCTGCATGGCTTAGGTACTAGGTTTAGAAGAAAGGAGAATCGAAGGGACAATTCATGATTACTCTCATTCTATGGGTCACCTGACTTTGTATAATACGAAATAGTAAAACAATGACATGATATTCATATTACTTACAGATCTATTGTGGAGCGTCTAAATACTTAGAAAATCTATAAAAATCTTATAAGCGCCCAGTATTGCTCCACGACTAGAATTTTCATTAAATCATAAGTTTTCAGACTTCTCAGTTACTGCTAATTAAGTAAATTCCATTGGAGGTGAAAGGCCTTAGGCAATTTGCGTTGACAAAAACAATCCTTCTATTTACTATAGTTTGTTAATATCTATTTAATATAATTAATATAACTTATCCTAATTAAACCTCAGCAATTTTCTTATTTACTTGATAGCAGTCTATACCATTCTATAAATAAAACAAAATTAAATATTGTACAATAAGTATGTTTGTGATTAACAAATTCTAACACCATATTTTGTGATTCCTGCAATACGAAAATGACAACAACAAATATTTTCTTTATCTCCTTTTTCAAAACCCAATTTATTTTTCTTTTATTTTTATTTGCCAACAAGTCAATCAGCTCTGCGTACTGCTCTGCTTACTACTCCGCTTACTGCTTACTGCTTACTGCTCTAACCACAACTCTATTTAGAGCCCACACACACACCCCACTAATTCTGCCCCTCTGTCGCCTTTATTTGAGGTATAAAACCACTCCGCAACATTATTATGTACCTACAAATAGATAAGTAAAATATCTTTGTTTACGGCGGTAAATACTTACCATTACAGGTTGGCTCATTTTTGTACACATCATAAAACAGTGTAATAAAAATGAACCTCAACCAAACGTTACATTCATTGTATCTATAGCAGTAAGGAAAGTGTTGTAGCATAAACCCAACAGTTTTAAATATAAGATACTTCATAGCTGTGGTTTAGCGTAGTCTTTAACTGTTCACATCTACTAATTGCTTCTGAACTTGTTTTCAGCGTAAATTTCGGCTAATTGCAGCGTGCACTCGGCTCCGCGCCAAATAAGTAACAAGTAGTTCAGGAAAAGGTTTCCTAAATCACACACTGAAAGTATTTCAAAGTAATTGGCACTTTAGCTGCGTCAAATGTAAACTATACAGTTTTAATTTTTCAACTTAAAGTTGAAACTTTTACTTTGCTGGTGATATAACAGGATGCTCGCAAATTTTTTGTTATTCGGAGGGAGCATGGTGCAAGGGGAGACAAGCTATAATTTTAAAAGGAAGGATCTCTTTATTTTAAATTTTTTAACACACATTTTTTTAAACACCTACTGTTTTATAAAGACATATAGGAGTTCTTTATTAATATAATTTCACTTTTAATAGGATAGCAATTGAACACTATCAACTTAATTGAATAGTTATAAAAAGCATAAGCAATATTAGAGTAAAACTTTGCCTACTTTGTTAATTATTACCAATTAGGTACTTACTTTCTGGAAATAAAGTTTGAAAATCTGTAATTTTTCTGCAGCATACAAAGTCTTCAAATAATTAAACAGTTCGACTTAAAACAAATCACAAACACTTAGAAAAATATACTGACTCGTGCGAAAACAAGATGAGAATGAAACTATGAACATATTAGAAGTTCACACGGACTGTAACAAATGGACCGATATATTTCGGAAAGGCGAACTTTTTCATTGTGTAACTTTTTGCCGGGGAATGCGAGTAGCAAAACATTGTGATCGTTTCACAGCTCATGTTTTGATAACGCTGTGACATTGTTATCTCATTTGATGAATGGACTTTTTGTTACAAATGGACGTTGTTATTTCGCTAGTGAACTCGCCTGCCCTGAGTGTTTTTCGAAAGGCGAACTTTGACGAATGGAATGTTTTTGTCCTGATCACGAACATCGAATTCTTTTCCCATTTTTGAAGCTTGCAGCTTTATTGTATCGTATCGTTGTGCTATGCAAGATTGCAATTACTCTTACCATAAGCCAGCAATATGAATAATGATGAGTGATTGCATTATGAATTTGTTTAGTTAGGTAAGTATTTTGGTTCTTGGCCGTATTAGGGCGGGATAGAATACTGACTCAATCCCATGCTGGCAGAATAGGGCGTCATTAAAGATGACATAAGGCTAAAGGCTTCACATCAGGATTATTTTATCAATATTATTATAAAGTTAATTATTTTATTGCCAATATTATTTTTCATGAATTTCCTGGCCAGCTACTAGATACACTAATTTTTAAGTCTACCGCCAAGCAAATCGTCTTTTTCAGGCTGGGAACTTGAGTGACCTCTCAAGTCTTGATTGGCAACGCATCGGCGATGCATTTGGTGTTACTGATGTCCATGGGCAAAATAGATACCTTTTTTTTTTTTTCGTCAGCCATCCGCTGCATATGGAGAGGCTCCGGGATCTCCGGTGAACGCACCGGTGCCTCCCCTGCGTACTTACATCAATCCCGCCGTAGCCCTCTACGAGCAGGATCGGCCCTCTCCCGATCCCGCTCGGCGGTCTCCTTCTTTACCATAATGGTTTCGCAGAAGGAGACCACAGCTTTCCAGGCAGTTCGCTCTGCCAGCATCGCCGCTACTACCGCAGGCAGGGAAAGATTTCCCCCGATCCGTTCGACCAGGACGCGCCGCACAGGTGCCCAGGCAGGACATACCTCGAGCGTGTGCTGTGCGTCGTCCCGGTCCTCACCGCAGTGGTGGCATTGTGTTGTTGCCTCGCGTCCAATCCGATACAGATACTCACCGAAACAGCCATGTCCGGTGAGAATCTGTGTCAGTCTAGGTGACGTTGCTGGGCAGGATCGCACCAACTACACGTTGGCGCACCGCCCTTTCCTCCTCCAGACGTACGCGCCACTCTACAAGTGTTTGTTGGTACGCCCTCCGCCTGAGCACTCCGTGCTCATTAGCTGCTACGTTTCCGCCCCTTTGGCGAATGGAACGAACTCGGGTATAAACCCTCGCATCCATGTCAGCCAGTATATCTAAGGGCGGAAAACGTGCCAGGATGGTTGCCGCCTCGTAGGATATCGTGCGATAACCTCGCGCGATCCTGATGGCCATCCTTCGCTGCACGCCGTACAATTTGGCTCTACAACGCCGTACTCCGGACAGTCCGGGCAAAATAGATACCTAGGTTAGAAGGTAACAACTCGGAAGTCATATGATACCGATTTTGTGGAGATAGTTGATACAGAGTTGTTTTTTATTCTACACTCTGTAGACCGCACCGCGAGCATTAAGCCAGCTGCTTAAACTGAAGGAGGGCTAAATACTCTTAAGTCACAAATACTGATAAAAAAATATTTTGTACTGTAGTCATTGCTTTGTAATTAGATATTATGTCAATCCCGCCTGTCACAGAATATCCTGGTGCGAGTAATAAGTGTGGAAGTGTATTTTAAACCATTTTCCACTCCTACAAAATGGTTGTTCATCCAATTAAACGCCTCCATAAAAAATAATTTAATATTAAATTTTTATTTGTACCAAAATTAATTAAAAAGGCAATTTATAGTATATATCAATATACAGAATTTATAAATATTCATAACCACGTAGGCACAATATCCGAGTTTGTATGTTAATAAACAATATTATATATCTCGGTATGTGCCATTACTTTGCAATGCCGATGGTGAATAGGGATGTTGACACTAATTATAAATTAATATAAATTTATGTCTAAAATATTAGTGGTAACATTTAAAGGCCTAAAATATGATTCTTTTATTGAAATCTATCACAATAAATTAAATATCATTAATTTAAAATGTTAAAAATTGTACTCACTGTCACGTGACCTCAAACGCCATTTTGAGAATATGACGTCATTGGAACAATTTTATATGGAAATTCAACAAACTTAGTAGACAGATAGTACTGAATATCGTTTAATGACGTCATGTGACGTTTTTGATGGGAAATTTGATAATGAATTTTATTTATCAATTTTTGTTTTTAAATTGAAGATTATTATTTTTATAATATTTTTTTCGTGAATATTAAGGTTCTATCTATAAAATAAAATTGAATCCTAAAATTAGTCAACATCCCTATTATCCACTCAGCTTACATACACGGAGTTTCTCCATACAGCATTCGCTTTAGTATGACAAATCACACCGAGCCACCGCTTCTATTTCCGTCGACAAGACCTACATTAACCTCAAGAGCCCTCTGTCATCAACTTCCAACTCAGAATAAATCCGATTCAGGAATAAATTAAGGTCTTTGTGCCCCAGATTGTCCCCACTTTTCAATACGGCCATCCGTCCAAAGTATTGCCAGGTACCGCCTTTCACGGACAAATAAACATGTGATTTACGAATATATTTGTCAATTCAAACGACATCGACTACGTTCCGGTTTAACCTGTGCGTGTTCAGGACTGGTTATATAATTACTTCAGTCTTACAAAAAGTACTTTCGAGTTTCGAGTTGATTCGCCGTAATGGATTTCAGTCTCTAATTTCACCTCCATCGGCAATACAAATTGGGCTTTAAGAATAAAATATTATTCTGCCTGTGTTCTTACAACCTTTTTGGTAACTTACCTACTTTATAAGGCACATGAAGAAGATTAAGCTTAAAACACATGGGCGATGATAGCCACTTACCATCAGGTGAACTGCCAGCTCGTTTGCCAGCTATTTCTATAAAAAAAAAACATGAAAATTATATTTTACTGCTACGATATCAAGGTAAAAGTAAAGTATATTAGAAATTTATCGATACTGATGAATCGATAAAACTTATGGGCTAAAATATGCTATGTTTCATCTTAATCTGTACAACCTTTTTGCCTGACTGCCAAGGAACACAGCTGCTCTGGATCAACACAAACGTGACAATATTCATACCATCTCTCGGTAATTAAGTAGATACAACATAATAATGTTGATTTTACCACCGGTCAAATGAAATGTTTGCTGTCTAAGCTTGGGTTGACATCACGAGGTTAAAGTAAGGTTATAGTTACATTCGGTTAAAATTAAATTTAACCGTCGAAACATACGAAACTGGGTTGTTTTGACTGATAAGCTTTAGTCAAAACTTAATAAACTAATAAACTTGAGTCGAAACTTAACCTAACCGTGACTTATGTAACACATTTTCGTATTTTATTATACATAGGTTAAATTTAACTTTAACTGACATTTACTTTAACTTCGTGATGAGCAACCCATCCTAAATGATACAAAGATGTTAAAACGTAATATTATGTGTTATGACGCTTTTTTTGCCGAATGGCGTTCTAATACTGCGATAGTAAGTACGAGTAAATAAACTTTATATAGGCCATATGCGTTACAATTTTCAATCGATAACACATGATTCTGTTGTCAAATGTAGTGTTAGATGGTATCTCTGTGGATATGCTTATAGGGCATTTTATCAAATCGAAATGATGTTCCTTCTTCACGCTTTATGAATGTTACGTCGTAAAATTTTTGGCGCCGAGATTTTATGCCAATTTTTTATAGCATTGTCTTCGTAAATGTCGTCCGAGTTTTATAACCCACTAAAAAGAAGCTAAGCCGTGTTATGATTACGCCGTATTTGAGGGGTTATTGCAGGTTACAGGTATCGAGGATACTAAACATAATATATAGCTGCTATGTGTTTACTTATTATAAGTATTGTTAACACTTCCACTAGTTTAAGTTGTAAAAACAGACAAGAGTGTAATGTAAATCAAATTGAGTTTCTAACTAACATTTTACTTCAAACTTTTTAGCTGAGTACATAATTTAAGATATATATGTATTACTAGATTCTTGTCCTAATCTTTTCTGTTGAATAATGTTCCGATAACATAACTAAAAATTATAATAATTATGTAATATTTAGATTTATCTAATTCATTTCTTCGTAAGAACTCTTTATACAGTCCGTTTAAGCTTCTTAGAGGCTAAAGAAGTATTGTACTATTTCTGATATTAAGATTCCTGAACTGATACCTAATGACATTCTGGTATCGAAAACTTTAACGTGAAATAAAATTATAGTACATGTTCATAACATATTTGCATGTCATACACCTTGAGACACCTTACTGTTCAACAAAAAAAAAGTAACAATATTTGTCTCTCTTGGAAACATAGCACTTATCGTATTTTTTCATTACTTAAACTTAGTTGTACAAGATAACATTATAAATCCGAAAAAGTTGCAGAACTATGAGCAAATAAAATATTCTGTTCCAAGCTAAGTGAAAATATTTTAAAAACTACTGTAATTGAAAAGTTACATTGCAGCCTCTGTTGCTAACAAGCGGACCAAGTTTGAAAGCAAACGGAACAAAATACTCAACTTTATTCTGCAGACCACTATTCAAAACACTTTAGCAACTTACCTACACTGTCCAACGCTTTTTGAAACTACTGTTACATGTTATTGCTAGGACAGACACAGGCACAACATTTTTCAACATTGTTGAACATACAAAGTGAAAATTTTCCATAGATATTTCGCCGAGGGATTTTATTCATTTTTATACATTGTGAAGTTTTTAGTTACGATGAGCTGCGTCCTTGCAGTGCCACCATCTCCTGCCATCATAGACATCTGTGATAAACCTTGAATAGGCCTGTAGGAAGAACTGGAGTAAATAGGTCCTGTTTAAGGTGTTAAGAATATCAGTTGGTAGTAGTTAGTAGTTAGAATACCTTCGTAAAAAAGACAGTGTAGGTATATGTAGAGTTCCAAATTCCAAATCAGATCAAGACTCTTATAACATCATTTTATTTGCAGGATTCAGGAAAATTATGAGTTTTCTGTTTGTGTCATTTTGACTCTCAAAGTAAATATAAGGTTTAAGCTTGTTATTAGACATTAGTCACAAATCTTAAAACATGCCGCAGCAAGTCTAGCGCTGGCGTTGATAAATGACTGTATGGTAACGGGGGATTTAATATCACTATGCTGAATATAAAATATGATTCGCATGTATTCGTACAGAATATGTCAACTTATTATGAAAATAACAAGTTCTTATTATAATTATTGTGGTTTAGCAAAGAACAAAATGTAATAATGTAAATATAGTATGCTATTGCCTGTTTACTTTATGCCTGAAGATGCATGAAGCTCGGCTTCTGACGCCACACATTGGTAGAGATGGGAAGTTTATAAGAAGAAGAAGTTAGAAGATATCCAGTAAACACGCGGTAGCGGGGGTAACCGAGGACAGCTAATGACTTGGCGGTCGCCAACGGGCACTCTTTACACAGCTTCCGAGCTGAGCAGACGCTACAGTAGAACGTCGTTATTATGATGGCCGAGTTTAATTTGCATTAGCATTGCACAACGTTATCTTTATGGAGAGCACAAATGTGTACTGTGTGTACTAAAATGGACTGATTGAGCAGGTATTACGTATGTTGATCAGTCAGTAGTGCGGAATGCCGGTGCCAGAGAGAAGTTCCCGTGGACTGTTCTATGCACAATCATACCTTTTGCGAAGAGTAGCACTCATGCGACTGTGATGGTTCGCTTCTGATGAGATAGGTCATGGTGCAAGCGATTAGCGAATTGATCACGTGGGTTTTTATAAGCGCGGGAGGCGCGGACAAGTTGTGGAGTCGAGGTGGCTGTGAGTGTGCAATGCGACGTGTGAACTATTAGTCGTTTGGCGGTCGACTCAAGCAAGTAGGTGTTAGCTATCCAGGCAGACCCCGTGGAAAATTAATAATAAGTAGTAATGGTATTAATTAACTATTAAAATCAATATTACCAATATAATCCCTCCGAAAGGCCCTACCACCAGCCAAAGGCCGAAGGGCTAGATTTAGTCGCCTCTTACGACATCCATGAGGCGTGGTATTGGGGTTAGTATTCTAAGCCGCCAAATTGCGGTATTTTAAGGTACGTCAGGAAAATTACAAGAAAAAACAAATCTTATCGTGTATCGTATGGAATACCTGCAATTATTACTTCCGAGTTGCGACAAAGGGAAAAAACCGTATTACATCTTATTGGTCACATCACTATGTTACCTACAGGAAGGCGTCACGTTGGTATAACACGAATTCTAAATTTTTACGCTTCTATTCCTACCAATACATACCTACGCCGCGTCGTTCAGTTATTCTGAATCGCTTTTCGTGACAACAAACGTATCTTTGTCGGCAGACTCAACTTGGCTTAATCCCAACTACGAAGGAAAGGTAACGTATCTCTTTATTTACGTTATATTTACCGTGACAGTAACAAATGTTCCATTCACACATACATGACCCGATTCTCGTAATTCATATTGCAATGAAAAACGAAAGCATTACGTAACAATTGGTTGTACTTACGTGACTCATTATGAGGAAAATATGCATATTAAATTTGTCAATTAACATTTTCTGCCAAAATGTTACCTTTTGTAGCATAATTTCAACGGGGTAGACATAAAATATGTTTCAACATGATTTCAACTTATAAATTCATAATTTCTTCAATGGTTCCCTTGAAGCAAGAACACGGGCGATACTGAGGTACCTCCTTCCTTTCTACAATCAAACATGAAATATGGATTTTTGTCATACGTGTTTCGATCGCAGTGTAGGAGAGTCAATGATAATAATAGTTTCTTCTAAGCAGGCGAGCTACTTGATCGTAAATGATTATCACCAGTCGATTGACAACCAAAGATTATTAAATGGAAGGGTGGCTAACCAGGCTGGCAAAAATCTACAGGACGTTTAACATATTTATAATTAGGTATGCAGTTTTTTATACATACAACAAACAATGAAAATTTATATTAAAAATTTTGCTACTGCTATCTACTCGTTAATACGATAAATTACACCCTCGTTAGAAACATATTTTTGGAGCAGGTACTTGCGTTTTACAAGACAAATTATAGTAACTACTCAAAGTGGCAGCTACCCCTTAATTGGTGTCTAGATGACAGATTAAGGACGGGATAGCTGTGACGTAATTGACAGCCCGATTTGAGCCCACTGGTCTTGTTTATGGGTTGGAAGCCTCCACCAAAGAGTACTCGCCACAACCACTTAATTGCTTCTCTTTCCCTCGTGTCCAATTAATGTAAAAAATTGTGTAAAACATTTTTTGGTTACATTTTAAACTGCTATTTTTATTTGAGAGTTGCACAGAAACGGATGTTATTTACAGTAGACTTTGTTTTGCAATAATGTACCCATTCATAAATATACCAATTTCTTCCCACGGCTTCGCTGGCGGAAGATTGATTTCATGAAAGGAAATCACAAACTAATGACATAATTTTATTATAGGTAGTTAAATAAATAATAAAACATCCAAATTATCCCATAGGAACAAAATATAACCTGTATAAAATTTATCCTTTGCCCTGATCATAGACATGATTATTCGTATTAGCTTGTGAAAGAAATACATCTAACCATCTCCACAAAATTATACTTCATAATATTAGTAAGATAATTCGTCAATTACTTAATTAAGGCCTATTGGATCACCGATCTAGGCGTGGCTATGAATTAACGTTATCATTATTCAAAAGTTGCACGTTACCATCGCCACGAAGCAACTATTACTATACACTTGTTTAAGAACGCTGAGTGGTACGCAATTTTTTGGAACGAAGTTCCTTATCGCGCGTTGTGAAAGGGGACTAGACGGAAAATTACGACACTTTTTGATTTTACGAATGACGACACTTTTTTTGAAGTGATTCAGTGAGTTTTACAGAGATGGCGCTGTACTGTACAGAGATGGCGCTGTACAACAAAATAATACTTAAATCGAAAGGAACTTCGTTCCATCCGGGTGTCCCTTGACACCTCTCATGTTTTTTTTTAATCTCATGCTTCTAATCTTGTGATTTCAATGGCATTGTCGTTCAAGTTCGCGGCATACCCTATACTATAGTGCCGGTTGTCCGCTTCAAACAATTACGAGAAACTTAGCAAGTGTGGAAGGACATTTCGCGTCGTCAGAGCACGTATAATAGTATGGTAAAGGCACCTAATTCCGCGGTATTTTCACCATAACTAGAAAGAACAGTAAAAATTAAGTATTTATCAAACCTCTCTGTAAAGGTGGCTACTTTTATCAGAAGTGTTAATTATTTTATTTTTGAAATATCCTCACAGTTTGACAACAAAAGTTTATTAAAAAAAATTAAATAATTCCGAGGTATTTGGTTCCTAATTCTGAGTGTACAGAATACAAAGGAAAGGAGGTGGAGAGAATGATACATGATGTTCATAAATGAAGTCTATTTATTGTCTATAAATTTTAGTGTTTCGAAGTAAAATCGGAGCCCTTATAGCTTCGTCATGTCCGTTCGTCCGTCCGTCCGTCTGTTCGAGGCATAGCTCCGAGACCCTTAGTGCTAGAAAGCTGTAATTTAGCATGAATATACATATTTATTAAAACTCCAAAATCGTTGAATTATGGTCGCGTGCTTATGGTCCGAAATGTACGAAGCACTCGTTCGAGTCGGCTACTTGCGTCAATCTGGCCGTTTATTTTAAAACGTACACATAATAAGCACTCCTTTGCTCATATACACAAACAGATAAATTATGAATTAAACATAGTACATATCTTGCAGGCAAAAAGAACTTGTAAATTGCTTGAAAACGTCGTTTTTCGAAATACCTCGAAATTAGGTGCCTTTACCTTAATAATATAATGACATCTGTATAGCATTCGAACTGCCCATTTTCTTTTCTTGTGAAAACTACTCCAGAAGAGTTATTGCTTTAGGTATGGCGAAGTAAAGTGCGCAGTAAGTCTCTATTATCTACGCCGTTAGAGTCGCGTGAATGAAGGCGAACGAACGTGGCGTGAATCTACAAGCCAACTCAATTCGCACCGTTCTACTAATACTTATATTATGACGCCAACTATTCTTGGTCGTAATGTACAGTTTCTTTATTTAGTTATCTCTCTTACGAAATAAGAGAGTAAGTTCTTAAGTAGCCAATTTCAGGCTTTTATATTGTAATTTTTTTACCGCATAAAATCACCGCCTTAAGGTATTCAATTTTGTTTCAAAACCAACGAATCTTAATTTTGCAGTCACGCAAATTAGTCAATTTATTCACTAACCCGTTCAACGTTGGTTTTGTTAAATTACCGTCGGTTATAATTACTTAATATTGATTACTCGCAGGGGCTGACCAAGGGCCCTTTTGCAATTATATCAACCGCTAAAAGGAATACCCTCGAGACGACAATCTGATTTGACCAATCCCTTCTTCCCTTGCTATCTTTCGATGGGGGAACTGAATGATGTCGAATTTACACAAATGATTTTTGACATGTCACTGACCTGATAAAACTGACTTTAGAGCTATTAAACCGGACGTTACCGTATGCAGAATGGAGTGTTCCATTCTGTTTCAGGCAAGCTTCATGAAAACAGCTCTCGACAAGGCAACACCAATGCACGTTAATTTAATTCTATACAAGCGGTATAATAATATAAAGCTTACCTACACTCTGTGAAATACTGCAACATATTTAACTCGGTCTGCAGCACCCATTTGTTATTTCAATTTAGCAATGCACGTCACGATTTTTATTGAAAGGCGCTTGTTGGACAGTCTGCTATTAACCACTTAAGCGAGGAACAAATGAATACGTATACTTTTACCAGATTTATTATTATTAATATTTATTATCATTTTATTATTATTTATCACATACCATTATAATATATATATATGCATAACTAAATGGGTAAACATGTAATTTTTAATAACCTTCTTGAAATCTGACATGTCAATACTCTTATCTGTAGAAGGGTAATGGTAATGTAGGGTACAATGTAACAAAACAAAATAAAAATACTTTAAAATATTCATTATATGACATTTGTCCAATAGTGAGCAGAGTTTATTCTCTGCATACCTCGTTCCCGGAAGCACCCGACCTTGGAATGCATCAAGAACAGGGCAAATTGGATTGGGTAAAATGACCGATAAAATCCCTCCAACACTAAGATTTTTTACATAATAATAACAATCAATAATGTCGTTTTGTTCACTACATTTCATAAAAAGACGGAACTCCCCTAGAATCTGCATATAATATATTTTTTGCCTGTCCCGTCCGATTATGTTGCAAAAAATACTTTTTTATAGACTTAAACATGTGTTTTTTTTCATAAAAAGCGGATAAAATTTCAATCGCTACAGACAAACCAAACGCTTTCTTTACCTTTTTTTATTACACTTTCTCTGAGTGTTAGTAAGTTACACTCTATCTATTCCGGAATCCCTGAACAAGTAGGTACAATATAATATATATTTTTCACAATGGGATGAGATTAATGGACGGAGTCCATTAGCAGTTAGAAACGTCTAATACTGTTCGAGCAATCGGTAACGTAAAAATATTGTTTTTATTGAGACTGTTTCTTGATTTGTGGAATTCAGTTTATATTTTATTTGACTACTTCCCATTATTGAGTATTTTATAAATATTAACGAAAGGCCGGGTCTTCCCACTAGTCCCGTTGAGTTGTTCCGTGACGGGACAACTGGCACTGTTTAGCACATCTGAGTGTCACTTGTCCCGTTGTCCCGTTTTGTGCCAGAAGTATCGTTGTCAAGTACTTAGCTCTCGTCAACGAGATATTTTTTAAATCAAAAATCAATATTTTAAGTCGACAGCACGGAAATAATGGGATGGAACAAATTATTTTCTACGAATTTCTGTCCAACAGGATACTAATTACTAGGCTAGATTACCGCACAGTAAAAATTTGAGAAAATAACTCAATTACAACTCACTCAAAGAAGTTCAGAGCATTAATAACATAAAATTATCGTCGTCACAATCCTTAAAGTTGATTAATAACATTATACTGTCTTAACTACTACTAAGCTACGATAAGGTCCACAGTCTTACGCTATCCAAATGCAAAGTGATACAGTTCGAAAAATTTTATAGTGCCTAATAATCTAATGCAGTTTGCCTCAAGAAATAAGATGTTTTCGGTGTTTTGGACATAAAATCAATACAAAGAAACCGACATTTATTATGCTATCATTGCCTTTACAGGATGCAATTTATAAAAAGTAAGAAAGAAAGAAAGAAAGAAAGAAACATTTAATCCAACATAGGCACTGCAACAATGTTAAAAAACTATTACTTATAAACAACAATTACAAATTGCATTCGGAGTTGCAGCCACCATGCCGGAAAAGGGTCGCACTCAGAGTATGGCGTAGCAAGCAGCAGGCACTTTCTACGTCCTCCGATTTTCAGTGCGCCCGTCAGTCGCGTGCAGATCGGCGAGCGGCGCAACACATGCATTCCCAGTGACCAATTTGACTGCAATTTCGAATTCAACCAAGAACAAAAACAATAGTTCCTAGCCCACTATAAAAGAAACGAGAATTAAAAAATACAACATAAAATACTAATAAAATGCAATTACAACTACCTATAATTAGTGAATAAAACTAGTAATATTGGCGAGAAATCAGTAAGAACTTGCTAACACATTTTAGTCTCCCAACCTCCATTTTTTACGTGTTCGATATTATGAATTACAGATACCTACGGTTTGTTATGATAGGTTCTACTTCCAGAGTTTAATCTTGAACCTTAATGTGATCGTAAAATTTTACGAGGAATCTTCCGCAAACTCCGGTAGAGGTAAAGGGTACCAAGTACCTACTCTATTAAATATTATATTATATTTGTTTTGAAATATTGATATTTCTCAACAACGTTACATCAGACCAACTAACGTAACATAAAGTTATAACAATACACTATGAGTTATTTTTGCGATAAATTTTAATGGAAAATGGATGTTAACACACTGTTAAATATAAACTGTTGTTAACTCATTGTTAAATAAAACTATAGACACTTAAATAAACTTTAATGAAGACAGTATCATCTGAAAATAACAGCAAATTTTAAAATTATTACTTCCCGTTATTATAACCATAAGCTAAATATCCTGTTTAGATCTCCTGTAATTAATGAATGATATCTATACTAATATTATAAAGAGGAAAAATTTGATTGTTTGCATTAAATAGGCTCTGAAACTACCGAACCAATTTGAAAAATTCTTTCACTGTTGGGAAGCTACACTATCCCCGGGCAACATAAGCTATATTATATATTTTTTACTATTTTTCCCGAAGCGAAGCGAGGGCGATTTCCTAGTAATTAATACGATAACTATAAGAATAATATGAAAAGCTTTCAATCTCCTCATAAAAAAAATTCAGAGGTGTACCTAAAGCCAGTCAATCCACACTTTTAAGTAGTGGCGGAGCTTAATTCATCTCGTGTGGGATGTAAATGTGGGCGAATTATGAGAAAAAGTTTCTATCATAATAATTATGTTTACCCTCATCAGATATAAACAAAGATATTGCCAAAACAAACGAGTTACGTGTAGTGTTTCAATAGCAATTCTTATAAGTTTATAGATATAAAACGACACAAAACTAATTTCCATTGGAGCAAATAATATACATTGTAAACAGCCTTGCAATTTCATTTCAACATTGTAAAGAACTTCAAGAGAAGCGCGAATAACGAATATATGAAATGGATTCACAAATAAAATGCTTATTACAATGAGCATTGTTACATAAGATTTTTACGGGTTATTTTCCTGCTCCCGAGTAAACAGTCTCAATAAATTCTTCATGCTGATCCTCGGATGAACCCTTGCGACGTATGAAAATAGGGGGTTCAGTACGTGGCATTCGCTGAAATCGCCAAGCAAGATCCGTGATTCATTGTAACCCAATGATATTATATATTAAAAAGAGGCAGATATGTCATAAGCGCGCGCGTTGTGTGACTCAAAAAGTTCCCAATTGGGAACTCTTATTCAGGTGAAGAAAGAGATAGCGATGTAGTTTTGACGCGAGAGCGATAAAGACATGCGATAAAGCAATAAAGCGTGCCTTGCGGACATCGGAACAGATTTTTCGGTTGATTTGTAAGGGCATAACGTATCTATATTTATTTAAACATCATTGTTGTAACCCACAAGCGCTGCCGCTGCATTGCTCACTTGCTCAGTGCTCCATCATAAATCACTCTTTACATCCAATTAATGGAATACCCGAGTGCTGGGTGTAGTTTCCATTGGTCTTGATGCTCCCGTTCGCGTTACGTAAGTGCTGTTTACTCATATTAATCAAGACCAAGAGGGTGATGTCGTTTGATTTATGGATTCACCTTCTTATAATTACGAAGGTAAATCACTGGTGACGTGATAATGGAGCTGAATTTATCAAATCTATAGTAAAATTGAACAAATTACGTACCCTGATGCAATAAAAATACCCAATGTACAAAAGACGGATAAAGAAAAGTGTATGATTATATAAAATGATAATAATTTAATATATAAATAAATAAATTAGTTAACTAATAGATAAATAGTCACATGATAAAGTTTTTTATTATCTAATTTACTCTTTTCCTACTCATTGTATGTTCTGGGTGTTTGTGCATTTTATTCAAATATTTTACTCAAACTAAATGGATCAGTCCGTTGAGACTGCGGTGGCGGTGAGCGGATAAAATAGTTACGATACTGACTATAAAATATGATATGATAGCTATTCTCCTTGCCTTTTCAATAAGTAGCATCCTACCTTCTTACCTAACCTAAAGATATTATTCCATTTCAGTGCCTTCGGCTTTATAAAGTAGATTGTAGCTTCGGAAACTCGTAATATTGGGCAGAAAAAATTGGCGTACTTTTAACGTAATTCTATCATAAAACGACATGAAGGTCAATCAGTAGATAAATGTTAGGATAGGTAATTAATTAGGTAATTTACTCACATAAATCTTAACAAAAATATTTTAAAAAAATAAAAATATATCAATTTTTGTGTTTATTCCTATTTTATAAGGACGAATCAAAATATATTTGATTTATAAGTGAACCTGTTCAAAATAATTATTTATTTGCGTTTGAGTTAACAAGTTCAAGTAATGGTGTTCCGTAAACAAGGTTAGATCGATTATATTTATTATTCAGCGATTACAACAAATTATAATAATTTTGCCTAAATTCGTTTTTAAGGAAATGATTATCAGTTTAATTTCCATTGATACATTAAAGCAAATTAACAATTTGACCAATTGAACAATTCTTACGGGCTAGAGAATATTATTACTTTATTAATAGGTTTCTCGAAGAAAAGCAAAGACGAAGTCGCTTGTAACATTTCCTTATTCTCGAAAGTGTCTAGTCAAATGACTAGGCACTTATAGAAATAGTATAGAAATCTATCAAATGATTTTATTTAAACAAGTTTATAGGCAATCAGACTATGCTTTAATCGTGGTTTATAGCCATAGCGAAAAAGCTCTGGACGATTTGCTGCAAATTGTTACAACCATAGCCCAGTATACCATAGGGTATAATAATAGTAGTTCACATATAAAATGAAGAAGACATGAAGTCTTGTGTCATATTTTAACTGAATTTGAATAGGGTGAACTAATAGTAGTTCACATATAAAATGAAGAAGACATAAAGTCTTGTGTCATATTTTAACTTTAGACCTCTGAGAGTGACTGCCTTATAACTGCCAGTAGATTGGCTTATTATGTAAACGTCAATGAAATTTAAGTGTGAGTATAATAACATTGTAATAAACTTGTGATTTTGTTCATAAAATTCAAATAAAATCTGTGGTTTGTTGTGAACTTGTGACAATATCTAAGATATTATTTAAATCTGGGATAGAAATGGGAACAAAGACAGTTTTGAAGAAATTCATCAAAAGTTTTGATTGTATTGCCTTCTACGACATCTCGCCTTGAATGCTAGTTAATCTTTTGACTAAGGTACATTTCGTGTGTAAATTCACCCGGTGGATTGTAATGGGTTCAACTCATTAATGGCCCACTTACTTTGCACGGGTCTCTCCTCTAACAACCGGGGCCGACGGCTTTACGTGCCCTCCGAAGCACGGAAACGCTGAAGAATTTTTGTCCACTAGCGGTCACCCATCCAACTACCGACCGCGTCCGCTGTTGCTTAACTTTGTCGATCACTTAGGATCGATGCAAGCCGCCGTGCTATGAGCGTTTCATTCATAGATTGTAATAATTGAAATTATTTAATTTATAAATATTTCACCGAGAGGAGACTTTATTATTGGTCACTTTGCAGTTTTAATAAGTTAATAGTTCAAAAACTAAATAAACGGTTTTATTGTCCCATTGTAGGAACTAAAGAAAAATATTGTGACCATGCTTGTAACCGTTAGGAAGTTCCCTCATCTGGTAACCTCAGCCAACCCTAAAAGTACGAGTATTATCGGTCATGCTTACAACTCAGATGAAGGAATAAAAGGGCTTACAAGTACAACGCAGCCTATAAAGGTTATTTGCATTCTTTTCAAATTGCTCGAATCGTGTGTAGTAAGTACCTAATTAATGGAATATATTTTACAGTCCCACAAAAACATTTAGACAAGGCACCCACGACACCACACGACACATAAAAAGTTGGCTGCAGACTAAAACTACATGGTTGGGACGTGTGCGACTCGGGTGATGGTTGAGCCCAGTTTAATTAATCTGGATTTGATAAGGGATTAAGTTTGTGCGACGCGTGACGGATCGAGAGCTTACGCGTCCTGCTATGAGGCTGCGGTTTAAAACGGATCTACCTCGCATTTCGTCTCCGCACAATTTGTACACACGTTCAAGATGTAATTTAACTGCGACCAACTAAATTGGTTGAGACAATGTAAAGTTTTTGCTACAAACTTAGCCCGCTTGTTTTCGCCGTATGTGGCATAATTTCATTTAAACTAGCTCTGGTTTATGCTAATGTACTTGTGGTAGGTTAAGGGTTATTGCATACATTAAAACTTCCTCGGAATACCTGGTGGGTCTTAACTGTGTACGCGGCTAAATTAAAATCCGTCATATTCCTTATGCATAGAGAATCTCGTAAGATATTAGCTTGAACATACAAGCTTTGAAGGTATTCGAGGTATGCTTTTCTGAGAAAACTTTATCAGATTATCTAGTCTGCTTTAACTACAGTTACTCAATAAAAAAATTGCATTTTACTGAGTACCTTTTGCATTAATAACCAATATTAAAATCAATAAAGCTAAGAATAGTAGGTATAGGTCTACTAATAGATGGCCAAGAATCGTAAACAGGACATGCCGTATAAATACCACCATCAAGCACAGGTATGATAACAATTCAAATCACTCAGACCCATTCCGCCTAAAATTTCATTATTGTCGACTGGACGCGGGGCATGAGGCATCGCAATTACCTTACAACACGAGGGCAACCGAAACACGACCTAAAATGAAAACTGCCGATAGTTATCAGTAAACCAAAGAACATATAACTACCAGCACTTAAGGATTTAAATAATTACATTAAAAAGCGCGTGCGTAATAAAATTTTCCAAAATTTCCCCTCCCCCCGCGGATGGCTCACAGATGAGAGGGTTAACAGAAGTATCGGTTATTATTAGCTTACTTAAAATTAAAATATTGAAATGTCACTAAAAGTATCTCATACCTATAATTAGCTAGCTTTAGCGTTAACCTACTAGATTTTGCCCATGACGCGTAGAATATTGACATTCCTATTAGGTACTCATTAAATCCTCGACTGCTTAAAAACTTATCGTGATGAAACTTACATTTATTGATGCGAAACATCTATAATAGGCGAGGGGTAAGCCTGATTTTTGGCGCGGTGAGTGGCGACGCATCGCCGCACTATATTATTATGGTAGGGCAATATGAAAAAAATATATAATAACACAATGTGGATAGTCATAAATAAACATAGTTTGATAGGCTGTAGCATACAGTAGGACAAAACTGTCATCATTTTCTGGAGACAATTCGTAATATTGTATTTTTTTATTATGCCACATTTAGTTCCTGTCATTCTGTACCTTTATGCCTATTAGTTTTATAAAATAATTTTGATTTTAGTTTCACATTTCACATCTGCCAGCTTAGTTTTACATCTGCCAGCCGCCCCATGACGGCTTACATTTTTTTTTTAATTAAACTTCACGCAATAACGTGAAAATTTATTCCAATTTCGACCTTTAAAACTTTTGCGCGAAGAAACTTAAAGACATCCAGACAAAAATTTGACAAAAAATGTATCCTACTAATATTATAAATGTGAAAGTTTGGATGTTTGTGACTCAATCACGCAAAAACGGCTTAACGGATATGAATAAAATTTGGTACAGGGATAGTTTTCAACCTAACTTACCGGATAGGCTACTTTTTATCCCGGGAAATATACCCATTCCTGAGGGATAAGAGCTACAATTTATAATCAACGGATTTTTTTTGTCGCTTTTCGTCACAGTGACACTACAGCTTACAGATGTCCGAAATAAAACATGGCCGAACTTCAAACAGCTGATTGAGTGATTTAGTTGTAATAATGGTTAATTGTTTTAATAACAAACATGTACCAATTTGGCGGTGATGCATATTGTGATAATTTTTATCATAAAATGCGAGGTTTAATTGCTATCGATCTTGTATAAAATCAAATGTAACTACAAAACAATTTTATTTGCGGAAAATTAAGGCTATTTTCACACCAGCGTTTGTAAAGCGCTACTCGAACCCAATGAGCAATCAACGAGCTACAAAAATTAATAATTTTACGTTAAAGAAAATTACTCGTAGTATCATTGTTGTAATTTAAGGCTATCATTGAAGTATAATGTACAAAAGTACCAGAACACACATCGCGAACAAATTTTGTGTGGAGCATCCGTTCTCCTTTCAAAATCGAACAATTCCATTGAAAACTGAAGCCCATTGCAGCCAATTCATTGGGCCAAACATGGTGTTTGCAGTGTCCGTTCTATACGCAAGTAATAAATTTACTTCAATGTAGCTTATCAAGTTTTTTTCCTACCTCTCAATAAGAGGTGCTATAGAAGTATTAGAAAATATCGCATCAGGTTTAATTAATTGCATAAGATCATCAAATCTGGTTATTAATATTCGTAAATATCTTTTTGTTTTTATATTTACTTTATAGTAAGAAATATTAACTTTCCTTAACCGATTGAGCAAATCATTATTGAAATGTCGGATGAACGCATGTCTTTGATGCGGATGTCTTTAAAATCCTAGTGCGTTGTTGGCCTAAAGTCAAATTGCTTTATTTTTCTACAGCTGTGAGTGCGTATATGCCAGTGTTTTTGGCCGGACATTACAAACCTCATTTTTTATAGAATACAGTATCATCGATTCTATTATTATTTTTTTGTATAATATGGGGTATATTGTCAAGTAATTCCTACTTAAATTCAGTGAGGATCTGATGATGGGTTCTGGAGATGAAGAGTGGAACTCCATAATGGTAGGGAAAATGGAACCGTGTTTAAATATATTTTATTTTTAGTATCGTTCACATTCTAAAACCAGCTCTTCATTGACAAACTAAAAGTTTCATGGCGTGTCTCGGAGAAAAATAAGTAACTCCTGAACGGGTGCGAATTACTGAACAGGAATAAAAAAATATTTGTTTTTATTTATCTTGACATTGCAAAAGCAGTATATTAATGATCAACTAAGGCCTGATGGTGTATCTTGGAAGCAAAATATATAAATCCCGAACGGATAGGTATTATAGGTGTATAGGATTAAAAAAATATTTTTTGGTAGTTACGTTGACATTGCAAAACCAGTACGTATTAAAGCGTACGTATTAAATTATTAATTGGTAAAGCTCACTAGCTTCGTAAAAGCCTATTCCATATTGACTTGAAGACACCCATATTATAATCGAACGGGAACACCGACGCGGGTAATTTAATCACGGTACGCATAATAAAAGACGAAGAGAAGAATACCCGGCGGGCGTCGAGTTGTTCAGATTGTTTAGTAGTGGAAGAGGAAGGGGATATTATGTCATGTAATGCTGGTAACTCTGCGTGTGTGCTCTAACCCTTGGAGATTAGTCTTAATCAGCTTAGGTTCACCAATAAGCACTTAAGCACACCTCTCCATTGAAATCAATGATGATAGATGGCATTTAGCTGCACTAGCTCAAATGTGACAGCAGTAGTCCACACATGGCCAACCCTGAATTTTGAACAAGGTTAAGAGCTGTTTTGTTGTTAACAGACGCCTAACTTCCTAGCAGCAGCCTAAGCTTTGGATTCAATGAACCTCCCAAAGTTAATGTTTGAGGATATCTCAATTCTTAAAAAAATTATGCCATCAGCAGGGATACAAGTAGACGGGTCACCTGATGTTAAGTGATCACCTCCGCCCATGGACTTTAGTAACACCGAGGTGTAACCAATGCATGTCATAGTTTGGAGGGAATACCGATGCAGGAAGTTCGTTCCAGCTTACACGTGCGGGTAGAAAACATACGTGCGGGGAGCGCCATTGTACTTGAATAACTGTAGGCCATAGATGTAGTACCTATAGATTCAGCCACGGCGTAACCGTACATGAGAAAGAAAATTTACATTTCTTTGATTAGTTGAGTTATTTTTAAAGAAATGTAACAAAATTTAATAAGCAGCCTAAAATACTGTTACCCACCATCGTACTTAAACTTATATACTTACTTGAACTAAACGATTTTCTGCTGAAAATACATATTGACACTATCTTATTAAAATCTCCAATAGGCAAATTAATCTTAATTGTTTGTCACAACTCGCACTCGTAACAAACAATGAAATCCGGCCCCGGGGGGGAACAAAAAATAATATTTTTTGTCTGGCGATCTCCCTCTGTCAAATGTATGGGCGAATCTACTGGTTCTAAATAAGATATATGCTCTAGGGTGTATTCCAAGAATCTTATTCCAAGATTCTGAAAAGTAGGAGTCAAGATGAAGTAGGCTCCTTTTGCTGGTGAATTGACATGCTTGAGTTTTTATGGCGTTCGAGATGTCAAGGGAAACTGCTAGCTCTTCTCCATTTTTCTCAAAGATCTCGGCCCAGATATGAGTGGCATACACTAGGAGATCTTCCATCGACCGGTTTCGGTGGAACCCGTACTGCCGATCGCTAAGGACATCATTGTATTTTAGGTATACCATGACGCACGTGCTCAATATACGCTCCATAATAACTCCTGAATTTTTGTTTGTTGTTATTGGTAATATTTACATTATATTTGTTGTTGTTTTTAAACCATTTTAAAATGAAATTAAGTGGATGTTTATTATACACTCACGCTTAAACTGCTAAACGGGCTTAGTTTGGCTCACAATTATTTAATATCCCGCAATAAAGGATATAATAGATTGCTTTCTAAATCGAGGATAGACCTGTTCCCATAAGATGAGTGGCATAATTAAATATGAAAATTTTGTTTACATGTTTAGATGTGCTACTAGCTTAGAATTTTCGTATCATTTTTTTATTTTTATTAATCACAGCCTTCATTCCTGTTCTGTGACTTTAGTGGTCTCTCCAGTCCTGTACCTATTATAGCACTCGACGGAATGTCCTTACCAGTCTGCTCTGATTTTCGGTACTTGGGCTCAATCATTCAAAAGAATGGTGACATTGACCTGGATGTGACACATTGGATCAATGCAGGTCGGGTGAAATGGCGGCAGGTCACAGGAACTATTTGTGACCCACGGATGTCCCTTAAATTGAAGGGTAAAATCTATAAATCCGTCATAAGACCTGTCGTAATGTATGGATCAGAATGTTGGGCTACAAAGAAGACGGATGAGAGACAATTGCATGTTACAGAGATGAGAATGTTGAGGTGGATGTGTGGAGTGACGAGAATGGATAAAGTAAGGAATGAGTATATTAGAAGAAGTGTGAAAGTAGCAAAAATGACAGAAAAGTTGAAAGGAAACCGAATGTTATGGTATGGGCATGTGATGATGCGTGAGGAAACGCATGTGACGAAAAGAGTGATGGATATAAATGTGATAGATAGACGAAGGGGACGAGGAAAACCTAAGAAAAGATGGATGGATTGTGTTTCAGAGGATATGAAAGATAAGAGAGTTAGTGTAAAGATGACGGCTGATAAAGAAGTGTGGTAGAGGAAAACATATTGCGCCGACCCCAAATAAAATTGGGAAATGGGAAGGATAATGATGACTATTTATTCCTCTAAGTACCCAATTCTAAAGTCCACGCAGACGAAGTCGCGGGTAGAAGCTAGTATCAAATATTTTAAACATCTGATTGATTGATATTAATTATTATACTTGACTTGACAACTGAATAATTCATGTTATCGAAATATGGATGGAGCATTTCATTGGAGGCAATAATAAGCGAGACTCTTTGTTCCTTCTTGGCCATGTATTTTTTATTACGGATCAGAGATGTGATGTGATATAGGCGGCAACCACTTACCATCAACTGGCCTGATCTGTTACTGATATAAAAGTAAAAAGAACATAATAGTTGACAGACAAAATTGCTTGTGGGTACTGTGCTTCAACTTTACTACAATCTATTATAAAATAGAAGATCCAAAGTTGTGTAGATCGAAAAACAAAATAGAACGTACGAGTATTTTGTGCTTGTGCCAATAAACTATTGGCAGCATGCTGGACTAGTTGACGGTTCAGATATCCCACAGTCATGTTAAATTGAATTCAGAAGAAAAAATACGTTTTGTCCAAGACATATTACTTCTTTTGTAACCATACTCGTTACTCTTGAAAATTTATATGTACGTGCATTAGCAAATGAATTGTTTATTTATTATAATAATTTGTAATACTTTTGAACAATAAATGCATATTTATTAATTTAACATGAGGTGTCCCAAACATTAAATACGCATTTCAACAAGCTGCCATGCGTGGCAAAGTGTTGGCGACACAACGAAAATTGTGTACACGGCAACAACATTAAAATACATATAATGAGCATTAATCTTAAATATTCAATTCCCCGACCAGGTAGACTGATGACCTGAAGAAGACAGCGGGCATTCGCTGGATTCGGAAGGCTCAGGAGGACCGGTCACAGTGGCGCAAGTTAGGGGAGGCCTATGTCCAGCAGTGGACCTCCAAGGGCTGATGGATGGATGGATGGATGATTCAATTGTGATACCTATTATTAAAAAAAATCTGTGTTTTCTAGTTTATACCTACGTTTTTACGGACAATGTTTCAAGGAATCAAGGCTAACTAATGTAGGTACATATTATAATATCTATCAAGTTATATTAATACAGTATCCGTTAGCAACTTGTAAAAAGGCACTAATCTTACATTAATTTATCATTAATTGCTTCGTATCAATTATATTAAAGTTATAAGTAATTAATTCTAGAAATTTTATTTCTAGACAGATATTCCAATATTAAATTCACAAAAGTTTTAACGAACTATATTGAAAGATCCAGTAAAATTAATGCGATATAAATCTTCAGGTTCTAAGCAAAATACCGCGCTCAGAAATTTAATACTGCGTACGGCCGTTATAAACGGCTAATTGGCAAAATTAAATTAAACAAAGGAAAATTCCGATGCGGGGATTATATGCGTACCTTTTGAAATACGCGATAACTTCCAGAACATGAAACAAAATCCATTAAGTTAATGTTAAAGAAGAGCGACAATACGTCACTGTCAGGAGTGGGGAAAGTGGGGAGAGCCGGCAAGTGATTTCAGAGGCGAAATGCCCGCGACGTGACAAGACTGCCGATGTCGTCACGTCAACTACATTCATATTTGGAACAATTAGGACACGTGACTTTTTTATTCCGTAAGTGACCTACCAGTGAATAGGAATGTACTCTATTCATAATAGTGGCGAAAGACAACAAGGGTAAGCAGGTGAGGAGTAAGCAGGTGCGGTGTAAGCTTTCATTGCTTATAGGCCCCTGCACTACGAATACGACAATAGCGCAATAATAATAATAATATCGTTTTATTTCCTCTTACAAACTATTGTTTACAAATGCATACATCTTATAAAATTATATGTTTAATATAAAATATTGTAAGAGGCTGGAGTCCGTACCTACTAGGATAGCCTGTATTACAGATCTCCAGGCCCTCACCCCAGAGCAATGGAACTATAAAATAATTTTACATGACAGAATAACATAACAAAGAGGCAACTTTAATGTTTAATTTAGAATTTAATTACATATAATATTTACCTGCAATGTTGTGTGTGTGTGTGTGTGTGTGTGTGTTTGTTATGTGTGAGTGTCTGTATTAAAAATGCAATATTGCAATGGATTGCTAGTGGGCGCCAGTTTAATCATTTTTTTATTGTCCACAACCTAATTATAGCCCACCACTGAACAAGAGTATATTTTCTTTGATAGGTCTAGCACATACTCCACCACGCTGCTCCAGTGCAGATTGGTGGAAGCATTTTTTATTGAAAAAGAAGGAAATTGGAATTTTACAATTAAAAAGAATATCGTAATATGACTACTGGAACAACTTACCCGTGGGCATCAGGAAAGCAATCAATCAATCATTCAAATTACAAGTCCGTGAGCATTTCCTCAAGGCAACTTATCCTTAACGAAACACAGTGTCTTCTTTCTTCTTTCTTTTTTCTATTACGTTATAATGTATTAACCTATTTGGTGTATACAATAAAGAGTATTCTATTTTACTATCAGACTGAAAAAGCAAAGCAACTAGCAATAACAACATAACTTTAGAAATATTGATATTTCCAGCAGCAAAATAAAAACTACCAAGTTATGTCCTGCATTCTCTATGTACGTTGTTCATACAATGTGTTGTGCTCCGTGCATTCCTCAGGTACATACATATAACCTCTTGGGAAATAATACGAATATCCTGAACTCAGTATGCACGTAGAATTTCGCTATAGGTTACAACAATGCGATTTAAGACAAATAGATGCACGGCAATAAGTTGGCATAGTAGATTTTTATAAAGAATACTATAGTAAACTTCCAAACGATTATATATTGCAGTGTATGATACTCGGTATGGAATTAAATTTGCAACTTTTATAATATCACAATAAAACTGCAGTTTTAATGTATAAACACTGTCGCATTGTGCCTCAAAGCGCTTATAGAACTTCGTAAGCTCTATGTACATAAATACACACACTACTAGGCTGTACAAAAAACTAGGCTGGTGGGTTAACTATTATGATTTTATTTACCTACTTTACTTATTTCTACCGTAGATTGAATTTTAAACATAAACACCAAGTAAAATGCAACACAATATTCGCAATAAAGCATACCTGTGTAAGGAAGTTAAGTGTGAACAAAGAGAATATGAACACGAATCCCTTTTCGCTATTTTGGAGAAGTTACAGAGAAGCGGGGAATAACAAACCCATTATTGGCTGCTCTTATGAACGCTACTGCAAGTCGAATCCTAAGTTTCTTCGCTACCTTCTTCATGATCGATTACACAATAATTTTATGTATAATAGAAACCATTAAACGTGCAAAAGAGGGTGTTTATTCACGACTCGCAAAGTATTTAGGCTGTAATTCAGACAATTGCTTTTTAGGTTTAAGGTAGATTCGACCAAACTTGTCTGTCTAATCTCCTTCTTCGTCTCAGTATCACAATTTTAGGCATATTGTAGGTACAGCGTACTGCATTTTCATGGCGTATACCGTATGTCATACATCGTTATTAAGTTACATTATCTGTATTGTAGAAAGTGCCTTAAGTTGCCATCGTCATGGGATACAAATTGTATTATGTTATGCATGACGACTCCGATGCTACGCACGAACCAATACTACGCTACGAAATGTAGGTGGCTACATAGTTCATTTGCTACATATGCTCGCGTAGCTGCGTAGGCTAAACATGCATAATGTTCCGGTTACGAACATCCCCATACTATTCATTGCAGAGAGCTGTTTTGTTACAGATATTATTATCTACCTAACGCTTGTGCTAAAAACTCATTTAACATTGAAATTAATAATCATTTACACATAAATTATAATACATTATAATATATTAAAACAAAGGTTATGTCTAGCAGGTCTTACTTAGCGCTATTTTCGATAATCTCGATAATTTCGGTAATCTTATATCTAAACTGCTTCACAGATTTCTGGGCGTTTTTTTCTGAATTGATAAATTAATTAATTTAAGATACGTATTGTATTGGTAGTATGAAAAGTATTTTAATTGAGTACAAAAATAAAATGGAAAATGTCAGTAGTATAGTCATAATATTGAAAAAGAAAACATTTAAAAAGGGGTAACTTTGAGATTTTTTTATCGACTGAAGTTCATCAGATTTTGTAACTTTAAGCGTTTTAACGTAAATTAGATCCTTAACTAATACATATATTTTTTCAGAATAGAAAAAACCTATTTTCTATGTCTCAGATGTTTTGAAAAAATTCAAAATACGGCCTCTGCGGGAATACATAGCCTTAAATACTTGTGATAATAGATAGTCTACTCAATAATACTAGCAAATAATCCAGGATTACTTACTAAGCGTAATGGCGCCCGAGTGTACCGTCATTTTACGATCCAAAACTCTTGTCACTCTTGTCTCTTGTCACAGATCGGGCCATATTTACTCAGTTATGTGTCATGGCCACGTTGCCCAAACGACACGCGATCGGATCCAATGCACGTGACGGAGAATAAATCAGCCTCGCACTACGGTTTACTTCTTCCTGTTCTATACAGCCAACTTTATTCTCATTATGAACCCCGGTTATACGTAAACACGTTATTATTTAGTCGTGGTTTAAAATGACCACGCGTTCTTCACATTATAATATTATATCTGTTAGGTTTTAAATACTATTTATTTATTTGAAATACATTTTAAAATAGTACTTTTTATTGTATTGACACCACGCTAATAATAATAATTACATTCAAATCAAAGCTAGTATGGACGTATTAATATTCAAAACATGATCTTGCCACCAGCTGTTTGATTATCTCCGATGGAGCGCACGAGAAAAATTTAAATTCAGCCGACGTCGCTGCGAAATGACAGCTAAAACTAGAAATACGGAGCTGCCTTTGATTATTTTTATTTATTTTATTTCTTTGTTTATTGCATTAACAAAGTTAACACTAATGGAGGCAATACACAATCATGTGTACTTGATCAAGTGCAGTTTGACTTGTCTTTGCAGTTTGACTTGAGGCGCCATCCAGTATGCATGAGACAACTATATGGCCAGATAGCTTACCGTGGCCATACACGATCAAGTATACTGGATGCCGCGTCAAGTCCGCTTGACGCTTGATCAAGTACACATGATTGTGTATGGCCTCCATTAGACATGCACCTTATAGTTAAAAGCTAAAACAAAAAGGTAAATGTCACTTCAATAACAGGTGCAAATCAATAGCGTAAAAAAATGATCAATAAATTTGCGTAAGATTAGTATTAAAAATCAATAAAATTATGCAAAATATTTAAAAAATGACAAATTGTTAAATACATAATTACTTAAAATTAATAACAGTAAAATCCTTTTGTTTACCGAAGTTACCAAAAGCGCAACCAACCAAACGAAACACTTAAACAACCATATAAATAAAACATCATAAGTGTATCATCGTCCAAATTGGTTGTACGATAAACGAGACACGCGGTAAATATGAACTGGGGCTGTTGGTGGCACCTCACAGGCACTGCTAACATAAATATTCGGCGTTACTTATGCGCTGTCCCGTCCCATTCCTGGGACAAAAACACCTCCGAAACCGAGCTGCTTTGATTTTAAATTCTAATTTTATGATTCATCTTGTTTGCATATCACAACACTCCATTTTTAAAGGCCTCACTGGAATTGGGGTTACCCATTCTACGGTATTTCACGTGTTTCGTTTTAGAAAATAAAGTTAAAACAGTTTAAAATCCTGTTGATTCTTTGGTATTTAGTGACTCAGCGTCATAGCCTGTCCAAACAATTATAAGTCAGATAAATATTTGCTCCCCAGTCTTTATTATTTCCATAATTTTATTATCTCGCTTAAGCATGTCTATGCCACCCACATGTCCCGCAACAAAGAGAATACTGGGATAGTTATTTAATAAATAACTTAAGTTGTCTTCAAGCAAATCATTAATAGCCCACTACAAGCATGCGTGCCTATAATACAAGCATCCCAACAATAAAGGATGCCAGGACCAATAATTTTAGTAAGAGAACATACCAAAACCACGTGACTCATTTAAGGGGGGAGGGGGGTCTTCAAAACACCACGCTTGGTCACAGAAGGGAGAACCCCCCCCGGTTTAAGGTTTTCGTCACGTAGTCAATATTCTCTAGGAAAATTTCGTGCCTTTTCGAGTTCACAGATGAGAACACTAAAAAATTTGCAAAAAAATATTGAAAACCGTATTTATGAATTACCACGTGGAAACAAAGGGGGGAGGGAGGGGGTCTTCTCATATACTACGGATGGTCACGAAGGGGGGGAGGGGGTAAAAAGTTGGAAAAAATGGGTCACGTGGTTTTGGTATGTTCCCTAAACAATAAAAGTAAACGATTTCAAACTATTTATTAATATTTTAACATTTATTTCTTTTTTATAAACACAATATAGTCTTCAAATACCAATTAAAAGTATAGAAAACTAAAAAACATGCTAAAGCATGAAATTATTGTATTGTCATTTGTCACTGTTAATTTTCGAGCTCATCAGACGCAATGAACTAACTGATCAGACGTCGTGCAAACGGTCTTGGTGAAAATTACGTGGAAAGATTCCGTTTCATGCAGGCTAAAGTACCAGCCTGCTCAACATAAGCAGAATATAGTCAACACAATGCATATTTATTATTTGCCGACTAACTATACAGAATACACAACGTGATAAATTTTAATTGGATGTCTCTTACAGTTTAATTAACAAATAAAAATTATTATCTCAAGTGGACAGATTCTGTAAAAATTATTTTAAATTAAAAAGTAGAAACGTCACAATAATTTTAGTAATTTGAGTCGTATAAAGCATAATTCTCGAAGATTACTTTCAGCAAGTTGCGTAACTAATGAAGCAACTTGTGACACGGGTCGGCCTGGGATCGACGTAATCAAATTAATGAGAAAACTTCACTTCAATTTAGGCTTTCCTGCCTCAATCTTTAGCTTATTTGGCAGCGGTCAAGTCAGTGAGCAGAATATTATTGGGGTTTCGTAAATAGTTTGGAACAATCACGTGATAATTAAAATAAATAAATTGAATTAACTATGGGGACTGTTTAAATAATTGTGTTTATTTCTCGAAGTGACATTCTAGGATGTCAACAGTTTGACAATTTATCTTATAAATAACTTACTGTAGGAGTAAGTAATTGTTGCGCTATTTTTAGATACCTTACTTTGTCCTCATTTTATTTGTGAAAAACATTTAATAAACAAATAATAACAGTTTTATTACTTCATTCAAAACTAGTAACCCGCCCGAGCTTGGCCTGCATAATTCTATTTCAAATATGTCTTATGTGATAAATATACAGAGCTGCAACACGAAATCTCCCGACATTGTTGTCGCGGATTTTTTAGATTGCCTCCCGCTATAAAAGTTATTTAAAAACGTATTCATGTTAAAATGTTAAATGAAAAGTAAGAAAAAATATGCTATAGCTCTCAAGTAAAATCTTGGTTTACAACAGCTATATTTTCCAACGAAACATTTAGTACGTATTTATTGAAAGTAAATCAGATTTCTCCTTTTAGTGTCAATGTTTCGGCACATGAAATCTGTTTCGGCGCCCTAAAATTTATAATGCTATAACCCTTATCTATGTTGCCTCATGGTTCTTGCTTACACAATTGAGCGCTCTTATATTTACGCTAGCACTGAAGTATGAAATTCAAAAATCAACTAACATTTTCTTGCCCAGTGAGTCACTCACCCCCAGACCCCCCAGTACTCTTGCCGAGAGATGTTTGCCTTTCTGACTTGATTTCCCTTCAGATAAACCCGGCGTGTTGAGTCGACATTGTTTACGCTGGAATCCTTTTAGGTGCGTTTGAAGTTTTATTTGTGTTTTTTCCTTTCTGAGTCTTATTTACGCCTTCAAACCGAGAGTACAAAGCAATGAAGATTAATTTCTTGTTTCATTTTAATGAACAATGTTTTGTAGTCTTTATTTTATGTGTTCTGAAATGTCACGTTTTTCATCATAGTGGATGTCCATACAAAGGGATATTATAAAACTACAAAATATGAAGGTCGAAAGGCTTTTAAGGCTTTAAAAAACTGCAACTTCATATTATTATCATTGGCAAGAAACTCTATGCACATTACTATCAGAAGACCAAAAGTGCTCTCGGTAGTGCCACGATAAATTGGGATGTTGACTAATTTTAGGATTCAATTTCATTTTATAGATAGAAGCTCAATATTCACGAAAAAAATATTATAAAAATAATAATCTTCAATTTAAAAACAAAAATAAAAAATAAAAATATAATATCTTTCCCACCAAAAACGTCACGTGACGTCAATGTCCGATATTCAATACTATCTGTCTACTGAAGTTTGCTGAATCTCCATATAAAATATGAACAATGACGTCATATTCTCAAAATGGCGCTTGAGGTCACGTGACAGTGAAAACAATTTTTAACATTTTCAATTAATGATATTTTATTTATTGTGATTGATTTCGAGAAAAGAATCATATTTTAGACCTTTAAATGTTACCACCAATACTATAAATTTATATTAATTTATAATTAGTGTCAACGTCCCTAATCATCGAACATCGCACCTAGGCGGGCTACCATTTTCCTTCCAAAATTATTGTTCGTGAAAATTTAACACGACGTATTACGAAGTATTATTATTATATACTAGCTTCTACCCGCGACTTCGTCTGCGTGGACTTTAGAATTGGGTACTTAGAGGAATAAATAGTCATCATTATCCTTCCCATTTCCCAATTTTATTTGGGGTCGGCGCAATATGTTTTCCTCTACCACACTTCTTTATCAGCCGTCATCTTTACACTAACTCTCTTATCTTTCATATCCTCTGAAACACAATCCATCCATCTTTTCTTAGGTTTTCCTCGTCCCCTTCGTCTATCTATCACATTTATATCCATCACTCTTTTCGTCACATGCGTTTCCTCACGCATCATCACATGCCCATACCATAACATTCGGTTTCCTTTCAACTTTTCTGTCATTTTTGCTACTTTCACACTTCTTCTAATATACTCATTCCTTACTTTATCCATTCTCGTCACTCCACACATCCACCTCAACATTCTCATCTCTGTAACATGCAATTGTCTCTCATCCGTCTTCTTTGTAGCCCAACATTCTGATCCATACATTACGACAGGTCTTATGACGGATTTATAGATTTTACCCTTCAATTTAAGGGACATCCGTGGGTCACAAATAGTTCCTGTGACCTGCCGCCATTTCACCCGACCTGCATTGATCCAATGTGTCACATCCAGGTCAATGTCACCATTCTTTTGAATGATTGAGCCCAAGTACCGAAAATCAGAGCAGACTGGTAAGGACATTCCGTCGAGTGCTATAATAGGTACAGGACTGGAGAGACCACTAAAGTCACAGAACAGGAATGAAGGCTGTGATTAATAAAAATAAAAAAATGATACGAAAATTCTAAGCTAGTAGCACATCTAAACATGTAAACAAAATTTTCATATTTAATTATGCCACTCATCTTATGGGAACAGGTCTATCCTCGATTTAGAAAGCAATCTATTATATCCTTTATTGCGGGATATTAAATAATTGTGAGCCAAACTAAGCCCGTTTAGCAGTTTAAGCGTGAGTGTATAATAAACATCCACTTAATTTCATTTTAAAATGGTTTAAAAACAACAACAAATATAATGTAAATATTACCAATAACAACAAACAAAAATTCAGGAGTTATTATGGAGCGTATATTGAGCACGTGCGTCATGGTATACCTAAAATACAATGATGTCCTTAGCGATCGGCAGTACGGGTTCCACCGAAACCGGTCGATGGAAGATCTCCTAGTGTATGCCACTCATATCTGGGCCGAGATCTTTGAGAAAAATGGAGAAGAGCTAGCAGTTTCCCTTGACATCTCGAACGCCATAAAAACTCAAGCATGTCAATTCACCAGCAAAAGGAGCCTACTTCATCTTGACTCCTACTTTTCAGAATCTTGGAATAAGATTCTTGGAATACACCCTAGAGCATATATCTTATTTAGAACCAGTAGATTCGCCCATACATTTGACAGAGGGAGATCGCCAGACAAAAAATATTATTTTTTGTTCCCCCCCGGGGCCGGATTTCATTGTTTGTTACGAGTGCGAGTTGTGACAAACAATTAAGATTAATTTGCCTATTGGAGATTTTAATAAGATAGTGTCAATATGTATTTTCAGCAGAAAATCGTTTAGTTCAAGTAAGTATATAAGTTTAAGTACGATGGTGGGTAACAGTATTTTAGGCTGCTTATTAAATTTTGTTACATTTCTTTAAAAATAACTCAACTAATCAAAGAAATGTAAATTTTCTTTCTCATGTACGGTTACGCCGTGGCTGAATCTATAGGTACTACATCTATGGCCTACAGTTATTCAAGTACAATGGCGCTCCCCGCACGTATGTTTTCTACCCGCACGTGTAAGCTGGAACGAACTTCCTGCATCGGTATTCCCTCCAAACTATGACATGCATTGGTTACACCTCGGTGTTACTAAAGTCCATGGGCGGAGGTGATCACTTAACATCAGGTGACCCGTCTACTTGTATCCCTGCTGATGGCATAATTTTTTTAAGAATTGAGATATCCTCAAACATTAACTTTGGGAGGTTCATTGAATCCAAAGCTTAGGCTGCTGCTAGGAAGTTAGGCGTCTGTTAACAACAAAACAGCTCTTAACCTTGTTCAAAATTCAGGGTTGGCCATGTGTGGACTACTGCTGTCACATTTGAGCTAGTGCAGCTAAATGCCATCTATCATCATTGATTTCAATGGAGAGGTGTGCTTAAGTGCTTATTGGTGAACCTAAGCTGATTAAGACTAATCTCCAAGGGTTAGAGCACACACGCAGAGTTACCAGCATTACATGACATAATATCCCCTTCCTCTTCCACTACTAAACAATCTGAACAACTCGACGCCCGCCGGGTATTCTTCTCTTCGTCTTTTATTATGCGTACCGTGATTAAATTACCCGCGTCGGTGTTCCCGTTCGATTATAATATGGGTGTCTTCAAGTCAATATGGAATAGGCTTTTACGAAGCTAGTGAGCTTTACCAATTAATAATTTAATACGTACGCTTTAATACGTACTGGTTTTGCAATGTCAACGTAACTACCAAAAAATATTTTTTTAATCCTATACACCTATAATACCTATCCGTTCGGGATTTATATATTTTGCTTCCAAGATACACCATCAGGCCTTAGTTGATCATTAATATACTGCTTTTGCAATGTCAAGATAAATAAAAACAAATATTTTTTTATTCCTGTTCAGTAATTCGCACCCGTTCAGGAGTTACTTATTTTTCTCCGAGACACGCCATGAAACTTTTAGTTTGTCAATGAAGAGCTGGTTTTAGAATGTGAACGATACTAAAAATAAAATATATTTAAACACGGTTCCATTTTCCCTACCATTATGGAGTTCCACTCTTCATCTCCAGAACCCATCATCAGATCCTCACTGAATTTAAGTAGGAATTACTTGACAATATACCCCATATTATACAAAAAAATAATAATAGAATCGATGATACTGTATTCTATAAAAATGAGGTTTGTAATGTCCGGCCAAAAACACTGGCATATACGCACTCACAGCTGTAGAAAAATAAAGCAATTTGACTTTAGGCCAACAACGCACTAGGATTTTAAAGACATCCGCATCAAAGACATGCGTTCATCCGACATTTCAATAATGATTTGCTCAATCGGTTAAGGAAAGTTAATATTTCTTACTATAAAGTAAATATAAAAACAAAAAGATATTTACGAATATTAATAACCAGATTTGATGATCTTATGCAATTAATTAAACCTGATGCGATATTTTCTAATACTTCTATAGCACCTCTTATTGAGAGGTAGGAAAAAAACTTGATAAGCTACATTGAAGTAAATTTATTACTTGCGTATAGAACGGACACTGCAAACACCATGTTTGGCCCAATGAATTGGCTGCAATGGGCTTCAGTTTTCAATGGAATTGTTCGATTTTGAAAGGAGAACGGATGCTCCACACAAAATTTGTTCGCGATGTGTGTTCTGGTACTTTTGTACATTATACTTCAATGATAGCCTTAAATTACAACAATGATACTACGAGTAATTTTCTTTAACGTAAAATTATTAATTTTTGTAGCTCGTTGATTGCTCATTGGGTTCGAGTAGCGCTTTACAAACGCTGGTGTGAAAATAGCCTTAATTTTCCGCAAATAAAATTGTTTTGTAGTTACATTTGATTTTATACAAGATCGATAGCAATTAAACCTCGCATTTTATGATAAAAATTATCACAATATGCATCACCGCCAAATTGGTACATGTTTGTTATTAAAACAATTAACCATTATTACAACTAAATCACTCAATCAGCTGTTTGAAGTTCGGCCATGTTTTATTTCGGACATCTGTAAGCTGTAGTGTCACTGTGACGAAAAGCGACAAAAAAAATCCGTTGATTATAAATTGTAGCTCTTATCCCTCAGGAATGGGTATATTTCCCGGGATAAAAAGTAGCCTATCCGGTAAGTTGGTTGAAAACTATCCCTGTACCAAATTTTATTCATATCCGTTAAGCCGTTTTTGCGTGATTGAGTCACAAACATCCAAACTTTCACATTTATAATATTAGTAGGATTCGGGAAGAAACTTTCTTCTCAGCTTTTGAGCTGGTTCTACTACCACATTTACGGGCAGTAAATGCAGCGTGCTGTGTACTTATTGTGTGTTATGGAGTGTTCAATTATTTTCATCTATTTGCATCAATTTTCTCACTATTCTGCAGGTATTTATTAAAGCAGCTTTTTGGAGAGTTACATAGAGTGTTTCTTTTAATCCTATTAGTTTAAGGCTATGATGGACATGTTTGGGAATTACGCCAGTGGTAGAGAGGACAATGAGCACTACGTATACTTTGCAGTCCTGGATTTGTCAATAGGCCGTATAGGCCGCGGCCTAGGGGCGGCAGCGTCCTAGGGGCGGCAGATTTCAGAAGATGATATATTATAGTATAGATGATTTTGCTATTAAAAAGTGTCGCAAAAAATTGTAATTCTTGTTGTTTTACGCACTTTCTTAGTGACTAATTCAGTGCCTTCCTTACTATGAATGGAAAATTATTATTTTAGAAAAGTACCTACAGGGCGGCAGAAATAAATTGGCCTACACTCATAAAAAATATAAATCCGGCACTGATACTTTGTCTTGGTTCCAAATTCTCGACACTTCTTTTAGATCTGTATATTTGTTTATTTTTTCAGTAATGGTTTTAGATATATTATGTGTATTGGAGACTGCAACCAATCGATTAACTTTATCTTGTAGTGTTATGTCAGGTCTATTGTAGTGTATTGCCTTATCAGTCAATATGGCACGATCGTAATATAGTTTATATGAGGGATTTTCTAATACTGTGCGGGAAGTATATCTTTAGTATGGAGTGTTAGTATTTTGTATGAGATTGTGTTTCAATGCAAGTTGTTGATGGATGATGGATATAATTAGTTTGTTTCTAAATGTACTAATCTTAAATGTACCTAAGTATTTTCTCATTTATCTCCTAAATGGCTCGACCTATTTAGAAATGGAGTTTTTACAGAGTTTGTGATTCTTCGGCTATTATTCTTTGATAAGTGTTATGTAAACGTATATGAATTTTCATACGAAATTAAAAGATTTATGTCCAAAAAAAATAACTTCGTACGTGATTGTGTATTTACACACACTTTTTCTAGTTTTTCTTAAATTGCTACTTTATAGACTGTATTATTAACAAAACTCACTCAAATTGTCAAGTGTTTTAATGAATATTTCATGTCGTCGTCGGATTAAAAGAATACGTCTTCTAATTTCCTGTAGTATGGAGAAAGTCAGAAGTCAGTTATATTATAGCCCAAGGTATTTCCTCTTTGTAATTTGGAATCTTCCTTCTGCACAAAATACTATTATTATTCATGCTGGTTTCCCAACGATTAAGCTGTTAATTATGGAGTATATCTGTTTCTTTATATAAAACACAAAAAATGTTTCTGGCAAAGTACGTTGTAGACTTTAAAACCATCCAACCGATGTGCCCCAAACTGGTTTCATTTAAAAGGCAACGAAGATGGTTCGAGACCACGAAAACAATGGATTAAGCATATTGGGCGGGCCATTTATGAAATCGATTTTCAACTTTTCTCATAAAAAACTTTGCCAGAAGTGATTTTTTTTTAGTACACACAAATAATTATTATTTCTGTATTTTAGCGTAGTAGCACACGCCAGGTATCCACTAATAGATCAAATAAATAAATAGCATAGAAAAATCACTTCTGGTCATTGAAGTACTATTACTTCGTATAGAACAGACACCCCGAACATTGATCCCGGGTGCATTCATTGTGGCCAGGGTGGCTCACTTCATTCACTCACTTGCTTGTCACTCACCTGCGTTCATTGCGGCCGCATGCCAAAATTGTTTAGTAACAAACTGAAAAAATGCCGTCTTGCGTGATGAGAACCTTTCACAATTGCACGTATAAAAATACAAAAAAGAAAATGGTATTACTTATCATCAGTAAGAAAACAAAATATTAACTTAAATCAACTAAAACGAATTTATTTCAATTATTGTGGAATGTTCCCGCCATTTTTGAATGAAATGCAAATAAATTGACTTGAATCAATTCAAGTCAGTTCAGTCAGTTCAGGTCAGTCAATTGAATTGAATTGAAAAAATCATGAGTCGGGCTTACACACTTGGCAAGCCGTAAGCGTGTTAATGGACAAATAAATAAGCCCGATAAGAATGACTATAGTACCTACTCTTTGGTAAATAATAAATTATGTGTATTACATTACTCAGTGAATTCAATTAAACATTGAATCAAACATTTGGAAGAGCTAAAGATTTAGAGTCGTTGACTGTTTGTCGTGGTTCGGCAAGTGTCTTATACAAAGTTACTCTATGGCAAGTGTGTAAATCGGCTTCTAGAGTTTGAAAAAAGAACGGTCATCGCGGTTTCGGGACACACATTTTGTTCGAGATGTCTGTTCTATGTCATTATACTTCAATGCTTCTGGTAGATTGAATAGGGTAAAATATTTTTAAGGATATTGTTTGGAAAAAGCGACGTTCAACATCAGTGTTTCGATAACAAAAAGAATAAAAATATTTAATATTTCGTCTCTAAAATATTTTCCACGAGTACAAAGCATCGTAAGTTTAATTAAATACCTACCACAGTTTCTTTACTGTATTACGATAATAATATTTGCCGAAAACTAGATGACTAGATTATTAAAATCTTGTAGGGATCTATTTATACTTATGAAATTATAATTTTGTTCATGAGCATTATGTACGATACAAGATAAGACTGCAATTACTCGAGACTCCTTTGTACCCGTATTACGGTATGGATTTTCAAGACGTACCTACCTACATAAAACTAAGTGAGGCAAATTCGGGCACATGTGCGGAGGCACGCCTGTCAACTTAGGCTCTACTTACCGAGGTATTTAACGCTTACATCGCTCCTACATAGATGAATTCCTGGGAGCGTATAAAAGATTATAAATAAGATATATACGAGTACGTATTATACTGTACCTTACAGCATCCTTGGAACTCAATGAAATATTTGAAAATAAAGTATTATTGTTCTTATTGTTCCAGGAAAATAAACTTATTTAATCATCTGTCCAACCGGAAATTGAACCCAAAACCTTTGCGTCTATAACTGGTCAACCTATGACCAGGTAAAGTGGAAACCTATCAGTTATAAATCCTAATTGCAATGTCAACTTCAATAATGGAACAAAAGTCATGTGCTACCCTGTTATGAGGGTAAGGGCGAAACTCCTCTATGTTTTGTTCATCATGCTGAAAATCTAACGAGGTTAGAGGAGGCTTTTGGAGGTTACTGGTTTCACCTCATACATCACACATCTTAGTTCCGTTGGTACTAAAATGCGCTGAAGTTTATACTGCTTACCACTGTATGCATTTGACTCATAATTTTTTTGTTGAGCGTTGCTACTATAAAAAGAAATACTTAAAAAAACGCTACACACTCATAGCCCCACATTAGGATTCCCTGTGTCCTCGGTGCTATGGACAACACACAAACAAGAATACACTCACCCAAACCGAGAACAGAAATTCAAACTCATCATTCAAATTTCCTCCCCGCTGGGAATCTAACTCAGGACCCTGGCCAGGGTGATCCGGCATTGTAACCATTGCACCATACGGGTTGTCAAAACATACATTATACATTCGAATTACCTACCTCAAATGCAGAAGGCATAACTTAAGTGTGAGCAAATAAATTGTAAGTTAAGAGCTTAAAAGCTTTACTTTGGAGCGATTTTAACATTTATCCGAAATTCCCGACCGGTAAATGCCGCTATGTTGAAGCGCTCATAGCCCCTGCGGCTTGCGTCGATCTTAAGTTATCGGCAAAGTTAAGCAACAGCGGGCGCGGTCGATAGTGGATGGGTGCTCTAGGCCTCCTCAAGAGGAGAGAGACCCGTGCCCAGTAGTGGGCCATTAATGGGTTGAAGCCAAATGCCGCTATGTATACATAAAGTACCTTCATATTTTGTTAAAAAATTTCAAGCGACATTATTGTAATTTACCTGTAGTGTTCTTAGGATTTAACAAAACACTTTTGATTTTGCTTTTTCATAAAATTATAGAAACTATCTTTCCTACCAGTCCCATATTTAATATTAATTTTGAAATTAAAGTAGGTAATCTGCGTAATTGTAAAATTATAATGGTATTATTAATAACTAATTTAGATTGTTAATTGTGACATTGTGAGTGATATAATGTTGGTCTGATAAACCTTCATTGATTTAATATTAATTATTCTGAAATCAGATTTGAATAACGAGATCTCCCCACGCAATAATAGTTTGAAATAGATTATTCCTAGTCAATTATTTATGAGCTATGCGATATAATAAATATTAATTGCAGTAACTGTGGAGAGGTAGAATAATATTTGGTCTAATGACAGTAGTTCGGTTATTAGTCCAGTCAACCGAACTAATGCAACTTTTTAGTGTCAGTTAATATAACGATGCAGGAAATTTCAATTTCTCATTACTTAAATTGAAATTAACATGTAAATAGTAAAGAAATATAATATAGACTATTGTCACCTGGGGATAGTGTAGCTTCCGAACAGTGAAAGAATTTTTGAAATCGGTTCAGTAGTTACGGAGCCTATTCAATGCAAACAAACAACCTAGTCTTTCGTCTTTATAATATTAGTATAGATTTATTCATCAAAATGTCCAGTAGGTAATTAAATAAGACACAGGACAATCAGAAATTGGCATTAAATTGAACTTAACTAGATAGGTAATATTCCACCAGATATTTAATATTTCAGTAATCCTACTCCTACTAATAATATAAATATAAAAATTTTTGTATGGACGTTTGTTACTCTTTCACGTAAAAAGAAATGGAAGATGGAAGAAACACTTGGGTAAAAATGAATCTCCAGGGAAAATCGGGGAGTGCCTCTGGGATTAAACAAGGTAGTAAGGAGCCTAGATCTAAGAAGACGGACCTAGGTCCGTTTTCCTAAAAACCTCAGGCAATATGGGCCATCGTGCCCTCGTCCATTGCTCAGCAAGGTGACTTACGAGCAAAAGAGTTGGCTTGGACTAAATGTAGATGGAACCTTTTGGCTCTTACACACCAAACTAATATTTCGCAACTCATTATGACCTAGCTTGGGAACCTATTGGGGAAGAATATTTTTCACAAAAAATCGCAACTTTTCCATCGGAAAATTGTAAGTATCAAAACTGCATAAAAGTTTTTGTAGATACTGAAGTTACAAACTTCAACACGGGTGTTTTATTATTTTTAAAGTTTTTAAACTTTGTGAGTGCGAAGTTGAATGTTCCTTGTGAATCCATATATTTTAATGTCATAAATAAGTTAAGATCAGAACAAAAATGTGGTAATCATGGACGGGAATGTCAAAATTTTGCTTTCTCATGAGACTAGGGGAGATGAGCCCAAAACGAGTAGCCCGCCTAAAACGGGTAAGCGTTTTAAATTTCGTGTTTTTCACATTAGTTTCAAATTTCAATCCGTGTATGTAAAAAGATGGGTCGGGCGTCGTCCCCAATCAAAGGAAATCTCCTCGTACGCACTGATCATGCGGTTGCAAGTTTACTCATAATTAAACAATTTTATTTTTTTTAATAAAATTATCATTTTATTTTGTAACAATAATATTAGTGACTATGCATAAAAATAAAACACCTCTAACTACATAACACACATAACACAGAAATTATTTTATTTTTAAATATTTTTGTTGTTTTAAAGAAATTAAAGAATTTTGATTTGATAATACACTATTTTGGTTTGCTTGGTGTATTTGCTCTTATGGTGACATTATATTGTTGTATTTGAAGCTTCTTATGTGTAAAATAATTTGTAACCAGTTGTTTTATTTTTGAGGATATTAAAATGCGAAGTGAAAATGTGACTTTAGGCAAAACGGGTAGTCTTTCAGAGGAATTATACTGATAATATTGATTTTTTACCATTATTGCTGTTATTATTTCTCCGTGATTATACGGTTCGGGCTGCTTTAAAAAAATTAATTACTATAACTTAATAAAAAACAAATAATTCGGAATTAATCATCCCTACGCATACATATTTCTGTGGTTTTACTCGTAGTAGGACGTACATCTTTAGCTACTTCTAAACATCAAACCTTCGGCCAAATTTCACCTGCATACTACCATAAAGATAGTAAACGTGATTCAATTTGGATCTTACTTTGCATCCTAAGTAGGTCGAGTAGCTCGCTCTATGATACCCTGTTTGAGACGTAATAAGATTGTAGTAGCAAAGAGCTTTTGTAGACAAAATATTTATCAGTCACTTGATGGGAATTGTCTCTGGAAACTCTGAACTTTTTAAGCACGCCTTAAAAGTTCTCGCTGGACTCAAAGAATGGACAGCTGCTGTGGTGATGATAGCACCATACTTTCTACTAGCATTAAATGGCATTCTACTAGCATTTCAGGTGGCCCGTATGCTTTTTCGTCTGCCCTTCAGGCTATAAAAAAAAAAAAAATTATAGGATTTAAGTACATACATTGCTAGCAGATAACTACTAACTTATCTTTATAACGTTGCACAATTTTTGTATTGTAATACTGTTATATACGTGTGTGTGTGTGTACATCTTACATCCTGGACCATGCGTATCTAATGCTTTGTCTATTCCTCGAATTATGAACCCAGATTTTGGTACTGTTGTTTTTTTAATATCCAACGTTGTTGTGGTCTTCTGCATTACATCAATTAAGTATTATCTGACAATATTTTTTAGTTTTTTATTAACCAATTTTAAATAAAAACCGGCCAAGTACTTGTCGCCACGCGCTATTACTCGTTCTCCAGCAAACCTTTAGTTAATCGTGATAGTTTTTCTTGTAAATTCATCAAATTACCTATTTTTGTGAATTTTTTCACATGCCCAACTCCTAAAGTCCAAGGCAGGGGGAGGGGACTTGACTCTAACGAAAATTAGCACTTTCAAGCCGAACATTTTCAAAATCAAATCGAATAATGGTTTTCAGTAACGCATAATTGGAGCCCAGTCCCCCTAGTTAGACCCAGACCCTACTTAGTTGATAATTGAGTGTATCGTATATTAACTTCTAATAATGATACGTACATATACCTACGTGTCAAATGCATCATGGTTTTGATATCTTTCTACTGTAACTTACTTTTGGTGTATTTCTAACTTACTTTTTAGTTGTGTAGAACAAAACATTGTACCTCAGCAAGCAAAAGAACCAAAACAATCATCAAATGAACTTCAGTGGTCCATTCTGCAGAAGTGATATTTTTTACACTAAAAAAATCTAGCTATAACAAAATATCTACTTTTGGCGCGTGTACAATATACAGTTTATCTAGTATAAAGGAAATACTTGTTGGCTGGAGAGAGACTCGGCACATAAAGGTGATTGGATCGCACCATACGCCTGACTTTATAAACTTGATACCGTCCGGCTTTACGGGTCGCGATCAACGTGGTAGTGACACCAGAAAACTTTTTATTTATTCATATTGTAAATAAAACTACTTATAATAAAACATAATAAAACTATTATGAACAATATGAGTAGTACAAAGTAACTTGGTGAGCAATACTGATGTTATTTATCTTCTATCCTATCCTACCCTGTTAATTATTAATCCTGTTAATATCTTATTTTATATTAATGATTAATATTATAAATGCGAAAGTTTGTGAAGATGTTTGGTGCTTATCATACATAGGTAATTAGGTATCCCGGAAAAGTTCAGGTTTCCCGCGGAATTTTAAAAAACCGATAGGTATCTACGCGCGCGAAGCCACGGGCATCATCTAATATACTAATAAGTACTAATATACTACAGGGGCACTTTATTTTTATGTGGTTCTATAAATCTAAATCACTCTATCGCGGGCGAAGCCGCGGGCAAAAATCTAGTCTGTAAAAAAATCTACTATGTAAAAGAAAGAACTGACTGCCTTATCTATCAACGCACAGTCGAAATCATTGGATTTCGAAGCATGTTTAGCACGATGAGCATTAAGTCCAAAAATCCCTTATTTTTGGAAATTCATCGCAGAGGGTTAAAATTGGAGATGTAAGTTTATATGTAACTTCGTCATTTATATTTAGATTGAAAAATATTTTTTGCAAGCAAAGGTGCGTGGACAGCTGCTCGTTTATATTTTATCAAATTAACAACAATTTTAGTTATGTTAGTTATGAATATAGTAAGTACTAATAAAAATTATTATATTTATATTATTTCATTAACTGTAAATCGTCGAGTTGTTATAGTCCCATAATAAAATAATAAATAAAAATAAAAATTATAAATAAAATTTTTGGGGTTGTTTATTTATTTACCTTTTTATAATAAAACCGTGAGGCAATATAATTATACTGAAATAGTCAGCGTATAAGCAATGATGGCAATGATTATGCATTGTTAAAGATGCATTGAATATCTAAATAACACCCACTCTTAGCTTTACCCACAGGGGTATTAAGAAGTAGACACCTACACAGTAGGAGTACACAGTTCAGGACTGCTTAGTTATGTACATAGATTAATATTGTATACTGGCTATGTATGAACGTGTGGCATTTTAGGTTGGTGTCATAGATATATTTATACTTTCCTGTGTGATGGGATTGCCTACTGCAAATCTCATGGACCAATCACTGCGGTACCCTGAGGGAAATGAATATCATTTCAGTGTTCTAAAAATTCGTGAGTGACAGACACCTACATACTATTGGCAGTTTCGTTCCCTTTTTAAAAGTGTTAAGGTCGTAGCTGACTTATACGACACCGCTCCCATCCAACCGAAGTATGAGAATTCAAATATAAACTTAAAATCGTGCTCTGTAGGTGCACTTTACAGTAACAACAAAAATTAGTAGCCCGCGCGCGGGAAGCAAGCTAACCGCAACCTTGCCACTCAATAGTTGTACCTACAGAGCACGATTTTAAGTTTATATTTGAATTCTCATACTTCGGTTGGATGGGAGCGGTGTCGTATAAGTCAGCTACGACCTTTACTCGTATTTAAATATTTTTTTCTTTTTGGCTAGACGTGAAAATCAATAGGTCTGTGCTTTTTGAATACAGAAGCGGTACTACAGAATTAGAATTTAATTACGTTAACGAACTGAAATCAAAGAAATCAATTCACTTCACTACGGTCTACGCTTGTGAGGTTTTGAGCAAAATACTCGTACTGGTAAAATATTTTACGTCCAATGAATTCTAGCGAACCTTTGTGGGAGTGGCCATTACTTTGATGATATCGAAAATTATTCGTCAAACAACATTCGAATGAACCTTGATTCAAATACGAGTCGAATAGTTATAATGATGCAAGATCACAGCAAAATACGTTATTCTAGACTTACCTAACTAATCAGATATGGTACTTACCTATGTATAAAATAGTACCTTTATTAATTTGTGGTACAAAAGGTTAAGGCTTCTAAGGGTAACAATATATCAGAGATGGTCAACAATGTGTACTTACATATTTATTATCAAAATTTTAACAAAAAAAGCTGACTGAAATGAAATCGCACCTCCAGTGGAAAAAAGGCATAAGATAAAAATTTCAATTTTACAGGAGAGCAAAAAAACTGTTGAAATATCAGTGAGTAGTCAAAGGAATTTACATTAAGATTTCCTGCACAAAACCGTCAAGATTAATGATAAACATTTGAAAAAATGAGCATATGCAGCTTTTGTCCCTCTTTCCAATCATGTTAATAACTAAAATTCAACTTAGGACGACGTATGCTTTTTTTCCAATAAGAGTGCGTATTGGCGTTCAATATGCACCATTAAAATCGTTAAATAGGTATATAACTAAAAATACGGAACCCTAACAACCGGCATATGAATTTATTTAAGGAGTTCCATCAATCCTCATGGACTCATCATCAGATCTGCGTGTTGATATAATATGAGACCTCTTCCATTTTTAGGGTTCCGAAGAAAAATCCCTATAGTTTCGTCATTAATGTCCATCCGTCCGTCCGTCTGTCCGAAGCGTAGCGCCTAGACCCTTAGTGTTAGAAAGCTTAGTGTTAGAAATTATATTTATTAAAATTCCAAAATCGTAGAATACTTAAAAATATTTTTTCAGGGTAGCTGCCTCCCATATCTACAGGTAACATAGGGATACTAGGGATGAATTTTTTTTCGTCGCGTACCCCATAGTGTTGAGGATCGTTGAAAAGGTCTTTCAAAAATATTATGAGTCTGCTAAAACAGTTTTTCAATTCAGGGTGTGGTGTTTGAAACAAGGAAAGCTATCACGGCTAGATCAGCTTTAATAGTTCATGAATAATAGTCGATAAACTTACACCTTCAGAATCCTAGATTGCGCGTGGCCTGACACGCACTTGGCCGGTTTTTTGAAATCAGTTAAAAATACAATAGGTACGATTAATGTTACTAGTGATATCAGTCTTTCGCGCAGTGGATTTATTTTTATACCCTTTTCGCCTGCAGCTCTATTTTTCAAATGCACATACATACATAAAAAACATGAGAGGTGTCAAGGGACACCCGGATGGAACGAAGTTCCTTTCGATTAAGTATTGTTTTGTTGTACAGCGCCATCTCTGTAAAACTTAATTAATCACGCTAGCGTGATTCAGAAAGTTGTACAGTACAGCGCCATCTCTGTAAAACTCACTGAATCACTCAAAAAAAGTGTCGTCATTCGTAAAATCAAAAAGTGTCGAAATTTTCCGTCTAGCCCCTTTTCACAACGCGCGATAAGGAACTTCGTTCCAATATTAGAAACTAAAGTTCACTTTTTTCGTTACAGGAAAATCACGTCCTTAGAGCACGAGATATTTGGTCACCATTACCTTAGAGATACAAGAATAGACTCCAGCCATGTATTGCGAGTGGCGACAGTTGAAGGGTTGTGATGAAGTGCCCACGTAAGTGACGTACCTACGTGACGAAACTGACGAAGTAAAACGTAACATTCGGTACGAAGGGAGTTGAGACTAGCGACGCTTACAAATGAGTCATTATCTCAGACGTCAGTAGTAGCAATAGTTACATCACTAGACCACACCGAAGGTTTCTATGTAGTACCTACATTAGCTGACCCGGCAGACGTTGTTCTGCAACATAACTGATTTTGGTCGTAAATAAAATTACTGACGCGTATTTATATAAACCATCTTTGAACCGTATCTATACTCGTAGTACCTAAGTATGTTATTATGTCATTTGAGCTCATTGGTGAAGAATTTTTTGAGTTTTTGAAGCGTACACAAAACAACTTAATATTATTTATTATATTTAAATGGACCAACGGAATGCAAAATGAGTAAAAGTTTATGTTCAAAATATCTAAAAAAAGTTTTGCAAATCGGATGTAAAATCTGAGCTTACGGGATCACAACAAACATTACAACAACGAACATTACAAACTTTTACTGAATCTACTCAACTGATATAGGTAGACATACGTAAGTATATCTAGATAATCTTAAACCTACTGAGTGTATTGACCGAATTATTGGAAGATTGCAAAGAAATATTGCATGATTTCAATCATTGTTGCCAAGTTAGCCACTTTTTGGCTAGATCTGGCTGTAGCCGTAAAAATATGTATATTTAGCCACCATTTTAGCAACTTCATGACTTGACAAGCTAATAACAAGTAATTATTAGCTAATAACAAGTAATTATTAGCTTGTCAAGTCATAAGCTGCTAAAATAGTGGCTAAATATGTAGCCAGATCTAGCCAAAAAGTGGCTAACTTGGCAACACTGATTTCAATGATAAGTATTAAACCTAACCTCCCTAGGTAACATCAAAGTATCAAGAGATTGGAGAGTATGCTATTGCCATGTTAAAATTCTTGACTTTCAAGAAAATTATTCATATTTTCACTTCTTATTATACCTACTACTTTTTTCTGAACTGAACAAACACTGTTCGAATAATTTCGCTTTTTTTGTAGATAGAGCTATCTGAACTAGCCGACAGTAATGTATTGTACGTACACGCCCGCATAGAGCATCACAACACCATATCCCAATTTAAAATTTTTATTATCTCTTCTCGCAAAGGCTACAATACAATTCATGACACGTCGAATCCAGCTACGTATTCAAAACACGGAAACCATAATTCACTGTACTGAAAGTTTGCAATAAAATACCTACTATATATTTGTCAGACATTGAAGTATACATATCTATAAAGATGCGTTTTTTCATGAAGATCCTGGTTAATCCTTGCTCCATCTCCATCCATATTTGAATCAACGCACATCCACCTCGTAGGGTAGGTAGGCTCATAATCAACGGACTGCTGCTAATCAACGGCACAGACTTAAAAAAGAACTAGGCGGAATGTCAACAACAAATTCAGTGAGGCACCCATAGTAATACCAACTCCTCTATTCGTACAAGTAGGTATCACACGCACACATTGATATTTGACACCATGCTGTTATTAATCGGCCGCCATTATCGCGTCGGATTGGTCGGACCCAATGATGTTTAAATAAATATAGATACGTTATGCCCTTACAAATCAACCGAAAAATCTGTTCCGATGTCTACAAGGCACGCTTTATTGCTTTATCGCACGTCTTTATCGCTCTCGCCTCAAAACTACATCGCTATCTCTTTCTTCACCTAAATAAGAGTTCCCAATTGGGAACTTTTTGAGTCACACAACGCGCACGCTTATGACATATCTGCCTCTTTTTAATATATAATATCATTGGTCGGACCGCACTAAAAATTACGCACACATGGTAAGCGGGCGGCGACTTTCTCGAAAAGACAAGGTGACGTGCGGGTTTATTTTCACGTCCGTGATCAATGGATAATCCAATGATGCCAGATTCTTCTTGGCTAGCAATTTGTCAGTGAATGTCAGTGATACCCGCAAGTGATACCCCTGAAAATGTACTCATACTACCATCGGATGGAGATGTTCGCTCGTCGGCTGTTAACAAAAAAGTATTATCGTAGATGATGGAGATAAGATTGACAGAAAATTTTAAAAGGAACAAACAAGTACATAATGCAACACAGTTGTCTGTTTGTGTCGAGAGGTATCTCTTCAGCATTGCTGCGATCATTATACCGCTCAAAACAATTAAGTTCGCCAGTGAAGCGACAACTGAAACAGTTTTTGCCTCACTTTTGCGCTGAACAATGAAGAATTTTAAAAATTCGTAAAATATCTGAGGCTTTTGCCCCAGTTTCCAGTGATGGATTAGGCAGCACTGTATTGAACACAATACGCTAGTAAAGTCTGGGTAAACCAAAACCATTTCTTTTTTAAATTACATGACCATGGAAATTTATTTACAAAAATGTGGTTACATATAATAAGTATGATAGAAATTATAATTTTAGATAATTTAATATCGCTCATTGCCTTGAATAGATGTATGCAAATTATTTATTACAATTGTAATGAAAAGTTAAAAAGAATCTGGAAATAAATTATGAAAATAACATAGTGAGATACCGGTTGGCATTGAACAAAAATGTGAGAGCATCATTAACAATCTGGAACGTATGGAAATAGGATATAAGTAAACAAGAAACCTAAGGCCTGTTGGTGGCATCGACGTTAAATTATGCGCTGTCCCGTCCGCTCGTTTACAAAACACCTTTGAATTTGAAATTGCTGCTTTGATTTTGTGCATCACGCATTCCGTAACAAGGTGCTAAAATTCTAGTTTGCGTTTGTCCATGTCCTAATTATTAAAATCCACGTTTCAAATTTTAATCATGTTATTTATTTATTTACATCACATTCTTTTTAGTTAAGTACTTTTTTCATAGATTTTTTTACGGAAATAACCGCCAAAGAAGCCGACGATCCACTCAATAGCACGTTGCTTCGTCGCCCATGGACATCCATTGCCGGCTAATAAAGAGAGAAGAAAAAGTATACATAACGGTTTAATTTATATACTCTTTTACATTCTGATCTCTTGCTAGGTAAGTATAACCAGAGTAAGGAATAATTCGGTATACGATTTCACAGTCACTTAATATAGTCTTATTAGGTAGGTACCTACATAGTCAAGCGCTCAGGTACGTGTTGGTAAGTAGGTATAAATAATCACAACACACCGACCTAATTAGATTCGTATAATTTATTAATGATAAACTTACGTAACGAATTAGCGCAAAATAAGAGGAAATTAAACCGAACTAATTTCTTTGCCCTTAAAACCTCCACTTCGGGTCGTACAAACCGTTTCGTTAACTACCTAATGATGTAATTTGTGAAACTGGTTGGTTTGGAATACATGTGACCCAACTTCCCTTCAATTAAGGTCTCCCATTTCATTATTTCTCTTACCTAAACGGCAGCTAGGTAAATTCACACATTCCTACATTTCCTTGTGGTCAAGCATTAACTTATTTGTGTAAAAAAAAAGAATAGGTAATCCTCAATCGTGATTCATGACAACGAATAACTTTAGAGGTAAAGAAGATATGCTTTATATGTACCTACATAATATTATAATCTCTTTTCGGTTATAATATAGTTTGCATGTTATTAATCCCGGGTTTATAACAGACTGTAAAGCCAGCCAGATGAGTTACACATCTCCGGTACCTCTAGTTACCGCCGTCTTGCTGGAGTCCTTTTTGCTGGTGCATCATGAGGTTATATTGACTCATAGAGGACCATTTTACAGTGCGTCGTGTGGTCAAATAAGCCCTAATTCAGTTCTGTTCTCATTCAGTTGTTTTGCAATGGTATATAAACCAGAGGAAAGAACGCTATTTTATTCGCCGCACCACATGAAAGTTCGCTATGAGCCAATATGACCTCCAACGCAGCGAACGTGTCAATAACGATCCAACCATCCCATATGTTATACATGGGCGATGGTGACCCCAACCTATCAGTAGTTTCTCTACTCGTTTCTGTTTGTCAGCTTTTCACACAAAAAAAGTAATACGATGTCTTACATCGAAAGAATAAATATTACAACCGAGAGTGGAGTTAGTTAATTAGTTGTTAACTTCTCTAAGTATGGGTATTAAACCGCATTGGAGCAGCGTGGTAAAGAAAGCTACACTACTTGCCGCCCTAATCAGACAGACAAACCGAAAAACCCATGTCATGCTGTGGACCATGAGTAAATTGAAACCGAAAACGAATAATTTTTCTAACGCGTTGTTTTATCCTCACCGGGTATATCTGATGAGTTATGTTGGCAATTTGCTACATTCGCCTCACGGATGACGATTGATATCTTATTGCCAATAAATTGCGTTCGCGACTGAACACGAGTTCATTTTTGCCATCACCCTCGCGATATTTTCACAAGTTCTTGAGGGGAATCTATCACGTAATTTATCTTGGAAGAATGAAATATATTTCGTATCTGATGGTGTTCCTGACCATTGTAAAGAGGTAGTTGCTTTAGATAACTACCTAAGTAATTGAATTTTTACGACATGCATTTGTTACAGTTGAATTGTAATGTGTTTATACAATTATTTAGTTTTTACTTGCGTTGGAATCGACTAGATATCAAACTGTTTAGTCTTTTAGACGGGTAAATCAACCCGGGTAATTGGTATTTTCCCTTTGATATGTAATCAGGGTAAAAACATAGGTAAACAAACTACCAACAAGCAGACTAGCTCCCTTCGTGGTAAGTAATTTAACACCGCCCATGAACGTCAATAACATCACAATGCATCACCGATAAACTATAAATAATAACGGTCTATAAATATCCGACTTACACGTTTTTACATTAATGTTTAGTGGAGGATGTTCATTTTTAGGGTTCCGTAGTCTTAAAGTTTCGACTTATCTGATATCCTCCGTAGTTAAAATTCGTCTGTCCGTCCCAATGATATTATATTATGTATAAAAGAGGTAGATATGCCAAGACGGCGCTGAAATTACGTCAGTCGAATTTAGTCAAGTATAGCGATTTTAATTCAGACAGTTGATAGTTGCCTCTGAGTGAGGCCATCTAGCTGTCTTTTTCACTATTATGGTTTTAGTAGTATCATCCCTTTTACATAATTTACCAATGTAATAGTGATTGGTGTAATGAAACAAAAGATAAACGTGTGTGTTGTAGCTCGGTCGGAACAGATTTTTTGATTGATTTAAAAGGGCATAACGTATCTATAGTTTAATATCATTGGTCCGTCCGCAACATAGCGCATAGCGCAGAGACCCGCTACCCGCTAGAAAGCAGTAATTTGGCATGAATATACATTACATAATTATTAATTTAAATTATGAAATAGTAGACTATAATTTAAAAAAAAATAAGGCCTGGGCAAAAGCAAAGCAACAACCCATAATTGTCCCACTGCTGGGCTCGGGGTCTCCTCTTACAATGTGAGGGGCACATAGGGTTGCCAACCGTACTATAATATATAGTATTGTACTACCTATATTTCGCGTCTGCGTATACTGTTGAAAAACATATAGTACGCAAAAATACTATATTTTCAATACCGAAGTCTAACAAACCAATCTTTTAAACTAATAATTTATTAATGTGCCTTTTCATTAACTTTTGAGCGTGTAGCGTATCCGAATATACCTATCTATATTAATGTTTTCCGAACTTGGCAATGTCAAATTGACAGAATCAAACGCATGTTTGGTCATTAGAATCTGCAATATTTTTGTTTTGGGATTTTGAATACTAAAAATAACTTCCCAAGTTTATTTAAAATCATTTCATTCCTGTTCTCTGTTCCCGCCACTTCAGCATTCACAGAAAGGATATTTTTGTTTATGAATAAAATTTAAGTGACGAGAAGAAAGAAAGAGATGTAATATCTCATTACATTTAATTTTACAATAATTTAAATATTAAATGTGATAAAGCTTATGACACTTTTTTAATAGATAAAAAATTGTTAAAAAATCCAAGATAAATATAGTTTTTATAAAAATAAATAAGTGACATATATCTTCGTCTACTTTTTGAGTTTTCCGTAAAATACTATTTTTTTTTAAGTGTACTATATCTTTTATAGCTTCGACTGAAAAATACTATATTTCGCTAAAGAAATGTTGGCAACCCTAGGGGCACAGGCCATAGTTAGTTTACCACGCTGGCAAAGTGCCAACAAGGCCAAGTCTACCAATCCGGTAGACTTCACACACCTTTGAGAACTTTATGGAGAATCCTCCGGTGTGCAGGTTTCCTCACGATGTTTTCGTTCATCGAAGCAAGTGATAATTAACTTCTAAGGGGCCGTCCATTAATCACGTGAGGCTTGAAAGGGGCGGGAGGGGTTTGACAAAAATCACGAAAATAGCACGAAGGGGGAGGGGGGGTGTAGTAAGATATCACGTGTATTTATTTTTTCGTCAAACGCGCGATTTTTAAATAGAAAAACAGCGTGTAGTGTGACTTTGACTTGCCGTTGCCAGGCAACGAACGAAGGTCTCACGCGCCGCCACCGACTGCCCGGCTCGGCATGTTTTGGATTATAGTCAAAATTATCTAAGAACGCATTAATGATAGCTGCCATTTATTAATATGAACCAACCTTGTACGTACGCCTTTGAGCAAAATGGAATAATTATTTAATTGACATGAATAGTTGGATACTTACGAACAAAGGATTTTGCCAAAATTTGTTAAAAATCCCTATTCGTATTGTATCGTATTCGTATTGACGTTAATCATATTAAACGTTATAATCTAGTAAAAATCCCATCACATCATAATTTATGCAAAATTGAATAAAAAAATAAGGCATCGAATCAATGTTATATGAAGATGACAAAATCTACACTGACGTTAAGTGATGTGACGGCATGAAGCCACTTATAAAACCATAATAATCGATACATTACAATAATCGAAACTTAAAATAAAAATGAATTTATTTTATTTCTTTCTTTGTGTTTAACAATTAAACAATTTAATTTCTTCTCTTCTATAAGAACATGACCAAAAGTCTTTATTACGATAATCTCTAACCGCAGCCATTTGAACTGATTAAAATACGGTTAGAATATTCATTATTCAACCGAAACCCAAATTTCATACGCTGGATGCGGCGCGGACGAATTAACAGTGAGTTTTTTAGGAAAAAAATATTTTATTATAGTCGTAAATACATAATTATTGAGCGTATAGGTATGGTAAAGTAACTTAAGTAGCTCAATGGAGGCAGTATCATTCCACTTACTTGTGGATATCTAAATGTTTCGGTTTTTAGAATTTACAATTTAATTATTGAATCGATTAGAAAGTCTTACAATTTTGAATCGATTTGTTGGAAAAATTGGTTCTTTCGTGAATCGATTTTTTTTGTACATCTTTAGTGTCACTGCGATGACAAACGACAAATATGCATTCTTAGTTCGTGGGGACTATAAAACAATGTCGAAAGTAGGTGATCTGCATAAAGACCTTTTTGCAGAGTATAAGAAGGGAAAAATGCACGTGATGTTGGGGGAGGGGGGGGTTAGTCTTAAACCTCACTATAAGTATATCACCAAGGGGGAGGGGGGGTTAAAAAATGCTAAAAAAAGATCACGTGATTAATGGACGGCCCCTAATATGCACATAATATTTTGAAAATTAGAGGTGCGTGCCAGGATTTGAACTCGGGCCTCCGCGTTCGGGAGATCAACGTTCTAACCACTAGGCTATCACTGCTTTGCATTGCAGACCTGGGCAGCAGTACTAAATTATCTTCAGCGGCGGCCGATCGACTACCGGTACAAAATAGCGGCGCGAGGGACTCGCCCGCCGCGTATACTTGAATTCGATGGATGTTGGTGTAAGTGGAAGGAATTTGTCATTAGACGGCAATAACGCGAGACTCTTAAATAATTGGCCTTACGAGGAGCATGGCCTTCCATGGTCCACCCACCTTAGTATAATTATGTACATTATGATGAATGCCATAGGTGTATTTTGTGACTTATCTAAGGCATTTGATTGTGTTGAGCACGAAACATTGCTGCTTAAACTTGGCCACTATGGTATAAAAAACAAGGCCCTTAGCTTGATCGCGTCTTATTTGAGTGATAGAATACAAAAAGTAAGCATAAACGATATTAAGTCATCGGGGTCACCGGCTGTGATGGGTGTACCGCAGGGCTCTATATTGGGTCCGTTTCTTTTTCTGGTATATATTAATGATTTACCACATTATGTAAAGAACCAAGCGGATATTGTACTATTTGCTGATGATACATCATTAATATTTAAGTGTGAAAGGAATAAAGTAAATTTCGACGACGTAAATAGTGCTCTTTCGCATGTGTCGCGTTGGTTCACTATCAATAACTTACTTTTAAATGCAAAAAAGACTAAATGTATAGAGTTTGTGCTACCTAATGTTAAAAAAGTCAGCAAATCCCTTAAACTAAATAATGAAACATTGCATATGGAGGAATCAACGGTCTTTTTAGGGGTGACCTTAGATAGTAAACTTCAATGGGGCCCACATATAACAAATCTCGCGACAAAACTTGGTAGGGCTGCTTATGCTGTTAGGAGAATAAGGCAGTATACTGACGTCGAAACTGCTAGGATAGTTTATTTTGCTTATTTCCACAGTGTTATGTCATATGCCATCTTGCTGTGGGGCAAAGCAGCCAATATAGAACAAATTTTCATACTCCAAAAAAGGGCTGTTAGGGCTATCTATAAACTTAAGTCTCGGGAATCTTTGCGTGAAAAGTTCAAGGTAATAGGTATACTTACAGTAGCTTCCCAGTATATCTTCAATAATGTAGTTTTTATAAGGAAGAATATAAACGCGTATAAACAAAATTTTGATATTAATAATCGCCAAACAAAAAGAATGTATCAATTAATTACGCCTTCGTTCCGGCTAAGTAAAGTGCAACGATCTTTCATAGGGCTTGGTGTACATTTCTATAATAAAATTCCAAAATTAATACGTGACTTGCCAATAGAATCTTTCAAAAAACGTGTAAAAACACAATTGTTAGGCAAGGGATATTATAGTGTAGACGAGTATTTAAATGACAAAGACGCATGGAAATGATTAGCTCTGCAACCAGTTCCACTCAGAATAGTAAACTTTTGTATGATAATATCTTTTTTGTAATATTTTTTTAAAAGATGTGCTGAGGAGTTTCTTTAGGCTTTTCTTCTCCTCCATGACAAAGCACCTTCCGAAAAGCCAAAAAAATGACGTGCATAAGTGTATCAATGATACCTATATGAATGAAATATTTTGACTTTGACTTTGAATTTACAAGAAAACTTGTAAATTCACAGTTAGGTTATCTTAAGTAATTAATGAGTAATAGTCAGTGAACTACGGAACCCTACATTTCGCGTGGCCTAACAAGCAGTTGGCTTTATTAAATTTAGTCTAGTCTGGATATGAATTTCAAATATATTTTTTGTTTAACAAACATCACTTTATTTCAACAATATACTACTTATCATAAAATATACATTTAAAAAAAACCTGTTAGTGTTACTGTACATTCATTTTGACTTTATTCTATTGACAATGATGGTACACTCTTAACTCTTAATTTTATGTCTAAGATTACAGATTTCTGTAACATGTCTATTAGGTCACTTCTAACGTGGGATTTTATTTGCTGAAGACGACCACCTCCCGCGCCGCTTATCAGTGTTACTATCCTCTCAGAAGGGCATTCCACAGACACTGAACATATTACTTTATTTTCTTCCTCTAGTTCCTCATAATATTCCAATTGGGAGTTCAATTTGTATGGGATCTCCTGCGGTAAAAAATCTAAAAATTTCGCCCTCACTGCTTCTTCTATCAATGTCTCTGGAGTCTGGTCTGTCCACTTATCAGGAGAATATTGGAAGTTAGCTGGTTTAGAGTTCTTTATAAGATATTCCTGAAAATGATTAAATAGCTTGTTTTATTTAAAGAGCAACTTTTACTGCATATAGTGGTATGTAGGCATAACTAGTTCAATATTTTATCTGTTCCAAGTATGCTACGTGAAATTAACAAGAATAAAACTACATCATCACCTTTATATCCTGTACTCCATCACCATTCAGGGCAGATACCAAAAACACATCAGAGAACTTGCTGTAACCTGGTACTGGATTTTTTGTGTCTGAATTTGAATGACTAGAAGCAGCTCCGGGAATAGGATTACCTGCTATAACTCCATTGGTAAGATTTCTTATTGTTGTCAACAATTGTTTCTTTGACTTTAATCTGTCTATCTGTAAAAAAATTTGAAGATGTCATTAGCCTAAACATTATTTTCTTTTATAGTTTTTTTTTCATATCTCGAAAATGGTGTATCACTGAGAGATACATACTTGAGATTTGTATTGTTGTCATCCCTACCATAAAGGCCACCACTTTTCTTATGTTTCCGACATTTTACTTTCAGCTTTTGTACTATTGAAAAGGATTTCAAACTCGAGTATAAAATCTATGCATCTTCAGCAAGTTTTGATTGTGATCTACAACCTACTTCTAGTTCTAGATTATAGATTTACAGATTACCGTAACATATTTAATATTAAACATAGCTGTTTTTGTTACATATACATTTTTTATTTTATTTATTTATTTATTTAATCTTTATTATACCTAATACAGTTGGTATAAAAGGCGAGCTTAATGCTAAGAGCATTCTCTACCAGCCAACCTTTGGGCAAAGCAGATAACAACGATGGCGGTATTAAATATTATATGAAAAATTTAATGAATAAGTCACTATTAAAAATAAAGAATATAAATAAAGCAGTAAATTCATACTAAAAACAGTCAAAGGGAGAAACTATAAATATATAAAGAAAATGTAAAATATATATAAAAAGATAAAATATATAACATATAAATAATGAAAATGTAGTGATGATGTAGTTAGGATAAGATTTCTAATTGAGTCGAAAAAGTAAATTATGTGATAACTAAAGATTTAGCTTTCCAGGTACTGGCTAAGAAAGTGGGACGCAACACTCTTTTTAAAGGATAACCTGCTACAAACTTTCCTTATTTCAACCGGAAGAACTTGCCAAAGGCGAATAGCGCTGACGACGAAGGAATCTGCCATGAAACCAGATCGGTGAACGGGAATCGATAGTATTCGAGTATCAGATGAGCGCAACTGACGATCATGTGTGTCACATAGAAATTCAAACTTCTCTTTAAGGTACGAAGGAGCTGCTTGTTCAAAAAGAATAGTATGCAGGGTAGTAAGTAATCGCACTTGTCTACGTTCTCGAATTGGAAGCCATTTAAGTTGGCGGCGATAGGAGGAAATATGTTGAAATTTACGTAGACAAAAGATAAAACGAATTGCATAATTCACGAGACGATCCAGCTTATTGAGAAGGTCCATACTGATATCGGAGCAGCACACATCAGCATAATCTACAATGGGTAAGATAACGGACTTCACCAGGGTTATCTTGACCTTAGTTGGAAGGAAATTCCGGAAACGATTTAAGGTGCGCAACCTGGCAAAAACTGACCGGCTAACCTCCATGACCTGTACAGACCAGCTGAGCGTTGTGTCCACATGCAGCCCAAGATCTTTGACGCTAGACTTGAATGGGATAATGGAATCCTCAAAGGCGACAGGCACGACGGAATCATAGTCTAACTTGGCTAACTGTCGAGAACTACCGATTATAATAGCCTGACATTTGCTGACGTTAACTTTGATACCATATTTATGCGACCATGAGCTAACAAAAGCAAGACTCTGATTCACAGTAGTTATGGCATCATTTATATCATTGGTTCTGGCTTGCGCATAAATTTGCAAATCGTCTGCATACAAATGGTAAGAACAGTCAAGTGAGTAGGTGAGAAAGTTAATATAAATCGAGAACAGCAAAGGGGAAAGAATTCCACCCTGTGGGACGCCAGCATCAAGGTCACACCAGTCAGATAATGACCGACCAACACGAACAGCCTGTCGGCGTCCGCGAAGGTATGAGGAAAACCAGTCCAGTGTCGTGGGAGACAGCCTGAGGTGTTTAAGAGCGGCAAGGAGAATATCATGATTTACCATATTAAAGGCATTTGAAAAATCTATAAGCACCAGAACGGTAACCATTGTATCCTCCATGCCTCTCCGGATGTCTTCAATGACTTTCAGTAGGGCAGTCGTGGTGCTGTGTCCTGGTCTGAATCCCGACTGAAAAGGGCTAAGGAGACTGTTATTAAAAATAAAGGAGGAGAGTTGTTTGTGAACTGTGGCCTCTAAGATCTTGGATAGATATGGGAGTATCGAGATTGGTCTAAAGTTCTTAAGTGCACTAGGGTTTGTTACCTTAGGTAGTGGAGTGATGTAGGCGCCACACCAGATGGAAGGAAAGAAACCTGTCTCAAGAGAACAATTAACTATATGGGTTATGTGGGGTAATAGTTGATCCGATATAAGAGAAACCATAGGTCTGCCCACATCGTCACACCCAATAGCGTTCGATTTTATGGAAGAAATCGTTTTTGCAATATCTTTCACTGACACCAGAGAAAAGCAGAACATACTTATTTCTGGTACAGCCATGGAAGTTAAGTCGTGAAATTGCAGAAATTAAGAAGACGAGAAGAAGAAGAGAAATGATCATTAAACTCATTGAGAGAAAAAGATGTAACATCAGTCTTAGCGTGGAATTTTCCAACGCCTAGTGAGTTAACAAACTTCCACATTTCGGCAACAGAAGTACCAGATAACTGTTCAAAGAAGTACCTACGCTTGGCTGCTCTTACCATTTGATTACATCTATTGCGTGCGGTTTTATAAGCACACCAGTTCTCGTCGGACCTGTCGCGTTTGAATCTTCTAAAAGCCCTATCACGTCGTGACATAGCAATACGGACACCACGTGTGATCCATGGCGCCGGAGGTCTTTTTACCTTGATTGGCTTGAATGGCGCGTGCACGTCATATAATTTTAATATAGTACGGTTTAAGGCTATTGCTTTATCATTAACTGACAGCGCACTATACACAGACGACCAATCAGCATTGGCCGCATCTCTACGGAGGGCCTCTAAATCAATTTTCGCAAGGTTGCGCATCCACACGACTTCAGGTACAAGTTTTGGGGGTCTAAGTTTATACGAAAGGTACAAACAGTCATGTCTGGAGAAACCAGGGGCAGATAGTGTACCATATTTAGTTACAAGTGAGGGTGATGATACAATAGTTAAATCGAGAAGACTATCTGGACTGTCTATGTTATGGTGAGTAGGCGATGAAGGAAGAATTGTTAAGTTAAGGGAAGAAATAATATTAGTAAGTCTAGAAGCTCGAGACGAATTAACCAAAAGGTCCGTATTGAAGTCACCTAGGATAATAAGATGTGTGTACTCCGAGCACAGAGATTCCAAGGAGCACTCAAGGCTGGAGAAGTAGTCAGTAGAAGGGGGACAATAAACAACACCCAGAGCCGCCTTGGCGCGCCCTAACCGGACTTCCAAGAAAAGGTACTCGCCAGTGGCGGAGTAGGGAGAAGGAGAAGAGGAAATAACAGAGAAGGGGATGTCACTGCGTAGATACACCGCTACGCCTCCACCACCCTTGCCTGTACGGTCGTTTCTGATAAGCTTATAACCAGGAAGGCAGAAGGATGTGGAATCTAAGCTGGGTTTAAGCCAGCTCTCCGATACCAAAATAGCATGTATGTTAGTGGCTGTTGAGAAGGTTTCAAGGAGATCGGCGTAGTGAGAAGGAATGCTTTGAGCATTCAAGTGACAGAGATTGAGGGAAGAGGATGAAGGATCTAGCGAGTCATGCAGCAGGTTCCCGAGAGTGATAGGGTCCTCGAAGCATACATCACTCGGTTCAGATGAGGAGTTTGAGTGTTGTTCACATGCTGAATAGAAGGACTCATCATCGGACATAATAATACACTTAGTATCAGTATACTGAATACTAATATACAAATATATATATATTATATATTATATTATATATGAACAATATAAATATATAAAGACACTTGTTAAATATTATTTAGCAAGTTAAATATTATTTACATTGACATACCTTATTTAAAATTAGGAAGCTAGGGATATCATTGGCCATATTCAACATACACAGTACATCTGCATGAAGACTGTCCTTCATCCAACGATTAGAAATGTCATGTACAACGCCAATGACATCGGCACATCGTAGACTTTTCTCACATGCTCCAATCATTGCATCAGGTAATTTGTATCTGTCAATGGAATATATAGTGGATTTTTACAATAAAACATATACAATATATAGGCCTCCGTTTAAAACCAGTTCATAAATATAGTATTCTAAGAATTAAAAAGGTTGAAATATATTTACTGACTTCTTTTGCTCCTTGTTTGAAACTACACCGGGAGTATCCAAAAATATAATCTGTGTGTCATTTTCATAACAAAACGCTCTAGTCAACTTTGTTGTTGTATGTACTTTATTCGAAGCAGCACAAATCTGAAATGTAATGATAGGTTACTCAGTACCTATTGCATTAAATGGGTAGATCCTATATCAGTTATCTAAGTTATTACATTGAAAGTAACAAAGGGACATCCATCTCGCATTAAATAGCCAAAAAAACCGGTATATGTAAGCAATTAAGTATACGTTATGCCACCTTTGTTATTACTAAATTAAGTGCAGTTGATACCTTCCTGTTGAGAATTTTATTTATTAATGTACTTTTTCCAGAATTCGGTGCCCCGATAATAGCAACGTTCACAACTTTTCCCGTATTATTCCTGGTTACTTGTTGTGGCAGCGTTGAACACCAAAGTATTTGAGAAACTTTACTTGAAGTTGCACGAAAATAATTATAAATTAACACTGACATTATAAAGACATTTAAATTCGATAATGTAAAAAAATATTCACTTTTCACGGATATACTTATTTTATTTCTTTAACTTTAACTCACTAATCACCTAGTAAAAGATTTGATTTGAAAGAAATGACAAAGGCCCAAAGGGCATGGCAATTGGCAATAAGGCACTGTCATGTCAGTAATTGTCAATCAGTGTCAATGTCAAAGACTTATTTATATGGCGTATGTCATGGATGTATACTCTAACTGGATAAGTAATTTTGTAGAGGTACCTGAGGACGGATGACGTCATAGCCTAAGGACCATTTTTCTATTGTGTCCATGTTATCTATAGTCCCAGGATATATCCTTCGATTATGATTTTTCATAATGATATAAAAACATCTAAGATAAATATTATAAGTACCGTAATTTTATTGTGTGGTAGTTTGTAACATTGCGCCAAAAAGTTAATGCGATTTTTCAGAGTGGCGATTACGATCATCGGGGATTTGTGAAGACTGTGGTCGTCGTTATCAATTATCAGTGAGAAAATTACAACAAAAACAATTGCAATATTTTAAATTCAGTAATTTTAAAGAAATTTTAATAAAATATTTTATTTCAATATCTTATTTTTTTACCACGAGAAAATTTACCAATATAAAACATTAGAACCATATCAAAATAGGACATAATTTTTAAGTGTGGATATCCTACAATTATGAAGGACAACCTCAATCCGGACTATGATTGGTCGAATAGTCCTTAAATAGGACGTCAACTATTCTGTGCTTCACCTCTACAAGGTTAGCAATCCAGATAGTGTAATATATCCATGTGGTTAGACGTTTTGGTTTATGCACAGAGTATTTTAGGTTTATGCTTTATGGTACTTTGTGCGCATACCATAAGCGCAGCGCATACGAATTTACGAATACGAAGTAAACAAATTTATTTTAAGATTTTACTTTTCATTCGCTTTCGTGAGTTTTAATTTAGGTAATTAGCTGTGGTAATAGTTTACGTTTAGATTATAACATATTTCTGATAACATATTACAAATAAGTGCAGACTAAATTCTTCGGCATGAATCGCTTCAGGTAGATAAATTACTTGTTTGAACTTTCGTATTAATTTACCAAGTTTATGTGTGTGAATTTAAATTTTGGTTTTATTTTTGTTTCAGAGATGTCCGAAATAAAGTATAAAAATCAAATTCTAGCAGCAATTGACCACTTACGTTCACGTAAATCCCGTCCTGACGTAAACAGGATTTGCAAGTTTATGCTCAAGTGTTACAAAGTATCCCCAAAAGATACAAAAGCCGATCTTAGGCGTTGTTTGAAGGAAAAGAGTATAGTTAAAGTTGATTATAAGGATAATGTAAGCTATAGAAACGCAGCAAAGTTTAAAAAAAATCAATCTCGTAACAGTAAGTAATTATTTAAAAATGTATTATATTATTTTTAATTAAGGTAAGTAATTAAGGTAGTTCAGTTTTGATTCGTCATATAATAATCTGCTTACACCAGTTCTTTAGTGCCAGTAGAATTACTTAAAAACTAGTATAAAAATGATATATAATGTTCATTAGAGTACAGTAGTAATTTTTGTTATAGCATTAAACCTTAACTTGGGTTTCAGTGATATAATAGTAAAGCATGAACTTTAAAAGTGCTCACATTTTTTTTCAGAACCAGTTTAATTTATTTGAAGTAATGCATGATTATTCTTGAACTTCTATGAAAAAGAGGTGTGAGTCTATTTCTTGTGAGGTTTTGGACTCTTCAATATGAAGTGTAAAAATTTAAAAGTATGTTGATATTGTTCATTATTTTTTGATTTTAGAAATGGCTTTGGAAAGTGAACGAAGAGTAATAACGTCGGCTATAGCTACTCTAATATATCAAGATCAGAGTTACTTGGAAAACGGTATTGCTTTTGATGATCTTGTTAGGACAGCTGCAGCACAAGACTCGAGGTATTCTAAAAGACAATTAGAGAACATCATCAATAAGGAATTATCTTCTGGGAGTATTGTGAAGCTACCAAATGGTACCTTAGCTTTAGGCCCCGCTGATCATGATGCAGACAGCTCAGATAGTTTTAGGTTTGAATACACTGATAGCAACACAAAGGTGTGTTATTTTTTTATATCATTATTCAGATTTGCAAAAAAAATCTCATCTAATGAGCAGTGTTTTCATTTTAAGTTACCAAATATCATTGTAGATATTATGTTAAATAATCAAGAGTTATTATTTCAGATGCCATCCTCAGCTAATTCTTCATGCAGGTCTTCCCCACAACGTACTCGAGGAAGACCAAAGAAAAATGCAGGTGGTTCATCAAAGAGTAGTTTAAGTAGTAAATCCATACAAAACGCAGGCGTAAGGGTTGGAGAAAGACGAAAAATGGCAAAAAAAGTGTTTGACCCTTCAGATAATAATGTGCCAAGTAAGAGGAAAAGAGGCAGGCCAGTTGGATCTCTAAACAAAAATACAATCAAAAGAAGAATGATGAAAGACTTGGAAGGGGCTGCTATGTCTGAGGGGCAACATTCCTTAGATGGAAGCGGTGATGATCTTGACCAAGAAGAGCCCATTCCTCATGAGACTTCTGGGGGTGTCTGTTCGGTGTGTCTTATACAGAAACCTAGAGGCTCCAATGATAGACTTGTAGAATGCAGGGACTGCAATAATAAAGCTCACTTAACCTGCCTTCAGTCAGGATCTGGTATCCTTAAACCTCGACCGGATAATACATGGCAATGCCCTCATTGTAAAACCTGTGTGATATGCTGTGAAACCAATGATGCAGTAAGTAAATTTTGCTTTTAGTCTAAATAATTGCATGACATACATAGAACAAAAGGAACTGCTTGCTCAGCTTATTCTAATTCTAATTGACAAGTGTAACAAAATGCAAGTTGTTAAATAATTCACACACAGTCACGGGCAGATCCAGTTTTTTCGCCAAGGAGAGGCTCACATAGTCAAATCACAAGAGAATTTATAATTTAACTTTGATAATTTTATTTATTAAATAATAATAATAATAAATACAAGTAATAATAATAGATACAAGTAAAAATAGGTATTTTATTAATAAATATAAGTACTGTACTTAAAAAATCTACCTATATTTAAATTAAAAAAAAATATATAAAAACATTATGTTTAGCAATTTTAATTAATGGTCCATCTAGGTCCTGGAACCAGCCCAGGAGGGGTCATGACCCCCATGACCCCTCTGGATCCATCCTTGCACACAGTTACACAGCACTTTTTATCATCAACACACAAACACACTCACACATACATTGAAACACTATTTTGTATAATTTATCATGACAAGTTGAATTGAAATAATAAATTCAATTTTTTTCAGGGTATATTGACAGTGTGTAGTATATGTTCAGATTCATATCATGCTCTGTGTCATACTCCTCGAATACCTGAAAGACTTAAAGCTTGGGATCAGTGGGAATGCAATAATTGTTTAGAATCACGCCCTACAGTTGTAGGGTCGCCAGCAATCATTCCTAGCATTGAATATCAATCACAGAACTCACCTGCTGTTGATCCATTCTTGAAGCCACATGAGTTAGACAGAGCACAGACCAAACTCTCAGATGATGTTCCAGTAGACCCTAGCATACCAGATATTACACACTGGAATACTGATGATGTGTACCAGTATTTTAAGGAGCATTTTCCTGAGGCTGCTCCTATTTTAAGGGAACAGGTAATTACGATCTCTCGATTTTAAATCTGTTGAAACTTTAAATTTGTGTTTAATGGCGAATTCGCAAAAAAATACAACAAAAAAATTTTTCAGGAATTTGATGGACAAGCCTTAAGTATGGCGAGAAGAGCAGATATTGTCAGAGGTTTAGGGCTCCCTCTGGGACCTGCACTAGCTCTGTACAGGATAGTGGTGAAATTGCAGACAAGAAAGGATGATTGGACTATGTGTTGGGGTTAATATTTTTTAGCACTGTAGTTCACAGCACTTTTCTTATCTTTTAACTAAGTGTTAATGGATGAAAAGGGATAGACCATTTTTCTATACCTACAATGACTTCTATTTCTATATTCACTGTTTCTCAAAATGAACCACCATCTGAGGTGACCAAATGTCTTGATATCTGCTGAGTCTGCTTCAATAAATGCTTGAATAAAAGCCTTGCTAGACTTGTAAACCAAACAAGGTGTCCTATCAATAACATTCTATAATGTTATCCAAAAATTGATGAGATGTAAATTGACTCTAATAGTTATGCCAATGTGTTATATATTGGCTCCATGCCAATTTTTTATGTGAATATTGTAATTAACTCTGTCACTTATTTTGAATATGTACCTATGAAAGCTTTGTAAGATATTAAAGTTGTTTGTCAAAACTGCTGTTGCAATTTATCCTTACATCAATAAATTTAACCCACACTTAAAATTGTAAGTATTATCAAGGAAATTTGATTAAATTAAAAAAAACACTTCACACTCAATAGCCCCATACTAAGATTCCGTGTTGTGGGTGCCATGAACAACACAAAAAGACAAGAACATTTACACCCAGATCGAGAACAGAAATTCGAACTCATCATTCAAATTTCCGCCTCGCTGGGAATAGAACCCAGGATCTTCGGCGCGGCGATCCGGTATGGTAACCATTGCGCCACACGGGTTGTCAAATTTAAATAACATTTTAATAATTCTTTAATTATTGTTTCCCAATTTTTAAAGTTATAATAACATACCCTTTGAAGAGTTAGGGAAAAGAAAGCTAAAAATAATACTAAATATTATATTTATGAATTAATATTATTATTCATTGGTATTATATTGGTATACCAATGATTTAGTTAAACTGAATTATACTATTTATTTAATAAATAAATAATTTAACTACTATACAAAACTGTACATAACAAGGTCTCTACAATTTTCAACGTCGATTTTGATCATAATGTTTCATAAATGACAGGAATATATTAAATATCATTGTTGCAATATTTATATAGAATACCCTGTAATGAGTTGGTAAATAATAAAAATTTACAAACTGAACCGGTGGCCAGAATAGGCAATCTCCCTGAAAAAAAAAAAATTATTATTATTCAGATATGATGTCTAAGGTAGAAAATTTGTATAATAATGTGCCAAAAACTAGCGGTTATCTGATACAACTAAATTAACTATTGGAGTTCTATTTAATTTCTGGTAGTGCTATTGAACTGTTCTCTTGATAAAAACAGGTAGTGGGATTTTATTATAACTAATTCTGTGATAGATGCAAGTAGGCACACCCTTCCAACTATTGATACCTAATGACGAAAATTAGGAGTAATCCACTATCATAGTTCTTTCTCTAAATATACCCACATGTGGTACTACCTTTTATAAATAAAAATAAAACATAAGTCTGCAAGTAATTAATATAACAAGCTTTGAAATATTATATAATAGAATATACTTTTTGTCTTCAGAAACTTACTAAGTACACATATTTGAATTTGTCCTTTATCTCCTGTGTGCTCTGATCTACTGTTTTTCTCTCTAGCACCCCCATTCCATAAAAGAAACAGATTATTGTCGCCGGTGATGCAAATAGTTGATCACTTAATATTTTTTTCCCTACAGTTTTGATGTCAGCAAAAGGTAAAATCTTGTCTAGATAGATGTAATAGTAATGGTGCAATGGACCCATAACTGTCCCTACAATGAACATCCGCGCTAAAATAAACAATTGTTATGAATTAAGTATAATTATCATACAAACATATTCAGATATATTTGCTGTCTCAATTTTAATATGCATTTTACCTGTTCTAGCCCAATCGTATCTGTGCAGTGAAATATGTGATTGATATTCTATTTCTTGTTGCACTAAATCTCCAATGGCCATGAACCCACCTGAGGTCACACTATTTATGAGCAACAGATTTTTCTTAAAAAATAAATTAACACCTCGATAAAAAGATGACTTGGGCCTGGTAGACGTTTTTAGTGGAATAATATTTTGTGTTATTCTTAAAGATCTAATTGCAAACATCATCTGAAAGAAATACAATATTTTATTATGAGGTTATATTGATGAATCATGTTATCAATGTCCTTGTGAATTTTTCAAACACAATTATTATTTTCCTACCAAAAGTATTCCTGTAAATGAATTACTTCTATTAAAAACAAATCTTAATATTAATAACTCTTAAATTCTAATACATTCGCTCTAATAAACGCTGATAACGAACAATAACAATAGATGACCAATTTATACAACCTGTACTAAAATAAATCGTCAAAATTGCTATAAATATGGATTATCATAATGAATTTATGTTACAGTTACTTCTTGTTATTACCAAATATTTCTCTAATGCGAAAATGTATTTTTAATATTTAAAAATTGCGCCCAATTTGCGCGTTTCTGTTTTGAAAAATCACAGCTGATGAGCTGACAGCACTGACAGTAGTTAAAAGTGAGCGTAAGAAACTTTCAAAATGACTTTGACATCATCTTTACCATAGAGATAAGTGAAATTGATTTTTAGTCTGGTAACACTGCATAGCTATTTACATATGTCAAGGTGACACATGGTGCTTAACTTTAAGTACTCTGTGGTGTCAAGTGTCAACTAGACACCTTGACACTTGACACTAGAGGTGGGCGATCATGAATGATTTACATAATCGAAACATTCACTAATTACTAATTCTGATAATCGATTGTTGATTAGTAACTAATTTTATTTTCATAATCGAATGACGTTACTAATTTGTATTACTAATCTTAGATCAGTCGTACTGTTGACTTTAGTAAGCCATTCATTCGTTATCCGTTGAGTAGTACCGGATTATTCATTATTCGAACTAAAGATTTTATCATTATTTATTTCCATAATAAACCAAAAACATGTAAAGGTAAATAATAAATACGGAACTTTAAAGTGAATTATCAGATATTACAAGTGATGGCTTTTTAACTTTCTACTCAGTATCAACCCATTGTTAAATATTTATGTATTAATAATAATGGTAATAACTAATATTGATTTTATATTTATAAATTATTAACACAAATTAATAAAAAATGGATATAAAATTTTATTTTTCAGGAGCATTCTATGTTTGTTTGTATTAGGTATGCTGTTGTTGTGCGTAGCGGCTTGGTATGGTACCGATGGCTCCCTCCCCCCACACTCCCGAGCCGCGCCAGTCGGCCATGCGAATGTGTCTGCTACTTAGCGATGGGAAATATCGCTACTTTTATTTCGCGATCGCGTCGCGAAGTTCTTTTTTTTTGTCACTGCTATATCACCTGTGATAAATCGCGCAACCGCGATATTTATTGGCGGCAGTTAACATCCATAGACAATTCCATGGATATATTACTCTAGAGTAATATCAATGTTAGAGTAATATATCCATGGTATTGGCGGAAATAGACATTAAAACTGTAAAGAAGCTTTCAAAAAGCTGTAGAAAACTGTAAAATTCTACTTAAATTACTGTAAATCTACAGCTTTTCTTAAAAACTACATAAAATAGTAAGAAAATTATACTTGTATTCGTAAATCAAAGGAGATGTAAAAAAATATATGGGGGCTGGTCCTAAATTTGTACAAAAACAAAACTTGGATGTGGTGAAAGTGAAAATTATTCCGATTGTGACAAGCTTGTGAAAATAAAAAAAAGCATCCTCCCTCCTTTTTTATTTGTGTTTGAATTTCCGTAGATAGATAAAAAGCTAGCCACACTGGGCACTTTTAAGTTCTGGCAACTCTAACCTGACACTGACAGTGACATTGAGTGATGATCTAACGTTGACATTTTGTTTTGATTATGGATGTATTACTCTAACTGGATGAGTAACTTTGTAGAGGTACCTGAAGATCAATTTATTTGAATTTCTTTAAAATTACCGAATTAAATTTATTGCATTAAGAGTAAATTGAAAATAAAGGTACACAATTACGGTACATCTATATTATAATAATATTTGTTATTAATCTTGGATGTTTTTATGTCGTTATAAAAAATCACAATCGAATGATATATCCTAGGACTATAGATAACATGGACACAATACAAAATTGGTACTTCTGATATGATGTCATCAATCTTCAGGTACCTCTACAAAGTTACTTATTCAGTTAGAGTAATATATCCATGGTTCAGTCCAATATTGACATTTGACAATTTGATTGATTGACATTTGACACTCAACACTGACGATTACTAATATCAAACTATGTCGTTTCGTTTCATGACTTTCATGATTTTGGTTTACAATTAATGTTATTATTTAATACATTTACAACACCGATTTACAACGTTAAATATAATAGTTATGTATTGAAAACATAATAATATAATAGGTGGACCTCAGATATGTTCATAATTTGTGAAAAGGACGTATGTACCTGTTAGAAAAAATCCTTTGCGTTCCTTTTCACCTTCAAATTATGATGAATATATTTCATCAATTTTCCAAAATATGGAGGATCAATAAAATATACGTCTTAAAATTTCAAGTAGATTAGAAAATATTATGCTTTCAAATGAAATATAAATTATGGCTGCACAAATTTCTTCGGAATAAAGGACCACTTTTGAACATCTCCTTTACACAATTTCTACCAAAACTGCCTCGTTTTCAATTTGCACATACTCTTGATTTTCAGTTTCATGTTTATTTTTAAAATCGTACATTTTTTTTAATCTCTTTAAATGGTCATCGGTAGAATATTTGAACTCATAATAATTTTTAATTTCTGACTTTGTTTGTAAAGTGTATTTTGGTCAGAGACATCTTTTGGTGGTAGACGGTTTATTCCTAAGTTTGGTATCTATTACGCAGCGAATAAAATAGATGGCGCTAGTAATATAAAGATGAAGAAAAAACTGTAGTTTATAATTGGAGGTTTAAATTAAAAAGTAACTAAATTGTCTGTTTACACGTATTAATTTACTTAAAATTTAGTTATCTACTTTACTACTAATACGTGTATATCGGACTTAAGTAAAAATTACATTACGAGTGAAGTAAATTCTCACCGTATCACGAATCACGACTTGATTTTAGCATTAAAAACAATTTCAAGTATCTACATAGTTCTATAAAAACCTTACCGTGTTTAAAATAAGACTTATTTTTATTTGAAGTTTTTGTAACGTAGCAAGTTAAAAAAATCAGACAAACTAAAGTCTAATGCCGTTGAAAATAAGATGCAATTTCACTTAAACAAATTCTTTCTTCAAGCTGATGGCACTGTGTCGCTCAAATCACAAATATTGCTTTCTCTCTTTCGCACGATGGAATTCTGTGATAGGTATATAATGTAGCTTGGCCGGTGACTCGCGACTACTCGCGAGTCACGTGATATGGAGCCGTGAACTTATATCGCGCTCGCGATATGTAGCAGGGCGTTCCGTTCCATGTCACTCGCGCGACACGCGAAAATTTTATCGCGAGCGATAAAACCAGCGATACGCGAAATGTGCCATGCCTACTGCTACTGTGTCTCACTCACTCCATCAAATCCGCCAACGAGGACAGCGAATTAGTAGAGATACAAATTAGTAATTACTAACAGTTATAATCGAGATATCTCGAGACATCTTCATAATCGAATGACCATTAGTATATCTCATAATCGCCCATCACTACTTGACACCACAGTCAGCACACCAGTCATTATTTCAATTTGTATTTTGTCGCAGTCGGAAAAAATATCAGGAATTGAGAAGTCAAAACAAGAAATGGCTCAACAAATTGAGAATTTAGATTTCTCAGGATTATTTAAATTAGATGTATTGGTACACCTTGATATTATACATCATAGTTTCTATGAAGTCGGTCTTAAAAAGTTTTTAGCGCTATCAAGTGATAGAGAGTTACTATTCTTGTATATCAATCCACAGTCTGAACGTTTTGACCATGTTTACGATTGGGATTTTGTGGATAATCCTGTCTATTGTATGTGCTTTGAACCAAGTGGCACTTGGATGCTCATTGTCAGTGACCAAAAGGTGCTACTAGTTCCCTTTCTTCCTTTATTCATCCCTCAAAGTACTTTTGATCACAAATGGTCATTATCAAGTGTTACTGTATTACCACTTGGTGAAATACCAAAACCCACCTCAGTAGTATGGTGGTTAACAAAAGAATCCGAAAACATCATAATAATTGGCTCCAAGGTAAGCAAACATCTTTCCCAAGGTATTTGTGTCATTAAACTTTTTTGTGTGTGACTACCCAGAACATACACATGTATGTGTAATTCTATTTGCTATAAAAATCTTGTTATATTTTTTTTCATTACAGACAGGTGTGATCACATTCTATTCCATGGAATCTCAGTGTATTGTTGGAGAGACAAGAGTATCAGGAGAAGTCATTGATTTGCAAATTTGTTTTGACGATTCACTCGATTTACTGGCTCTCTTGGTAAGTATAAAAAATCACTTAACAGTTGATATTATTTTAATTAATGATATCTAATTATCTATCCATATCTTGTTTGGTATAATAGGGAATGCAATCTCGTTCTCGCGAGATCTCGGCCTTTTTTAGCGTGATTGATCTCAGACGAAAAAAAGGGCGAGATCTCGCGAGTATAACGAGATTGCACTCGAGCATAAAATCGTCTTATTCGAAGTGCGGACTGACACAGACGGAGCTGCGATTTGTCGGCTTCGTTCGGTGGTTTCATTATTTTTTTCCGAATTTATTCAAATATTGTGAATACTGCCAATCTCGCGAGATCTCGTAATTGGCGAGATCTCGCATTATTGTTATTCATAAACTCAAGGGTCTCGCTTGAGTCCCGATTTGCATTCCCTAATGGTATGTATACACCATATAACCTGATGATTAATTTGATAGTCACAGTCATGTAACATGGACAACACTATTTTAACACAATCTACACTATTTTATGGGCCGTATTGGGGCGGCTTAGAATACTAACCCCAATCCCACGCTGGATGGGTGTCGTAAAAGGCGACTAATACCGGCCTGCTGGTGGTAGGGCCCCTCAAGGGATTATATTAGTAATATTGAATTTAATTGCTAATTAATACCATTAATGCTATTATTATTTCTCTATGGGGTTCGCCTGGATAGCTACCACCCTTGAGCATGAGTCAGCCACCAAACGACTCGTCGTGTTCGGGCTGAGGGCTTGAGAGCCAGTTCTTTCTTTTACTTCTCTCTTTCTTGGCCGGCAACGCATCAGTGATGCCTTTGGTGTTACTGATGTCTATGGGCGACGATAGCCACTTACCATCAGGTGGTAGCTCATTTGTCGGCTATTTCCATAAAAAAAACACACACAACCTGAGAACAAACATTTATCAGCCACATCCTATCACACATCCATGAAGCCTGTCTAGCTACCACATCCTGGTTTAAGTCAGTTAGTTGGATGTTAAATTGAGGTGCCTGAATTAGAGTAAATGGTGAATTCTGTGGGTTATTCAGATTTCAGACTCATCTTCTACTTGGGAGCTTGAAAGTCAGTTCTTTTTTCCATTCTTCTCTTTTTTTTCGTGGCTGGCAACATATCAGGCTACAGGCTATGGGGTCTTGCTTGTAGTAATTTTGAGTTTGTTGAACTTGCTTTATGTTACAAGAATCTTGTTTTGTTCACAGATATCTAGAGGTCAATCCCAGCAATGGAAGTTGGTGTTGGAACACAGATCTTTCGGCTACAACTGGCTCCAACAAATGAGGTCACAAAATGACAAAGAAAAGAAAGATGGCTTTATGTCATACATCAAGCAGCTGTCCAAAGATAAAATAACATTTTTTATACAGGGTGGATCCAAAGGTACATAAGTCTTTTTTTGTTGATTAATTTATATTTCAATTAAGCACAATGATAAAATAACTTAAATAACACATGAAATATCCCTAAAGGAGATCGCACATATGTCAGCATCATACGGCGCGGCGCCGTGCGCGCCGCATTTATTGATAGCTTCTCACATTTGCGCCGTACACGACGTACATGCCGTACGCAAATCTTTAGTAATTTTTGCAGTTTAGTGTGAGACGGTGTGGTGACATTCGTTTATTCCCACTTGTCTTGTTGACTTGTCCTGTTGACAGTACTAGTGGGAAAAAAATCCCACTAGTTTTGTGTCACTAAATTTCCGTATATAGGTATTGTTTGCTATCAATCGTCAAGTATTATCTTATTTCATATTCATATTATATTTCATAATACATAAGAGTGTATTATTTTATAGTAAACTAGCTGACCGGGCGAACTTAGTATCGCTTAACAATTGATCAGTTATCGAGCAGGATGAAAAATGATAAAATTACTAAAATGACTTAAAAATAGGGGTTGGTGATAGAAGGGTGAAAATTTAGGGTTGCATGTATTTTTAATGCCACATTATAAAAAAATAAAAAAATGAAAATTTTGTCCAAAAAACAAAAAAAAATGTTAGGGGTAGACAATCCTTATCACTTAGGGGTATGAAAAATAGATAGTAGCCGATTCTCAGACCTACTTAATATGCATATAAAATTTCATAAATATCAGTCAAGCCATTTCGGAGGAGTATGGTAACTAACATTGTGACACGAGAATTTTATATATAAGATTTCACACTTCATATTTTCCTTTGTTTGATCCTTACAACAATTTGGCGACTGTGGCGTAATGGTTACCATGCTGGATCGCCACGCCAAGAGTCTTGGGTTTGAATCCCAGCATAGCAGAAAGAATAATGAGTTTTAATTACGGTTCTCTGTCTGGGTGTGGGTGTTCTTGTCTCTGTGTGTTGTCCATGTCATCCACGATACAGGGAATCCTAGTGTGGGGCTATGAGTGTGAAGCTTACTTATTATTTATTTACTTATTGCCTATTAGTAACTTATATTGCAATGTTGTTGTTGCAGTCATTGAATGCCGGTACAAGTTCATTAATGCCTAATATAATAATTAAAAATAAAAAACTTTCTCGTTTGTAGATGACAGCAAGACACAAACAGTAGAATATGTGCTTAAACCAGCAGAATATTTACCAGTATTTCGCAAGGGCTCAAACAAATGGTCATTAACTGCACAGTATGTGAATGGAAGGCATTTTCTAACGGCTTTTGAGTTAAACGACGGTACAATAATTGTAAGTATACTATAATATAATATGAAAATACAATACAATCTATTGTTAAAGCTAGTCGTCCGGCAAACAGACAAATAAAATAACTTTAGTCGTCTGTAAATTAATTATTGTTACGTGACTTTTACAAGGCATCTTCTTGCATTCTTCTTTTACTTGGCGCTTCACCCACACAAATAACGTCATAATAATAGAACTCTGTCAGAGATGTTGTGGAACGGTTTCTCAGGAATAAAGACAGAAACCTAACTAACTTAACCTATCAATTTTTTGATTTTGGTCTAAGTAGTAAGCTGATTAATTCGTCCATTTATCCAATATGTCCGCAAATATCTGTTAATTAATATAAGCAGCATAGCAGCATAATATACACAAATTTCTAATTATTATACAGTGTAAATAAGTTATAGTTTTTAATAATTATATTTTGTGTCACAGCTTGAAAGTCCTGAAGAGGCTGCCCCATCCAGGACTCTTCGACCATTTATAAAGAAGGATGGTCTGTATATACAAGGCCTTTGGACTCAGAAACTTATCTACTTGCTGAGGAAAAATGAGTTAGAAATACATAGTGCAAATTTCTCTGCTGTTCAGGTAAATCATAAATGATATTTTTATGATTGATAAAATCATTTGTATTTTCTACTTTGTTCAATACACACACACACATACACACACATTTTATTTATTATTGAATTTTGTGCTTATGTTGTTTTTGAATTTTTAACAAAATAAATAGCAGTAATATAGTGCTGAAAATTTCCTGAATTTGCAGAGAGCCCATATACCTATATAGATGGCGATAATGTTAGGTAATAAAGAGCATTTGCAGATAGATAACTATGTTTGTGTTTAAATCTCTGTATTTTTAACCCCCGACATAAAATGAGGGGTCTAATAAGTTAATGTCTTTTTGTGGCATTGTATTATAGTTCTTATACAAATGGACTGAATTGGGTGGTCTTTTTTTTAAAAAAGTCATGTTTATCGAGATTGTTCATGGGTTTTTTTTATAAAAAATTTGAGGTTATTAAAATATATTTATACCAGGGTGAAGCAGTACTGGGGGTGAAGAGAGACTTCTCCGAGCTGTGGTCAGCGGAGTTGATCGGTGACGTGCACAAGGCGTACTTGATGTCGGCGCGGGAGCCCCCGGCCGCAGCGCCCGGCTGGCTCGAGCCCACCTTCATGTGCGACCTGCAGCTGCCCCGGTTCAACCTGGAGCCCTGCCTCGTCATCACCAACTGCGGGGCGTATATATTGAACACTGTGTGAGTATTTAATTCGAAGAATAACAAAGATGCATGGAAATGTCCAGCTCTGCAACCGGTTCCGTTCAAGTTAGTGATATTTTTTTTATTATATACCAATGTATTTTTATATTTAAAAGATGTGCTGAGGAGTTTCTTTACGGCTTTTCTTCTCTTCCATGACAAATCACAAAGGTTACTATACTGTAGATGAGTACTCAAATGACAAAGACGCATAGAAATGACCAGCTCTGCAACCAGTTCCGTTCAAATTAGTGATATTTTTTTGTAATAAATATACCTACGTATTTTTATTTTTAAATGATATGTATGCTGAGGAGTTTCTTTCAGCACGCAAAATACGGTATAATAATAACCGGTATCGATGTATGTGTATAGATGCGAGCCGTGCGAGTGGCTAGTGGGCGTCATAATGCGGGGCGGCGCGGGCGCGGAGAGGGCGGCGGCGGCGCTGGGGGCGCCCGTGCCCGCTCTGTTACGCGCCGCCGCGGACATGCTACTCTCGCGCGGGAAACTCGCGCCTGCGCACTATCTCTTCTCGCTCTCGCAGGTACGTTTAATGGTTTTTTAACCGACTTCAAAAAAGGAGGAGGTTCTCAATTCGACTGTTTTTTTTTATGTTTGTTACCCCAGAACTTTCGACTGGGTGAACCGATTTTGATGATTCTTTTCTTAATCGAAAGCTGGTGCTTGCCATGTTGTCCCACTTAAATTTGGACGAATAACTCAGTATCACGCCAACCGATTTCGATGATTCTTTGTTTATTGTTATTGGAAAGGATGTACATACTTAAATTGAAGTCGGTTTTTTTTTTGTTAAAATTTTAGATTATGTTGACGGTTGTGCATCGATAGTAAGGTCTAGTGGCAGTAGTTCGGTTATTAGTCCGGTTAACCGAACTAATGGAACTTTTTAGTATCAGTAGTTCGGTTAACCGGACTAACCGAACTACTGACACTTTTTAGTGGCAATAGTTCGGTTAATATATCGATACCGGAAATTTCAATTTCTTATTACTTAAATCAAAACGAACATGTAAAATAAAAGGTTTTTTTTTTAATCAAACAATAAATTTCATAAGTAGCTTATATCATGTTAGTTTTAAATAACTTTGTGTGTGTGTCTCCCACGCCCTCTCCCTCCCTGTCTCCGGAAAAACAAATGACAACCATAAAACAAACGATAACTGTCATACCAAATTACAACCCATTCATTTATGCTTCACTCAGTCATTCACTCATTCGTTCACTAATTCATTCATTTGTTCATTAATTCATTCGTTCATTCATTTATTATCATGATTTGGCGGTTGTCATTTGGCTTGACAGTTGTCAATTCTGTTGTGACAGTTGTCATTTGTTCCCTTATTTTTATATTATTTATTTTTCATTTTATTCGTGTTTTTTTAACATTTTATTAGTTATTCTGCTATTCCGGGCCGAGACGAATCTAACAATTAATGTGATGCTATTTTTGAAGTTATACTTCTTTAGGAGCGTTATGAAATACATGGAAAAAATGATGAGAGTGAAATTTTAAGATTTGTAACACGAACGGTGCCATAAAAACGACGGTGACGAAAAACGTCACGCGGGTTCTTAAAAACGATTGTTCTGACAAAATGTTAGAATATTTTTTTGAATATTGTTTTTTTTTAATTTTTTTATTAATATTGTGTTATTGAAAGCTTATTTTGATTTTTTTTTAATATTGTTTTTTTTTTAATTTTTTTCATGCCAAAGAAGGATAAGTTCTCACGCGCGTACAAAAGTACACGTTTATGTTTTGTTTTTATAATATTTTAATTGAATATTGGACATGATTATACAAATTCGCTCTATTTACATGTTCATTTTGATTTCAGTAATAAGAAATTGAAATTTCCGGTATCATTATATTAACCGAACTATTGCCACTAAAAAGTATCAGTAGTTCGGTTAACCGGACTAACCGAACTACTGACACTAAAAAGTTGCATTAGTTCGGTTGACCGGACTAATAACCGAACTACTGCCACTAGACCGATAGTAAAGCCAATATCAGACGGTTCACTCGAGTGATTATTCACTCGAGTGAATGCTTCATTTTTCTTTCCCTTTATGTTCATACGGCTAATACGGAATGATAGAGAAAAGAACATTCACTATTCTTTTCATAATAATGTCATCGAATGAAGTCGTGCGTCTTGGAATAAGTTTGATTTGTAGGTACTAATTATTTAATCAAAGAGTTGACAAAAAAGAACCAAAGAAAACGTAGACGGTAGTAGGTGATAGTTTTTAAAGTTCTCTAAAAAAAACAAGATATTGTCGCATGCGACGCAACACAGATAAAATAACAACATGACGTCCGTCGGTTCAGGACGCGAGATAGAATGGCCGAATGCGAATGAACATTCTCTCAGTGTTCAGACCGTTCATTTCTTGTTCATTCGGAGTGGGAGTGAAAGACGAAAAGTGCCAATATCCAACACTGTTGGATCGATTCACTAATGAATTCATTCGGCACTAATGTTTCATTCTGTGTTCAGATGTGTCACTTGGAGTGAAATGTGCAAAATGAAAGAAGAAAATGAACAAGAAATGACTCGTCTGATATCAGCTTAACGCGCGTACAGTTTCGTCAAGTCACTCATTTCCCTGTGACTCTTATTAGTACTAAAATTTGGCATTACCCATTACTAATCACGGGTCTCTCCTCTTGAGGAGGCCTAGAGGATACTCCACCATGCTGCTCCATTGCGGATTTTCTCATGCCACCCGATTGCCTCCGCCACGGCTCGTACGAAACAACCGGGACCGACGCTTTACGTGTCCTCCGAAGCACGGAAACGCTCAAGTATTTTTTGCCACTAGCGGTCACCCATCCAACTACCGACCGCGCCCGCTGTTGCTTAACTTTGTCGATCACTTAAGATCGACGCAAGCCGCAGGGCTATGAGCGCTCCATTCCATTCCGTGTACATAAATAAATAATAAATAAATAAAACGTGTTTGACATACATTGTATTATAGAGTCAGCCAGACGGCTGGGTGGCTCGACTCGGGGTGTTCGGTCGGCTGCACGAGCTGTCGATGTACTCCACCCACAACAGCGGGCTGGGGAACGCCGCGCTCGCTGTCAAACTACTCGCCTCACTGCTCAAAGTCGGTACTAACAACGAGGAGAGGTTTGATACGTAAGTGCTTTGATGAGCTTATTTATCTATACTAATATTATAAAGAGGAAAGATTTTATTGTTTGTTTGCATTGAATAGGCTCCGAAACTACCAAACCGATTTGGAAAATTCTTTCACTGTTGTGAAAGTAATAGGCTATATTATATATATTTTTTTACTATTTTTCCCGAAGTGAAGCGAGGGCGATTTACTAGTCTATAATAATAATAAAGGAGGCTAGACACTCGTAGTATTTACTGTCGTTTAGTGGTCGTTTATTCAGTCAATATTGTGTTAACCAAATAAAAAAATACGCTAAAGAATGAAAGAAATGAACTATACTTTAGTTCAATCACTATCACCTCACGCGTCATTGGTTACTGAATCAATTTTTAATCAAAATTAAGTTATAAGTTTGATGGTTCTGTGTATCTGTATGTCTGTCTGTGGCATCGTAGCTCCCAAATGGACTGTTTTGATCTAGTTTTTTTTGTTTGAAAGGTGACTTAATCGGAAGCGTTTTTAGCTATGTTTAGTGTAAAAAACTGTCAGGGTGTTTTAAAATATTAATTTAAGATTATTAACAGCATAAACAAATTTCAGGGATATCAGGTTTCAGAATCTGACAGTAGTTGAGCTGTCAGAGCTGACGTCTATCGCAGCTGCGATAGGTCTATGGGAGTTGGTGCCGGTGTTCAGTATACACCATGGGTATCCAAGTTTGATGTTGTCCGCTATCAAGTCTAGAAGCGATATTTGTCGAGGGGCGTTGATGTGTCTGCTGCGAGAACCGTGTCTAGTACCCATATTGCTTGAGGAAAATGGACAGTGGCTCTTCGACTTTATAAGTGAGAAATGCAACAAGTTCGACACTACGATTCTAAAGGTAAAGATTAAATTTAATTGGTTAAAAAAGAGTTTTGATAGGTCGTTGTTATAGTTGAGGTAGAAATGTATAGGCTCCAACCTATTAATGTTATTTGTATGAGGTATTATATCAATATAATTGAAATATCTTAAGAAATAATATTATATTTAATGTTTTTTTTATTGTTTCAATGTACTTTTTCACTGACTTATTGAAGTATGTGATTATTTTTTCTTTCCAGTGTCTGTGTTTGTGGTTAAATCCGTTGCAAGATCAGCTGCGAGCTGTAATGCGAGACTTGAGACAAGGAATAACTTCCATTTATGTAAGTTATGTTAAACCAATAAATAAATAAATAATGCTACACACTCATACCCCTACTAGGATTTTCTGTGTCGTGACACACAAAGACACGAACACACACACATACCGCGAACAGAAATTCAAATACAGGATCGAATACCGCAACGATACAGGGAATCGTAGTCCCAGAATATAAAGTTGTGATATTTTTTTATATACTTAACAATTTGAATGTAAATGGGTACTCACGGAATTTTAATGCAAACCGCATTAAAAAATGTTTTGTATCCACAATGATAATACTCGTAATATGTTAAACATCATATTGAAAACTTAGGAATTATTAATTTTTTATATGTTTAAATCTATAATGAACTTGTATTTACAGGCAACAAGAATGCTCCAACTGATATCAACGTTCATGCAAGTGGCAAGCGTGATCGAAGCTCGCCAGCCTTGCCCGGACATACACTTGCAAGTGACTCTGGAGCCGAAGACCTGGAAGATGGCGTTCACTCCCAAGCGAGCCATCTCGTGCGGACTAGCGCACTGGGCCGTCGTGGACGAGGGCAACGCCAAGATCATGATGACAGCCACACCGGTGAACCCAGAACTGATCGGCAGAGTCATTGATGTGGCCTGCGGGAGACATCATACGCTTGTGTTGACTGAGAATGGGGTAAGTTTTATGAACTATGTTTTGATTATTGGGTGTACGGGGCCATCCATAAATTACGTCACACTAATTTCATGACTTTTTGATCCCTCCCCCGTCCTTGTCACAGCTGGTCACATTTGTGAGACCTCTCCCCCCTAGTGTGACGTCACATATTATGAAATTTTACACCTAGAAATCGTCACAAAATTTAGAACCCCTCCCACTCCTTGTCACACAATGTCACACTACATGGACCCCCCCCCCCCCCCTTCCGTTAGGATGTCCGTCACATGTTAATGTGACGTAATTTATGGATGGCCCCTAAGCAGGCGAGACGCACTCCACACTTTTGATGTGCTGTTACAAGTACGACGTTCGACGTGTCGGGTCAATTTCAGTAAGGCTGCCACGCTGCGTCATACATTTGTAATCTATCTAAAATTCTGCAATGTAGCCTTTTATTTTGCATTGATCACACAGAACTTTTAGTGAGACCAAGTAAAACTAAAACTTATCATTCTACAAGGAAATTTCTTCATCCTTTTTTAGACAATACGGATGACACATACCATTGACTTCCTTACTTAAAACATAGATAAGAAAACGTAAAATCTGCCACAGACAAAATTAACAGCACAGACTAAATAGAACCACAAGATAAGTAGTATATTTGGTATTATCCCCAGATATACGCGTCAGGCGACAACAGATATGGGCAGTTGGGGGTGGGCGCGAGTTGGGCGGGCGCGGTGGGCGAGGCGGCGGGGGCGGGGGGCGCCCTGCTGCACGTGCGGAGACACTTCCCGGCGCCCCTCGTCACTATCGCCGCCGGACACTACCACTCTGCGGCTGTTGATATGGGCGGCCGGCTTTATACCTGGGGGTGAGGGATGGAGTTTGTTATTACTCGCGCCACTAAAGAAAATAATCTAAAATGGCGGCACTTATCATTCCCTCTCACTTGCACGTTGTTCCTGTCTTTAGTCACACACGTCGGTACAACACGTAAAAAATATAATCAGTCTGGATCTATTTACACGCTGTCTTGACGCGCTCCGTTCTTTTTAAATTCATTGTTAAATATTTTAATTACGTACTCAACCTAATTAGGCGTTAGGTGTTAGGTTACTTGCTAGGATTTTTTTATATCTTGCTGATATTTATTTTAAAATAACAAAGGTCTATTAAAATATCACCTATCTAGTAATTCTGTTTTGCTGATGGTCTTGTTGCCTATCATTTCAAGTACGAGCCGCCATTTTAGATTTGTTTCTTTAATGGCGCGGATTATATGTATTTGTATTGAATACTGTAGTGCCAATAAATGCCACATTTTATACATTCGGACAAAATTACGATTGGTTTCATAGACGGTTTTAAGCCATCTCATCACTTTGAGGCAGTCTAAGTTCAAACATCCTGATAAAACATTGCCATAGTTTAGCATAGTTAAAGATGCCCTTTGCTCAGTGTACCAATTGCATGCCTATTTACAATGCTGAACAAAAATAATGACATCTTTATCATATACATTGTACATGTATTTTTAGATGGGGCGTGCACGGCCAGTTGTGTCTTGGCACCATCGATGACCACTGTACTCCTCAATTGGTTACTAAATTTCAAGGCAGAAAGGTAAGTCTAAGTATTTCCTTGATTTAGCTAATTTTTCCAAATCCCCTAGAACTGCCCGTAAGAGCCAATACAAATTATACCTTTACATTACGAACTTTATCAAAAACTTTTTTACAGCGAATTTTCAATCATTGCAGAATACAAACAGAAAGTATTATGATATTTACCTCTAATTAACGATTTTTGGCAACTTATAACCTTTACATAACGTATCCTATCAATCAATCACACAAAATTTCACAATAATTCGTGTCTCAATAGGTTCAGAAATGTAAATTTTTTTGTATGAGTCATTGTTGTTTATTGTTAACTAATTTTAACACTGCCGTTCGTCATTGTTATTAGTTATAAGTTTGCAATGGTTGATTATTTCCTTTTAACCGACTTCAAAAAAAGGAGGAGGTTCTCAATTCGACTGTATTTTTTTATGTTGTAACTTTGGACTGGGTGAACCGATTTTGATGATTATATAACGATTTTTTTCTAATCCCCTTCAGGTTCGTTATATAGAGGTTGTACTGTATTATGTCTTCTGTGGTACAGGTAGAAAACGTGGGTTGCGGCGCGTGTCACACGGTGGTGGCGATGCGCAACGGCGAGGTGTGGGCGGCGGGCGCCGGCGTGTTCGGGCAGCTGGGGGGTGGCGGGGGCGGTGGGGGGCGCGGTAAAGCGGCGTGGGCGGTGCGCGTGCCCATCCCTGACCCCGTTGATGCCATCGCTGTGGGGTACTTCCATAATGTAAGTTTGGTGATCTGTGTTTGTGAACGTTTTCTTTATAACCAACTTCAAAAAAGGAGGAGGTTCTCAATTCGACTGTATATTTTTATGTTTGTTACCCCAGAACTTTGGACTGGGTGAACCGATTTTGATGATTCTTTTTTTAATCGAGAGCTGGTACTTGTCGTGTGGTCCCACATTTGAGCGAGATCTGACAATAGCATCCATGTCAAAAGCATATAAGTCTTAAAGAACAATGCCAAACTGCCATACATCGTTTTATTTCATTTTCAACTTTAGCGTCTTAAAATAAAAAAAAACTAAAAATCGCCGTTTTAATTTCTGAGCTTAGATATATAAGAATTTTCAGCAGACACACCCCAGAACCAAAGTATTTTGAGATTGAATTCTTATAACCATTGAGTCATAGAGTAGGGGAGACTTACGGCTGCCTGTAATTTTTACCATTATTTTATTCTGACTTTTTTTTATTGACAACCGGAAATGGAAATTTGACATCATTACATTTGTCATACCAACATTTATAAGGAAATTCTGTCTGTAATATTGGCCAGAAGTCTCCCTATATCTTGCTTGATACAAGCTATGTATTGAAGTGAGTGCCCGAATGAAAATGGACATTGTTGACATCATTGTTATTATAGTCAATTCATCACTTATTAATAAAATTATTTTACGCTGGGTAATACGGGTACAGGTATTAATTTTAAAATACGTTAAAAATAATTGAATTGCTTCGGTATAACTGACGTTTTAAGACGCTAACAAAAATAAAAAAATATTTTTGGGCATTGTTCTTTGAAGTCGGTTATTTTTTGTTATTACTGTTTATGTGTGACGTCACACAGGCACAGAGATGCGAAACACCTAATTTCCATAAACAGTGCAAGTCCGAGAGAGAAAATTATGTGCGCCGTCTCTTTTGCACGTTTTATTACTCCGCCTGCCACGCGTCTTTGCGTTTAGTATAGTGTCGACAATCAACATCCCTACTGTATTTGTATTATTTCCAGTTGGCGTTAACAGTAAAAGGCCAGTTATGGTGTTGGGGCGCCAGTCCGCAGCAGGTGCGTGCGACGCACGCGCGACGGGCGTCCGAACCGTCACCTGTCACACAGTCACCCGCGTCACCTGTCACACAGTCACCCGCGTCGCCTGTCACACAGTCGCCAGAGGTCACACCGGTCACTGTCACCCCGCAGCCGGACCCACATCTCATTCCCCAGCTCGTTAATATTAAAAACGTGAAAGGGACTATTGTGCAGGTAAGGCTGTGTGAGTTGTGCTGAGGAGTTTGTTTCGGTATTTCTTTTCCTCGATGACAAAGCACCTTTCTGAAATGCTGGTAGATTAAAAAATTACGTGCTTTGGTCTGTCAGTGATACCTATATGAATAAATTATTTTTACTTTGACTTTAAGGATGTTGTGTATAATACTCGTATGAGGTGTTTATTATCTTTACGATGTAAAGCAGTGAGAATTGATAAAAGTTAAATAGTGAGTTAATTAGTGAATTAGTTATAAGTGTACTGATATGTACGTTAGTCTATAAGGTATATACAGGGTGGATTTTTGAGACGGGTCAGTACCTTAACCGTTATAGTTACAGGAAAACGTTCCTAGGAGACTATCCATAACTTTTTAAGATATTCTGAACTGCATTCAAAGATTTTTGAGAAATGTACGGTCAGCGAAAAAAGTGCTAAAATTAAAAAAGAAAATATTTTTATGCCTATCGATCCTACTTCGTATGGGTATCAAAATACTCTATGGGATCATTTAAGGTATGAGTACTAGAAATGTCAGAAAACGCTAAAAACATTTTTCATACATTTTGTACTGAAAAACGTTAAATCAACTCGTAATATTCTTTATCGACAAACAACCTTATTTGTTCCTAAAAAATAAGTAAAAAAATTATAAAAAAGAAATTTGAAAGTAAATTTTGAATTTTGAATCTTCAAAACCAGTTGGATGAATGGCCCCTAACGGAATTGCGAAAAGTTTGACGACCCGTGTGGCGCAATGGTTACCATGCCGGATCGCCGCGCCAAGGGTCCTGGGTTCGATTCCCAGCGAGGCAGACATTTGAATGATGAGTTTGAATTTCTCGGTCTGGGTGTGAATGTCCTTGTCTTGTGTGTTGTCCATGGTACCCACGACACAGGGAATCCTAGTGTGGGGCTATGAGTGTGAAGCGTTATTATTATAATATTAACAGCTTCCTTCATGGGAGAAAGGAAAAGAAACAGACTGAAATATCAGCGCTGTGCTTTCATGGCTTATGCTGAGTCTGGGCTTGTTTAGGGGTCGCACTGCAACACAGGCACCCATAAAATATTTTTTATGTTATTTAGTAATGTTATATATCTATCTACTATTTTAGTTAAGTATGTGTATTTATTTTTCTTTCTTGTACCTCATTTCTTTAACATGTGCTGCAATTGGTACCCTCGAATACATGGATTTTTATTTCATTTCATATTTCAGTTGGCAGCGGGCTGGCATCACTCATGTTTGCTGACCAACACCGGGAAGATTTACACTTGGGGACTTAACTTTGATGGACAGCTTGGTTAGTTAAAATGTTTATTACCCATGTGAATCATTGAACTATACTCCATTTTTTTGACTAGACTTATTTGATATACAAACCTAGCACAACTTTTATGGCAATATTAATTTAAATGAATTCAAAAAATAATTAAAGGTGAACAGAAATTAGTTATGGCATTAAATGTTTATTCATCTTTAAATCATTATCATTTTGTGTCTGCCTTATTTTTAAACTAGCTGTTGACCGCAGCTTTGTATACGGAAATTATGTTTTAACTTATTCAAACTTTTATCCTGTTTCCCGGGAAACCTTTTAATTTTTCGGGATGAAAAGTTGTCTAAAATATGACCCAGGTTATCAGTAACAACTTTACCAATTTTTATCGAAATCTGTTCAAGGGTTTTTATGTGATGCCCAGACAGACACACAGACACTTGGAGTTTTATTATAGTATAGATTACATATAAGAATAAAAAGACAGTGTAACTTTGTTTTCTAAGCAGGATACGTAAAAAACGGAGTATAGGAATTTCATCAAATTATAAATTTATTTCGTTTATACAGGTAGTGGAGATAGAAAACAAGTTCAGATCCCGACTCAGGTGAAGATAAAGCAAGACCCACCCGCTGAGGCTAGTAAGGATAGCAGGAAGACTCCGGAAAATGAGATAGTTAACATAAAAACTAAATCGTTGATCGCTTGTGGAGGAGACTTCACTATATACGTCGATGATGATGGACGGATTTATGCTACTGGCAATATGCACCTTCAGGTAAGAAATTTTTTAATAATATTAGGAAGTTAATTGTTTTAATTGACCACATTAAAAAACATTACATTGGTAGGTGAGGTACGGTAAGGAATTTATCTTTTTACCCTGCAGTATACATGTTAGTTCACTTTAGTAAACTGTAGCAGACTTTATTCGTGGTTAGTATTATACTTCGTTATTTATAGAAAAATACTAAACTTTATATTACTTGCAGGTTCCCAACGATAAAGAAAAAATGCACAACAGAGTAATAATGATGAAGACAACTAAACGCGTCATTAAAATACCGGCGAGCCGCAGCGGGAATAAGTTCCTTTTCCAACCCATCGATAGAATCGATATTATGTTTCCATTCGATATCGATGATCTACAGAGGAAGCCTATCGAACCCAACTTAAACACTCTGATATCTATGAGAGACTTCAAAAAAAAATCTTGGGCCGACGATATTATACTTCTTCTCAAGCCCTGGATCAACAAGGAGATGCTATCAGGTAATCTTAACATGGCAGCTAAGTTAGCCTTCCACAATAAGGCATACGCCGAATGTCTACACTTGCTTCTCAAGAGTCTCCTAACCGAGCCAAAAGATGACCAGCTCTATGTTACTCATCACGATGGAGACGAGGAAAATCGTTCCCGAAAACAAGATGAACGCAAAATAATCATTGCCAATATAATGTCCAAGCGTATCAAAGACATTTCCTTGTCGATTCTCAACGAAGTACCCTACCCTGTCATTGACAACAATTTGTACCAAACCTTACCGTGTTGTTGCGATGAGACGAAGTACTTTTTAAAAGAGACTCCTAAATGCGAACGTCAGGAAGACGACAAAAACCTGTCTCTTAAAGCCGCGTGTATCATCGACAAATGTATTAGCACTTTTCCAATTGACGCTGATCTTTGGGAGAACTGCTTTCGGCTGTCCAAAAACTTTTATTTGAACAACAATTTGTCGATAGAGAAATTGGAATCAGTGTTGGCTAAATATTTGGAATCTAACGCCAGTACTATGGCTGCGGCTATAATGTATTCCAATGATTGTGCTCAGTACATTGAGATTCTTTCCCCCAAGTTTTATTTGAATATTTGCAGCGAAATATTAGATACATGGGGTTGAAATATATTTTTTTCTATCTTGGCGTTTAGTATGTCATACGCAATGTATGAAGAATTGTCTTGTGAGAGAAATGTGAGGTAGCTTCAGATAATAGATATGAGGTGTGGTATCTTTGTCGAAGACACTACGTAGTAGTATTTGACTGTTACTTACATTACTTCTACTGCGTCGTTCGATACTATGCAGCTATTAATCAATAAACCACATATTATATCAAATATCGTCATTATATCAAAGCAACTCTCCATAACAGATATTATGTTCATTTCATTTTCTAGAATTGTGATGTCAGGCATTGTTACAATGACAACTTTTCAACAAAGGACATTTAACAATCCGATATAACAAATTTGGTCAAATTCACCTAAATCAAATAATACTTTGTATTGTATGTTCCTCCGATTAGTGTCTTTGACACTAATAGACCGTTAATGTATTGTTAAAAAATGTTGTCTATAATTTTTACGGTTATTTTAAAATTTATATTTTAAAAATAAAAATGTTCATTCTGTCGCATTATTTGATTAGTCAAAGGTATCTGTAGTATAAGTCTGTAGTGAAATTTAATGATTTTAATGCCTACTAATGTTACTGTCACAAATTATAATTATGTTAGTACTAATTTTTATTATAAATTTTGTTTTTAGTATAATGCGTTGTCTTTACAATTACTTTTAATGTTTTAGCATTTTTAACATTTTATGTGTATTAATGCACAGTTTTATAGAAGTTTTGTTTTTATATATTCTATAATAATTTAGTTACAATAAAAATATTGTCTATAAGGTACTATGTGTAGTAAGTTTTATTTTAAATGTGTGCAATTAAAGTTCCTTTTTGAATTGATATTAAAATGTGTGAGTAACGCTCTCTCAAGATTAAACTAAGTTACTTATTCTAGTCATTACATTATTATGTATTAGGAAAACTCAACAATGTAAACATCGAATTTCTATTCTTGTACTTAGATCAAGTTGCTAACTGTTAACTAACTCAACTATTACTAAAACATCAGGTTCCATTACCATCCATATCAAAACGCTTCATGATTTTCTTTTAAATGTATATTATATATATTTGCTGCTAATGTTCAAATTAAAAAAGTTTAATTCGTATTGTCAAACTTACATGGAGATATTTTAAAATATTATCCAACATCAGTATTTTTGATAAACTGTAAATCGCTCAGTATTTTTCTACTCGTAAACTCAAATATTTCAAAGTATTTAATCATTATTTAATCTCTATGTCTAGCATTTCGAATACTCAAATGTAATTGTGTGTTATGGTAACTAAGGAATCACATGAAATTACATATTTGTCTTATGAATATTTAGTAAATTTAAGTAAAAGAGGATTGAAAACATTATTTTATTCAAGACTTGTTTCAAACCATGTAAGATTTAAATCATTTGGAATGGTGAGCGATAAGCGATCAGTAGTAGTGTGATTTTGACGGGTTGTAATGTTTATAATTATATTTTTGATGAACAAATGTCTTGTTTTGCAAATACATCCGTTTTGTTTGAGATTATATGAAAGGGTTTTTTCTGCAATATATTAGCGACAGTCTATAGAAAATTAATTGTTATAGTAGTCGCTTTCGTTGCCATGGTAAGTAATAATTGTATTCAAGGTTTTTAAATGCTACTTTTTAGTCAGTATCAATCATACTAATGTAATTTAAGTATCTTTCGTCGTTTTTGTTACAATTTTATTGTTTTTAATGCTGTTGCACTTACAGGAAAAGCCGAACAGAATGTTACTTTTGTAAAATAATACGTTTTCTACTTTAATGGTCATACATACCGATATACTTAATAAATGTTAGAAATATCCATGTTTAAAACACACTTATATATTTTGTGTCTGTGATTCCTGTTAATGATATAAAATAAAATACCGTGTCACAATTTAAATTCTTTCATTCATTGATTGCATCCTTTCAAGTTATGAACAAAACAAAAATAATATATTTGTACAAACTGTATTTTGGTAAAGCTATTTACAAAATAAAAATTACACCAATATACATAAACATTTACATCAGTAAATGCTGATTTGCTAACAGTGCGGAGAATAGCGGAATGAATAGAATTATAAAGTGCTCCAATATTGCATTATATGCAGTATTGAACTTAATAAATAAACTATGATGTTGAACAAATGAGTCGAAAAGATTTACAGTTACAGTGAAGACAACACAACATAAAATTACTTTTATTACCCGAGTCGATCACATTAGATTCATACAAGATTCCTTAGCGCGGATAGCGACATAGCCTATACAATAACTACCGTTCGGATGAAGGGGATTAGCAATATACAATAATATAAGCTACAATAAATTAGAAGTTGATGGGCTTTCCGATGTATGCCGCCATATTTGCTTCACGCAGCGCTTCCGAGCATGTCTGAAAAAAATCAAAAATAAATTAAAATTATCGAAGTAATTAATAAAAATTAGATAATAAGTTTCATCAAATACATGGATAATAAACGTAAAAAAGTCATAGCTGTCGGTCTCAAAGTCGGTCTAAAGGCTGGATGACACCAGTAAATTATGTTTTAAATCATAACTGCAGTATGGCAGCACCACTATTTATAAAGCTGTGTCGCTGTCATGTCGTCGGCGTGAATAAGTTGACAAGCCAGTGAACAACTTGAAAAGACGTTTATTTTGTTGAGAAAACTAAGCAATTCAAAAATTGCAAAAACGAATATAATATTGAGGGGTTTAAACATAATATACAGGTGAATTTTTCAAGTGTGTGTGGATCAGTAGTTCATTGGCGTGAATGGCCGAATTCGAAACTATGAGGAATAGTTATGAAATGAAATAATCTTTTATTCATGTAATGTAGGTATCACTGATACTCTTATGCACGTCATTTTTTAAATCTACCAGCTTTTCGCAAAGGTGCTTTATCATGGAGGAGAAGAAAAGCCGTAAAGAAACTCCTCAGCACGTCTTTTAAAAATAAAACTTATACAAAACTAGGTATTCTCTAACCTGTGCAGAACTGTTTGCCTCGCTAGTCATTTCCAAGCATCCTTATCATTTAAATATCCATTTATGCTATAGTAACCCTTGCCTACGAGCTTAGCCTTTACATGTTTCTTAAAAGATTCCACTGGTAACTAAAACTGCATCATTAGATTTTTAAAAAATTAATAACCCTGGGCAGGAATTGAACCCATAGATTTTGAAAAAAAAACATCCTTTATTATTAGACCATTCGATAATGTCGCTAACTAGGATCGAATTTTGGGAAGTAATGATACACGAAAACTCAATATTTCAGACCAGAAATCGAACCTGTTGATTTTGAAAAAAAAAAAAACTGTATTATTACACCATTCAATAGTGTCACTAACAAGAATCGAATTCACTTTTAGTTTTCATCAAAATCGGCCCCGAGACTCCTTTAACCATTTTTCGCTATTCCTCATAGTTTCGAATTTGGCCATCCACGACGCACACTTGAAAAATTCACCCTGTATATCTTATTGTCCATTAGAGGAAAAGGGCAATTTCATAACATAATATTATTTATTATAATTTAGTAATATTTAAAGTCAACATATTTAAAAGTAGGCTGTATTGACTTGTCAAGCTACTGACACTCGCGCCCGTATTAATAATAATAAACATTCATTTCAAGCAATATTGTATATTTATTTCAATATGTTGTTTATTGTGTTATTTCTTCCCGTTTTTTTTCTAATCTTTTTTTTGTTTCCTTTGCCTACCTCACATTTTCACCATCAGTCAGGGTCAACTGGCAGAGAATGCCATTAGGCATTAAGTTCGCCCTTGTAACCTCTAAGGTGTTGGAAAAGAATAAATAAATAAATAAATAAATATTGCAGTATCACAGTATTCACAGTAGTGTAACAGTACTCACGGGATGCGCGTGGCAGACGCGCGCCACGTCCTCGGCCGCCGCGCCGTATTCCTGCGCCAGCACCGCCTCGTTGATCAGCTCGCCACCACCCTGCACGCACATACATTAGTGTGTGTCCTCAGTGACGTCACATCACACGACGCAGGAGGAATGAACGGCGCATAGATAAATGAATTACATAGATTTAGTGTAATGTCTTAGTTATGGAATAGTTTAAAAGACGAAATAATAAACATAATGGCGTCCTTGTCTAACGTATGAAATAAAAACAATCCATCTCTATACGCAACAGTTTCACTATACTGTCAAATTTTTCATGACGTCAGACGTGTGCCGTGGTCGCCATTTTGTTTTATCTCTTTACTACAGTGTAAATTGTGACTTATTACCAAGGTACTAAGTACTAAAACCCACTTTGAGAAAGGAATGTCCAAGTCACGTCAAATTGGACATTAGTAGGAACAAAACCGCCATGTTTTGTTGCGTAGGTATGCACGTTTTTTTCTTAGGTAGGGCCGCTCCTGGTACCTCCATGGAACGGCGCGATAAACAAATGTCCGGAGTGACAGCAGGCGCGTACAGCGCACGACTCGTTCCATAGTATACTAGTGGTGGGCGATTATTCATATTGTTAAAGGGTTAATTTTTGTTTCTTTTAAATAAGTAAATATATTTGTATACGTTGCCAATGTGTACTAAACTAAATCTTTGTATAAAATTAGGTAGGTATAGATCACAGACATGTACTATCTATATCCCCCTTCCCTTTCGGATCCCGTAGCGAACAGACGTGTCACTCGTTGCAAAACTTTTGTCTATAAAATTACATTAAATAGCTGAAACCCTAAATCAATTTAAGTCGAACTAAACACGGATAGTGTGTGCCAGTGCTGAATATAAGTGCATAGTAATATCGTGATATCAGCAAGAAAACGTAAGTCTTTATTTGCTTTACGCTGCGCATACGCTGAGACGTCCTGCGGCGGCGACCACCCGTTCGTCACTGTCTTATCTCTGGCGGGAGCGAGGCGCGTGCATTTAATTAGCTGCCGTTGCACTGTTACTATGCACCGCACCTCACCTAACACCGAACCTGCAGCTTCGCTCGCATTATCTACACCGATCGAGTTGCACCGCCCCTCGTCTGAACCAAACCTAAGCGCGGTAAACGTTGAATTGGGACAATGTGATGCGGATCTCCCGACGAAATCCCTCCGTCGTAGCAAAAGGAAACGTACAGACACTGGAGATGATGATAAAATTAATGCCTTTATGCAGGAAATAAAACATATGTGCGAGGAACTTAAGAACCACCAAGAAAAACAAATTGACAAGTTATGTTCAGCAGTTGAAGACATTCGATCCTCCGTTGAATTTCTGACACAAAAGTATGAAACTCTCTTGGATAGATTTGTAAAATTGGAATCGGACCGGAATGATGACGCTAAGTACATTAAATTGCTGGAGGATAAACTGGAGAATCTTGAGCGGGGTGCCAGATCAACCTGCCTGGAGATAAGAAATATCCCTGTTTCAAAGTCCGAAAACAAGGGCGATCTCCTTAGGGTTGTAGCCAATTTGGGTAGTGCACTTCAAGTGGGGATACAACCGCACGAAGTAAAAGATGTGTACCGAATAAAAACAGCCAAAGAGGACAACAAAACGATAATCGTAGATCTTTGCAGTAATATTTTAAAAGAGAAAGTAATTGATTCGCTCCGTAAATTTAATAAATACAACAATGGCTCAAATAAGTTGTCCACCGAACATTTGAAACTATCTGGGCCCTCTAAGACAGTTTTCATTTCCGAAAACCTTACCTCACGCATGAAACGAGTATATTTCTTAACTAGAGATTTTGCAAAAACAAATGGCTTTAAATACTGCTGGCTATCACATGGCAAAATTCTTCTTAGAAAAAAGGAAGGTGATTCATTAATCAGAATAAATTCCGAAATGGACCTGGATAACCTCAAAAAGCGAATATGACTATCCTCAATGCCCGTCAGCCGATGGATTTTATGGATACAGCTTACAAAGGCATTGTCTACAACTGCACAACTCAGTCTACAGCTATTTAATTTATGTTTTATAATCTTAAGTAACACTTTCTTACACACACATTTTCCATATAAACACACACACATTTCTTACTCACATATAAACTACACACAGAGACATTACAAGTTTCTTTATTTTCTAGATCTAGCTTCTGTTAATTTTAATTCAATTTATATTCACTTTCAACATTATGTTTCCGATACAGTCACATTTCGTCGAACTTTTGTCTTCATAATTTATATTCCAACGTTTATTTTTTATCGTTTAAATTATGGATGACATCCTATCATTAAATAAAGACATCGAGCAGTTTTCAGTATCCAAATCGTATATGTGTTTACCAGAAGAATCAGGAACATATATAGAAAATACCAATACATTTTTCAAAATTCTTCATCTAAATATTCGGAGCATAAATTGCAATTTCAATAGCTTATTGGTTCTAATACATAGAATTAAGTTCCACCTTGATGTTGTTATTTTATCGGAATGCTGGCTAAGTAAATGTCCTAACATACCATGCTTGGATGGATTTGAATCTTACTCTTCTACTTTCTCAAATCAAAATGAGGGTGTTGTAGCCTATGTAAGATCCAACCTAAAGTGCTCAGTTGACAGTACAAGTATCAATGAAGCTAATAGTATTATTTTGAAATTCTCCAATGAAACTGTTGTGTTGGCCTTGTATAGATCTCCGTCCTACAATAATGTAAATGTTTTTCTAAATAGTCTTGATAACGCACTTAGTAATCTCACCAATTTTAAAAATATTATCATAGTTGGAGATATAAATATTAATATAATGCCCGGTAATAATGACTTATATTCAGATAATTATCTCGATCTCCTTGCATCCCATGGCCTGCTCCCTGCTCACCTGCTACCAACCCGTCTAAATAACTGCTTGGATCACATTATTTTTAAATCATCTAATTGTGCTACCACGCTTGTCCTAGATGTAGATATTACTGATCATGCCCCTATTTTATTTTTCTGTGATACTAAATTTAAATCACAATCTGCTAATCGTACAGCTTTTCGACTTAATATAAATAACATTGTATCCCAAATTAAACAGTCCGATTTCTCTACCATCCTAAACTCGTCGGATCCAGAGCAAGCTGCAAACACCCTTGTAACAATAATTTCTGATGCTATTAATGAAAACTCTCGTACCATTATCATTCCTAGTAAAAAACGAATCATAAAACCCTGGATAACTCCTGGGCTCCTGAGATGCATTCGCCATAGAGACAGCTTGTACCGTAAATACAAAAAACACCCGCATGATTTATCACTAAAAACGACGTTTATCAGGTACCGTAACTTTTGTAATAATTTATTGAAAAAATTGAAAAGACAATATGAACAAAATGAGTTTCAAAGGGCCAATAGAAATCCATCTAAAACGTGGAAGCTAATCAAGAATATTGCAAATATTAAATCTGATAAAGCCCATCCCACTGATTTACTTAATCTTTGTGACACACCTTCAGCATCAGTGGATAGAGTGAACAATTTTTTCGCAAATGTAGGAAAGAGTCTCGCTGAAAAAATCAATCAGCCATCAATACAGGAAGTAAATAAATACTGCCCTCCCACATCACCGCGATTAAAATCTATGACCATACTTAGTGCGGATCAGAAAGAGGTTGAACTCATTATAGCTAATCTTAAAACCCAATGTGCTCCTGGATGGGATCGCATACCCGCCTCTGTAATTAAAGCTGCCTCTCATATCTTGGTCCCAATTCTCACCCATCTATTTAACCTCTGTCTAGCCCTTGGTATTTTCCCACAAGCTTTCAAAAAGGCATTAGTTCATCCTATATATAAAAACGGAGACAGAAGCAGTGTCACTAATTACAGACCAATATCTGTGCTTTCGACTTTATCAAAGATTTTTGAGAAGATTTTGAATAAAAGACTAATTAACTATCTGACCGAAAACAATATCCTTTCGCAAAATCAATTTGGTTTTAGGGCAGGTAAATCAACGGAGGATGCTGTTTTGACACTGACTGACAAAATTGTTCAAAACTTCAATAACTCATTAAAAACCGTAGGTATATTCTTGGACCTTTCTAAAGCCTTTAATACTGTTTCTGTCCCAAAGTTACTAAATAAGCTCGAGCAAATAGGTATAAGAGGTCTTGCTTTGGAAATTTTTAAGAGCTACCTTTCTAATCGTACGCAATCGGTAGTTATTGGAAATCTTACTAGTACTATAGAATCGGTAACATCAGGAGTCCTTCAAGGTAGTGTCCTTGGACCTACCCTCTTTCTTATCTACATGAATGATCTGTGTTCGCTGCGTCTTCCAAATTGTAATATTATCAGTTACGCCGATGATACAGCTCTTATAATAAGTGGCAAAAATTGGGATGAAGTTTGTGCACATTCTGAATTTTCTATGAAAGTAGTTACAAAATGGTTGAATTGGAACCTTCTCAGCCTAAATACTAACAAAACAAAGTATGTAACTTTTGCCCCAAACACTTCTCTCGAACCCCCTACTACATTTACAGTTCGCGCCCATAGATGTAGTGACTTAGACTCTGCATGCGCGTGTCCGGCTCTCGAAAGAACTTCCTGTATCAAATACCTTACTACTGCATACTGTTAGATAGTTCTTTATCATGGAAACAGCATATTGAGTCTGTTTCTACGCGCACACGAAAACTCATGTTTGTGTTCAAAAATATTAGGAATGTGGTTGATTTTGAATGCCTAAAAATAGTTTATTATGCACTTGCACAATCCATACTATCTTATTGCATAACTTGCTGGGGTGGTGCCCCTAAAACGACAATGTTACGGATTGAGAGAGCACAAAGAGCCATCCTAAAAGTTATGCTTAAAAAACCTATTCTTTATCCTACCTCTAAATTGTACTCGCATTGTAAGTTACTTACTGTTCGCCAATTATTTATTCTACAAACAGTTTTACGCAAGCACTCCGAGCTATCCTTTAAACCAGATATAGTCCATATAAAACGCAAAACCCGAGCTCATGTGGTGTGTTCAACAAAACGCTAGCGAACAGCCATAGCAAAACGTCACTATTGTTATTTAGGTAGTTCACTCTATAACAAAATCAATAAATGCCTTGATATTTATCCGCTTACGTCTAACATATGTAAAAACAAATGTCTAAAATGGCTTTTAACTCTCTCTTATGATGAAACGGAAGAACTTGTAAAGTCTTTTTAGTTAAACAAATCATTTACACACACACACACACACACACACACACACACACACACACACACACAAATCACTAACGTACTCATTCATCCCTAACATTTATTGTACTAACTTGTGCATATTAAAATCTTTGAAATATTGTGGAACTCAGTGTTACTGGAGGGCGTTGATCACTGCAACACAGTTTTAAACTATCGCAGGATCATCGTTATCATTTGTTTATTGTAATCATGTTTTTAAAATGCAAATAAAGTTTTTATTATTATTATTATTATTATTATCTGTGGTATAGACTATAGATATAAAATATGTATGTAAATCTGTAATTGGCTTTAAGATTTTAGATTAAATTAAAAAAGAAACAACTCACGGGTCCAATGATGTGTGTGCCGAGGATGACGTCAGTGGCCTTGTCAGCCAACACTTTGACAAACCCGTCGGGCTCCCCGTTCGTCTTCGCCCGCGAGTTGGCCAGGAACGGGAACTTGCCCACTTTGTATGCTCTACCCTGTTTTACATAACATCACGTCTTGAAAAAAGGCCAGGCGGTCTATTATGAACTCTTAATTTCAGCCAAGTTCCAGTGTAAACGTCAAATTCGTGTTACGAAAGCGGTCACGTGACACTTTTTAGCCAATCATACGTCGTTTAAAGCCCGAGAAATGAATTGCCTGGAATATGAATGGTTTTATAAAAGTTCATAATAGGCCCGCAGGTCAAGAGTACCCTAAACCGAAGAACATGTATGAAGAGAAGAGGTGTGATTATATGTATGTGGTAAGACTAGTATGTACTAGACGTTAGTGCGTTTTACCACCGAATACATAGCAACTTAACATCAGGTGGGCTGTGGGATATGGTCAAGAATTAACTTATAATTTAATCCATAACTGTCCCATTGCTGGGCTTGGGTCTTCTTACAGAATGTTAGAAACATAGGCCAAAGTTTACCATGCTGGCCAACTGCGGACTTGCTGTGATTGGCAGACTTCACACAGCTTTGAGAATATGAAGAACTCTTTTGTGTGCAGGTTTCCTCACAATCTTTTCCTTAACTCAAGTGATACTTATTTCTAATACTTACATTACTTAAAAAAAAGGAATCATGTCTGTTTAGATACAATGTACATACATAGTGACATTGAATTTACTTTTTTTACACAAATAAGTTAATGCTTGACCATACTTTCATTATTAGAAGCGTGCCAAAATTACGCTATTATAAAAATTATTTTCCTTCAATCTAATTAAATGATTTTGGTGTAATAAATATTCTCTTAGTTAAAATACCTCTTTCTTGAGATCCTCTTCAGACTTGCCGACCCAGCCAACTTCAGGTGAGGTGTAGATCACAGACGGGATAGCATCATAGTTGAAGTGGACAGGCATACCCTGAAATTACACCAGCTGTCAAAATAACCGTTAACATTATGAACTAAAACTGATTTTATGGCGATTACTATACATTTTGGAGAGCACAGAAATTGATAATGATAATTGACGTAATTCTTCTATACTTTTTCCACCATCAAATGAGACCGCGTACCATGAGTATATATCTCTTTCACCCAAAGATCATTCCGATAGGACATAGTGTTCCTGTTGTATCTTGTGGTCAAGGTCACTTGCCATACACCATCTTTTAGTATTGTAACTAAGCATCAAGTTATGATGAGTTTATATAATTGAAGGTTGATGCTACATAATTTTGTCATGTTACCTTGATGCCTTCTACGCAAACAATGCCCTCATCTTCAGCTTTGTGCGCCAACATGGGTCCGTGAATGACGTCACCGATAGCGTAGATTCTGGAACATGTATACATTTTTGAATTAAACTTCCTGAAACGATCATTTAAAATTATACAAAGCTTATTAACTTAGTAAAAGTCTATTCACTCTTTAAGACTCCATGTCATAGGCAGGCGAGAACGCAGACAAGTTCTTCCAGTTCTCCGTGCGCATAACGAATGACGAAGCAAACCGCGTCGTCCGTTTGGCGCTATAAAGTGACTCACCCAGGCACAGTGGTTTGGAACTTGTTGTTGACAGGCACACGTCCCCGGTCATCGAGAGCGATGCCCACCTTGTCCAAGCCGAGGTTCCTGGTGTAGGGCCGGCGGCCGATCGATATTAGCACCACATCGCACTCCATCTGGTGACAATAGTAACAATTACTACTTAATAACATTATAATTATAACATGTCTTACACAAGTCAAAATACTATAAAATAATAAACCGTGAAAATCTTTGACTTACGTCAAAATATGAGTTTCAGTGCAATTGTTGGGGGTTTTGGAGGGTCAAAACAGCCGAAATTGTCCTTCGATTCGGGTACATAACGTCTACGCATTTTATATTACCATTTTAGGGAATGAATTTTAATAATTCGTTTCTTTCTTGTATAAAGGACTATATAAGGACTTCTGTATAAAGTTTCATACATTTATGTTTTCGCTTTACACATATTATGTAATTAAGTAGATAACTAAATTTTTACTAAGCAAAAAAAAAGCAAAGCAACAACCCATAATTGTCCCACTGCTGGGCTCGGGGTCTCTGCTCACAATGTGAGGGGTACAGGCCATAGTCTACCACGCTGGCCAAGTGCGGATTGGTAGACTTCACACACCTTTGAGAACATTATGGAGAACTCTCAGGTGTGCAGGTTTCCTCACGATGTTTTCCTTCACCGAAGCAAGTGATAATTAACTTGTAATACGCACATACTATTTGAAAATTAGAGGTGCGTGCCAGGATTTGAACCCGGGCCCCCGCGTTCGGGAGACCAACGTTCTAACCACTAGGCTATCACTGCTTAATTTTACTAAAAAGTTACTAAATTGTCTGTTTACACATATTAATTTACTTAAAATTTAGTCATCTACTTAACTACTTAATAGTTAATACATGTAAACAAGACTTTAGGTAAACTGCTTCAGACTTTGCGTTGTCAGTCAGTTACACATTGTTAGACATTTAGCATTTCATTAAGGTCCACACTAAGGTACACCAAAGTATTTCTCGTCGTCCGTAAGCGCCAGCGTGCGAATTACTAGGCCTGCCGAGCCACCACGCTCACGAATTTAATAGGTATTCAGTAAACTATTTTCTATGTCTCACATGTTTTTAAAACACTTAAAAAAACGGCCTTTAAAAATACCTAGGCTAAATAGAATCTCACCGTCTCCTTGTTTCCACCCTTGGCTGCTTCCACTTCCACCTTTACGATCCCACCTTCTTTCTTCACACCCATCACCTTGGTTCCCAGTTTGAACTTCATTCCTTGCTTGGCAAGGATCTTTTGCAATGTCTTGGACACTTCCCCATCGATGCCAATGCCTAGAAAAATATTAGCTCATTCACATAAAAACATAATGTATCAATCATAATATAACATAATTTAAATCAATGATATTTAAAAACTATAGATACGTCATGCCCTTACAAATCAACCAAAACATCTGTTCCGAAAAGAGCCACAACACACACACGTTTATGTTTTGTTTCACTACACCAATCACACTACAATAATACACGAAGGCATTTTAACATTGTATGTCAAATCTCAAGCACTTCTGACAACAACAAAACTGCCTATCATCTTGTAATGACAGAGCGACTACGAGCAGACGAGGTCAATTGACTGCTGTTACGATGTTCATCTTCGGCGCGCTAGTAACATATCTAGTAGATAGATATTATCTACCTCTTTTTTACTTATAATATCATTGATTTAAATTAAATATTGCTTATAACAATGCAATTCATGAAACACAATGATATTATTAATTCAATAAACAGTGAAGGTTTATATTGATGCCCTGACTGCATATCATTCCCACCAATTAATCCAATTAAATGACCCTTTTAGTCAATCGCCAAGTATGTGTATTTATTTATACAATACATTGGATAAATTAATTGGAGTTATTCCATGTATATACTTTAAAAATCATATATTATTATTGACTGATAACAAATTGCATCAAATCTGTAGGATTTATCACAACTAATTATACAAATCAGTTTGACAGATAAACGACTGAGAAGATAATTCAAAATAAAGTATATGACAGCTGTAAAATCTGTGGTTTATTTTACATTCTAATCTTATCATTACACATTCTTGTAATAAGTTTAAGACACAGATAAGACCAAAATAATGCAATTGTTTAAGAATGATTTAACTTACTGCAAATATCATGCTTATAATATAATGGGACACTAAAAAATTTATGATTAAATTAACCTTGCTATATGTGACTGACCTATTCAAGGCATGGGACAGCTATCCCATGGGCCAATGCAATCATGCTTGATCTATTGTAGCCATAAAGGTTTTCCATACCTCCAATAGATTCCAAGAACTCAATAGCAGTGACATCGGCTCCCAGCCTCTGGTATACGGAACCCAGTTCCAAGCCAATAACACCAGCTCCGATAACTAACATCTTCTTGGGCACTTTGGAAAGGGAGAGTGCCCCAGTTGATGTGATGATTTGTTGCTCATCAAACTGTAACACATTCATTTGACCTTTCATTTGACATACCAAACGATACGGTTTGCAAAACAGTTCTTGTTTAATTTTGATTTTGTAATTTTTTTTTAATTCAATTGTTTACTTTATACCTTAGTCTTTGGGTCACAAAAAAGTACATGAATACCAAATTTCAACTCATTTGATCAAGTAGTTTCGGAGTAAGTTGGCTGTTGACGCCCAGACACACATTTTCGTATGGAACCCTAATACCTATCTGAATATTTGGCAAATTACCTCTTGCCTTCCAGTCTTAAAGAACAACTAGCCAATATTGTAGACATTATTATAAGTTTTATTAACAATAACTTAAATAAGATTATCATAGATTTCCCTAAAGATTATAGGTGCATATTTATACAGCTGTAATCAATTGTCATTTTTGAAGGTTAATTAGGTTACTATAGAGAATACATAAATGTGTATTGTATACTTATGCGGTATAATTTACTTACAGTGACGCCGGGGAAGGGTGTTACTTCAGAGCCGGTCGCAATCAGGATGTTCTTAGTGTTGACAACTTCTACACCTTTTTCACCTTTTACTTCTACTCTGTTTGGCGCAACAATTGTTCCTTCACCACGCACCAGTTTTACCTGTAAAAGTAAAAAAAAACTACATAAGAAGTACTATATACTTAGTGTGTTTATCTAACTCTAAATGCGAAAAATAACTTAGTAATATTTGTATATCGGTATACATTGAATTTCTTAATGTAGAAACACATTCAAAAAGTGTGAAGACAGGAGTCTTCATGAGAATAATACTAACATGTGATCCCAAAGCCTACTTGTTGACCAAAAACTATATCTAGCCTTTCGCCAGATGGCACCTTTGACAGGTCTTGGAATTTGAATGTCACACTTTGATACTGATATGGCTCAATTTTATTGGTCTAGTTGTGATTAGGATCGCGGAAGCCATTACGTGAAAGATTCAAAGAAATTAGTATTCTTACAATGGCTTCACATTACATTTACATACAATCATATAGTTTTCATACAAAATAATTGATGTGCATATAATTAAACGCTTATTTCGGCTTTCTTCTCCTCCATGAAAAAGCACCTTTTCAAAATGCCGGTAGAGTAAAAAAATATGTGCATAAGTGTATCAGTGATACATGATAATTTTGAATTAAGCTATACTTAAATCTATTTTCTCCTTTATATACAGAAAATAGTTTACATTTTGTAGCACCCAAATTACCTTGTTCTTTTGGAACAGCATAGCAATACCTCCCGTAAGGGCTTTCACAGCATTGGATTTGTAGGCCATCATAGCCTCAAAGTTGAAGTTGAGGTTGCCAACCTCTATGCCTCGGTGCTTGAAGTCATGTTGGGCCATGTGATACAAGTGGGAGTTGTGCAAGAGGGCCTTTGAAGGAATGCAACCAACATTCAGGCATGTGCCACCGAGAGTTGGGTCTTTCTCAACTGAAACAGTCTGAAATTAATTTCGTTTATTAAAAAAATATTGTTAATATAACTTGCATAACAGTACAATGGGGAAATACTTTATACATAAGTCTTTTAATTCCATGGGCTTTTTCAAACACCGTTAGAACAGACAAAAACTTAGAGCATAGATTTGAGAGTGATTAAGTGTGTGATAAATATGCCATTAATCAATATTTTCCAATACATTACTTGCTACTTATTTACCTTCATGCCCATTTGAGCAGCTTTAATGGCAGCAACATAACCGCCAGGGCCCGAACCAATGACAACAATATCAGCATCGTGTGTGGTTGAGTATTGCCTGATGCCAATTCGTAAGTTGCCATTCTGCAATTAGAAAATTAGCATGAACATGTTGCAAATTACATACTTTTCTTACTGTACACCAGACCTGCAGTTGTGGCGATCCTAAGTGATTGAGTTAGTCAAACAACAATTGGCATGGTAACATAGAGATAAGAGTTATATGGGTGACTGCTAGTGAAAATGTCTTGATCGTGTTCGTGCTTCGGAGGGTACATAAAGCCGGCGGTTCCACTTTTCACACTTTTCACACTTTTCCAAACTTTCCACACTTTGATTGGTCACTAATCCCTTCACCAATCTGCTCTGCAGCAGACTAGTAGCAGAGTAGGAGCAGAGTGGAGTATGTTTTAGGCCTCTTATTACACTTTATTTAAAAAAGATTTATTTAGTTCAGTTACTAGTATACACAGATGTATAGAAAAAAATAGTATGTAAAATGTGTACCTTTGGGATATTATTTGAAGTACTAAGTAGTGTAAGTACAGTACAAATAAATAAATCACTTCTGATACAACAATAAAATTTCCTACACCAAATAATTCACATAATACTTAACTTATATGTATATAAATGTTACATAGATTTAATGATAGAGAAAGAACAATTGGAATACAAACAATTAATGTTAAGTGGCTATTCCAAGCAATGGACATCTACAACCAATCTTAAACATAATTAGAGCTTGGAAACCAATTTTTTCTTCAAAACAGACTTATCTAAAATAATTTATATTCATTTATTGATAGAACTAGAAATAATGGCAATAAATCTACCCAAGACAAACTATGTACAAGTTGAATGAACTTAAGTTTACACATTTATTTCAGTTTACTTACGTTTACAGTTTAAGTAACTGGTTAAGAGTTCATAAAAAAATATTATACACAGGACATGAAATCTGAGACAAAAATACTGTATACAAAATAATGCAAATAAACTCAGATGCATTTGGGCTCTTTAATGTTATATTTAGGAAGCCTTATAATGATTTTGTCAATTAACTTGTATTAGTTTGGGTATGTTTGACCCATTAGTATTGCACGGGTCTCTCCTTATAAGCAATCAATTGCACCATCACTTCTGCTTATTACACATAATTTTTTTGGATGCCAATATATTTTTTATCTGTATACTTACTATATGAAACCTGGATAAAGGTTCATTATGGGGTAACTCTAATTATGTTTTATGTTAGAAGAGGTAAGCCTTAAGATTATTTATATCAAATATCTTGTGCAGTGCAAGTAGTTAAAAATGTATATTTTTGAATAAATAATCCATTGTCTGAAGGTTAACTTAAGAATAATAAAATTGTATTTTACTTGCAATTTGGATATACCTATTATAGTAAACAATTTGGTAAAATTTAATCAACTTAATAATTAACATAACATCAGTAATTAATTTATTTTCGAATAAAATATATTTTTATTTGACAATAATCATTCAGATAAGAGTAAGACAGTTTGACAGGCGGTCACATGCCTGAAGGTCAGCATACTATGATAATTATATTCTATTGTATTTCGAGGCAAAATAACTAGCAATAATAATACTTTTATCGTACCTGCGGATTTTGCCAATGAAATTATACTATTTGGTATCAAAAATACATAAATCAATCACAAATATGACTCGTTGCATAACGTTTTTGGGTCAGACAGATTTTTGTAACAGTTTAGATTTAGTAACAGTATTTATGAGTGAACAGATGAATACATAATCTTACCTTAAAAGAAGAAGAGGCCAGTTTTAAAAACTTATACCCCATATTTAAAGTACAAGTTTAAGTTTCTGATAATTTATCAAAAATATCCGGAACCCTGGCGATCGTCAAAAGTACAAATGTCAAAATGTCATCTACGTCAATTTAATATTCCACCACAGATCAAAATAAGTTTTAGTTTTACCGTTTAAACTTTAAATGTGGTTTAAACTGTATTTCGTGGGATAGCAGGCATGGCAATGATGAGAATGAGAAATACAAGAGAAAAGAAAAAGGAAATCATGATCAAGAAGCAACTTACATTTTAAGATTTACATTACTTGAGAAGCGCCCTCTTAAAAATTAATTTCCAAATAAATTGACAAACTATACTAGTTAGTAAAATCCATATTATGTAAATTCCATATTATGTAATTTTGATAATAATAATTTAATAAATAAATGTAAATTTGACATTGCATGCTGCATCCAGCCAAATATGCTGACCTATGATATTATGTTATTGTTACCACCACATTATTATGTACCATGTTTGATGCAATAAAGAATTATAAATTATGAATTAAGTTAAATTTAGTTAATACAATACTGTTTACGATGTTGTTTGATAGTATTTTAAACAATATTAATTGTCTTAATTCATAATAGGTACCAGTATATTTATTATATCGGTACAAGTGACAATTATGGCATAATTTGAAATGTCTCCTAAAATTATATTTTGTTGGCCTTTGTACGTACTAAGTACGAGTTTTACTTGAAAGTACCTATTTACGCTCATCTGTATGGTACTGAAGCTTTTCTTTTCACTGCCGCTAGATGGCTCTGCTTCGGTCCTATAATAGTCCTATACAAATTTTTGTTTACACATGCGTTTACTCATAGAGTACTATATCTATGCGTTTACTTTACGTCGCCGTTATGTCAAATAAAACCTTGGATATATTAGGATACATAACTTTTTGAGGTTTAGGATTAACCTACTTGAAGACGGTTGACGTCACAACGGAATGACTATTTGACCAATCGCAGGCCGGATTGAGGTTCTCATGTATATTTGTAGGGTGTACACACTTGGAAAAAATATGTCGTCTTTTGATATGGTTCTTCAAAATATTGTCTAATAATTTTTATATTGTTAAAAAATTATAATATTGAATTAACACATTTTAATATATTTTCTTTAAAATTATCCTTATGTCAGAAAACTAATGTTTTTATATGATTATTTTTGTGGTGATAATGAAATGAAACAACATTATTTATTACGGTACATGTTTTTTATTTTAAATATTTTAATCTCAGATTAAAGAAATAAAAGGCAGATATAACTTTCGCAAAGAAATGCAACGAATGACGTGAAGCCGCTTTTTCACTATGTGTGCATGACAACCATATTGACAATTAGCAGTGGCATCGTAGAGACACGTATTTCTTTGTGTGTGTAAGTTGCCAGATATTGAAAACAAAACGTCGCAATCTCCCGCAATTTAGTAAATATTTTTTGTCATAATATGTATTTTCAACATGAAATATTATGCACAATTAAATTGGCAAATTATTATATCACTAGTTATCAAAAAGTATAGATAGGTATTAAATATGTCAAATGTTCTTTTAATATACAGTACTTAATATGTTGAATTGTTTTAATTTATGGTTTTTTCTCTTTTGGGTAGTTATTTTTAATTGAAAAATATCAAAATTTTAATACATTTATTATAATTAAAATACGTGAAATATATATAATATACGTCATCTTCATTAAAATTCAATGAATAAAAATTTGGATGGCCAATCATTATCTTGCCTACTTTGAGGAATAATAAAATCCCATTTATCTCGTATAATAGTATTTGTCGGCAATCTGCAAAATAAAATAATTTATTGAGTAGGCTAAGCAGGAACTAAAATAGAATACAATATTTTCTTTCAATCGTGCATTTTATCGTAGGCAAATGTGATATTTTCAATCAACCAGGTTTACCTATGTTAAAATCCTTATTTTATTCCTCTAATCCGTTGTACAATCTGTCTTATGTATGTAATAACCCAGCGACTGGTATTTATGCATTGGCTGTATTTCCTGATTTTAGATTTAAATAAATACAACTATTTACTTTTAAAATATTTTTTTTATATAAATTTCTGATCGATCATTGTTCAAATAACCCATGCATATTTCCCCTAATTAAGGGTAATCTATTTTCATATAAAGCTGGTATTAAATTGAATAATTGTCGAGGTTTTGTGTTCCGAGCGCACCGCAAAAATATTATTATAAATAAATAATAAAATAATGAACAGTTACCTGTAAAAAAATAACTAATCTTCTTTTCCTTAATTTTGGTAACAACTTTAGCAGTGTTTAAAATTGCAAGACGGCATTTTATCTGAGAAAATTATTTAATATTTTTGATAATTGTGACATGTAAGCTATTTGACGCTTTTTTTAGTACTGACTCGGGTTTGTATTTGCTTTTTTAGTTTGTATTTGCTTTGGTAGCTTGACATTTTAGTTGGATGAATATATCTGCCTTTTATTTCTTTAATCTGAGATTTTAATACAATCGGATGATATATTTTGGGAATATAGATAACATAGACACAATAGAAAAATGGTATTTCCGTTGTGACGTCATCCGTCTTCAGGTACCTCTACGAAGTTATGTATCCAGTTCATGAAGATCTTTTATCGACTCTTGTAATTTTGTGCATTTTTGTGAGATTTTCTGTGATGATTTTGTCTACTGGCAACACTTGATTGCGCGCGCTTCCAACGGTTTTGTTTATCAATCAAATGAAGCGGAGTGGGAGTAGCGCGGAATATTACGTTCGTGGCAAGCGTGTTTGAATGCATGTGCGCTTGTGGCGCGAGTCGATGCGAAAAATATTTTTATAAATTCGTTTTCACGTGGTTTTAATAACTATTTTGTGAATAATTGAACTATTATATATCTGTTTCTCACAGCGTTATTTTTTATATTCACCGGTAAGTCTGAATTGTCAATATTTTCATTATTTTTATTTTATATCTCTGTAAGAAAATTGAGTGAGTCAAATTCTTCTTTGTTTACGATTAATTTTATGCATTTTTCTTTATTAGAATAAAAATAGGGCGATAGTTCTGTCATGATTCACATTATTATTACCTAAGGCTTTTAATTTCAATGTATTTTTAATGCTACCAAACATAAACAATCTGTCACAGATTCACTTCACGATAATCACGATTAAACGTTGAAAGTATAAAATATATGTTACTGCATAAATGGAAATACATATTATAATTGCCATTTAAACTGAAATTACAAAATTTCATATAAGCCTCTGTAATCTGCCATATTTTCTTATATATTGACCTATTCAAATTTTAATGGTTAAATCGATGGGTTATGTTTATTTTTTTGTTTTGTATAAATAGTATTAGAAACCCCTTAAATCCGAAATATTCCATATTATCTTTTATCTTTGAAGTCTAGGGTCTACGTGATGACGCCTACTAACAGGCTACATACCTCATTAGACTAACCTTCCATGCTTGTGGTGCACACTTCTGGACAAAGTATGAGGAAATAGCGCCCTGGAGTCTTAGAGGTCGCAAGAATATTTATTAATCGTCTTTGCCATATTTCGGCTCCATCAGATTTATCAGCGAACCCTATCCATTTCCTTCTCAATTTTCAACTGTTGAAGATGTCTTTGGTACGGATGCCCATGGGCGACCATCATGGCTCCTTACCGCCAGATGGCCCGCTTTTTAATTTGAAACTTTATTTGATTAATTAAACATGGTTTCTTAAACAATCCTTATTATTTACGATAAATTCCTTTTAAATTTTACTTTCAAGTTGTATTTTCTTAAAGTACCTACCTATAGATAACTATAGTTCAATTTGTGGTTCATCTAAATCCCACCGCTTATAATACATCCATCCATAACCTTTTTGCATCAACTACCGACTTCATATTATCAATAAAATTGTACTTCGTTGTATGCTACTTAATACGAGTGAAATTGTCTGTGTATTCCAGATCACGTTGTGTCCTCTTATTTTTTAGAGTACCTAAGAGTTTTCTGATGAATTTATTGTCTCTAATTTAATGTCATCTAATTTATTACAACAATAATTCAATCAAAATTATAATATACAGACAGGAGACAGGTGAAAAATAAACGAATGACGGCACCTACCAAAATAGATGTTAAATATCAGTATAGAAATATACTAAAATGCGCACCAAAATCCAAAACGAACGGCATGTTCATGATGTTCAACAGCTACAAAGTAGTTATGGGAAAGGAATTCGCAGCTTGACAGGCATAGATAATCCCACGGGACTTAGCGATCTACCTGCCCTTCCAATAAATGTACCATGAAGAATTTAAGCCGATTTATAAAAAATAGATAAGTAATAATATGCTGATGCATACGACCTCCGAAATGCCAATATAAAAACTAATTTAATACAGCCTACAGGTTTTAGAGATTCATGTTCTAAGAACTCGTTTCTATATGCTTAAATCTATAGAACGAAAATCAATGTTATTATATTGTGTTATTAAACTATCGAATAAATGTATTAAATCTTCAAAGAAATATCAAGACTTAACGTCACTAGCTCACTATACAGGTATAACATCGAAAAATAAGGTTGATAGCTTTGCAATGATGGATAGATTTTATATTCAAAGTATTAAAAAGTCGGGATTAAAATTCTTTAGAAATTTTCTAGGCCGCGTTAAAAGTACCTATGCCCTATTCCCGAGCTTTATTTATTCCATACCCGCGCGCTGTGAAGTGGTGATTAAAATATATGATATATCATATTATATCTTGGGCATGCTACAGAATTACGTAACGTACGTACGTACTTATATATTTATATCAAACATCATCACTACAGCCACAATATCCACGAACATCCTAGATATTACACAAATCTTATTAAAATTTTCATCATGCGGATCTGATCTTCCTGGGATTATAATTTTTAATAATGGGAGCTTATAAAAACGTCATTATTATAATATTCAAAGTCTATTAATTTTTTTTATTAATTTTGATTTCTCGCACAATTTATAAACTTAGTTCTTTTGTAACGGAGTTGCTGACTTCTTTTTATTTAGTTTTCTTATTTTTTGTGTTTTCATTTCAGTATCAGACCTACCTTTTTTTGGTTTATTCCTCATAGCATAGATTAGTTTATCTGTAAAGATATTGCTGCTTGTCCTATAAGCCCGTCAATTGTATGAATGCTTCTTTTTCGACTTTAGAATAACATTTATTAATATAATGTACCTATTTATATAAGTAACTATGTCTTCAATAATTGTGCCGTACAGAATATTGTGTTGCAAACTGGCAGGTATTATATTACTATTTCATAAGCAAACAAAAACCTAACTTATGGAGTTTTTCAGAATTACTTGCTTATCGTAACTGAACAAAGCGACGACGCCACAAGGTTACTTACTTTTTGCGCGTCTTGAATCTTACGTCACGTGATTAAAATATTATGTGTCTAGTAATTTCCATCATGTTCTCACGATAATAAACTACTTTTTGTCGGACGATACAATCATTATTTCATTACATTCCACCTCACTTTTTTAAATCCAGTCTCTCTAAAAATTGATTTTGAACGGAATTGAATTAAATAAATTATCCTCTCAAGCCGGGAAAAGCTAATCCTTATGGTTTTTCGTGAATGCATATTATTTTATCGCAGTATGACAGTTAATAATGGAAGTGTAAATTGCCAAATAAATCCTCAGTGATATCATAATCTATATGGAACACGAAACCATTTCATCTCCAATTTGCCAGGGCTAGAAAGGGTATAAAGCGGGGTGTAGTTATCTATACTAATATTATAAATGCGAAAGTAACTCTGTAAAATAGACCTGTTCCTGAGGGATAACTCTTCCACGCCAAAACCACTGAACCGATTTTGATGGAATTTGGTACAGATATAGAACTGAGCTTGCGAAAGGACATAGGATACTTTTTATCCCGGAAAATAGACCTGTTCCTGAGGGATAACTCTTTCAAGCCACTAAACCGATTTTGATAAAATTTGGTACAGATATAGAATTGAGCTCGGGAATGGATATAGGATACTTTTTATCCCGGAAAATAGACCTGTTCCTGAGGGATAACTCTTTCAAGCCACTAAACCGATTTTGATAAAATTTGGTACAGATATAGAATTGAGCTCGGGAATGGACAAAGCATACTTTTTATCCCGGAAAATAGACCTGTTCCCGAGGGATAACTTTTTCAAGCCACTAAGCCGATTTTGATGAAATTTAGTAAAGATATAGAATTGAGCTCGGGAAAGGACATAGCATACTTTTAATTCCGGAAAATAGACCTATTCCTGAGGGATAACTCTTTCAAGCCACTAAGCCGATTTTGATGAAATTTGGTACAGATATAGAATTGAGCTCGAGAAAGGACATAGGATACTTTTTATCCCGGAAAATAGACCGGTTCCTGAGGGATAACTCTTTCAAGCCACTAAGCCGATTTTGATGAAATTTGGTACAGATATAGAATTGAGCTCGGGAAAGGACAAAGGATACTTTTTATTCCGGAAAATAGACCGGTTCCTGAGGGATAACTCTTTCAAGCCACTAAGCCGATTTTGATAAAATTTAGTAAAGATATAGAATTGAGCTCGGGAAAGGACATAGCATACTTTTAATTCCGGAAAATAGACCTATTCCTGAGGGATAACTCTTTCAAGCCACTAAGCCGATTTTGATGAAATTTGGTACAGATATAGAATTGAGCTCGGGAAAGGACAAAGGATACTTTTTATTCCGGAAAATAGACCGGTTCCTGAGGGATAACTCTTTCAAGCCACTAAGCCGATTTTGATAAAATTTAGTAAAGATATAGAATTGAGCTCGGGAAAGGACATAGCATACTTTTAATTCCGGAAAATAGACCTATTCCTGAGGGATAACTCTTTCAAGCCACTAAGCCGATTTTGATGAAATTTGGTACAGATATAGAATTGAGCTCGAGAAAGGACATAGGATACTTTTTATCCCGGAAAATAGACCGGTTCCTGAGGGATAACTCTTTCAAGCCACTAAGCCGATTTTGATGAAATTTGGTACAGATATAGAATTGAGCTCGGGAAAGGACAAAGGATACTTATTATCCCGGAAAACAGACCTGTTCCTGAGGGATAACTCTTTCAAGCCACTAAGCCGATTTTGATGAAATTTGGTGTTGATGAATTAAGCTCGGGAAAGGACATAGGATACTTTTTATCTCGTAAAATAGACCTGTTCCTGAAGGATAACTCTTTCTAGCCACTAAACCGATTTTGATGAAATTTAGTACAGATATAGAATTGAGCTCGGGAAAGGACATAGGATACTTTTTATCCCGGAAAATAGACCTGTTCCTGAGGGATAACTCTTTCTCGCCTAAACAACTGAACCGATTTCAATGTTTGGTACAGATATACCGTCAGTCTGTCATATCCGTCCGTCAGTCTGTCCGTCTGTCCAAAGCAAAGCGCCGAGACCCTTAGTGCTAGAAAGCTATAGTTTGGATATACATATTTATTAAAACTCCAAAATTGTAGAATAAACTACTGAAAATATTTTTTTTCGGGGTACCTCCACTACAGGTAACGTGAGGATTAATTTTTTATTTATCCCTATAGTGTGGGGTATCGTTGAAAAGTTTTTTCAAAAATATTTTGGGTCTTTTGAGACCATTTTTGGATGTAGGGCTCCGCTTGCGAAATACGTATATTTGGCTTGAAAGTGCTAATTTTGGGTACCCAAGTCAAGTCAAGTGTCCCCCCAACGGCTAAACGGTTGGAGTTGGACAAGTGAAAAAATTCTCAAAAATAGGTTATACGATGAATTTATAAGGAAAACTATGAAGGCTATGTTAGCGTAAGCAGTTAATGAGTAATAGTCAATAAACTTACTACTTTGGAACCCTATATTGCACGTGGCCTGACACGCACTTGCCCGGTTTTTTAAGTTAAAACTGTGAAAGTTGGTAGTTAGTATGTAATCTTACATAAAAAAAAAATAACTGTAACATGATTGTTTGGTAATACATTCCCTAAGGGCTAAAACTAGAGGTTGTAAGTTTAGAGTAAGTTTGGAGTAAGAAGTTGTAAAACGAACAGATGAGTCACCTCATGGTGAGTGGTCACTTTCACCAATGAACATTAGCAACGCTAAAGGAATCACTGATTTGCTGCTGCCCAAAAAGAAAAGAAAGATATGTTTTTTGTGTATTCTGTAAAATTACAATGTAAATTTAAAATTCAAAAACTCTCAGGCCCTGACTTGATAAACCTCTAAATTCTAAAAAGTTTAATTATTTTGGGACCTTTCCTATGGGTGGGTCATTAATGGCTCACTACTGAGCACTCACTCTTGAGGACGCCTAGAGCATACTCCACCACTTTGCTCCAGTGTGGATTGATGGAGGGATTAGAAATCAACCCAAGTGTCGGAAGTCATTACGCGGGGCGAGGACCTTCAATATGTCATAACGACTGTTATCTTACGACAACAACCGGGACCGACAGCTTTACGTGCCCTCCGAAGCTCGGAGAGCTCAAGAATTTTTTGCCACCAGCGGTCACCTATCCAACTACCGACCGCGCTCGCTATTATTTAACTTCGTCGATTACTATTAGAACCGACACAAGCCGCTGCGCCCGGGCTATGAATGCTTCTCCCGATGGGTAATTAATGGGTTCTAAGAACATGTCACTTTTGCTGTAATTTTGGTGAAGAGTTTAGTATCTTGCTGACTACTAATCACGCTACAATATCAGATCGTAGTTATCATTTCATTATCAACACTAAAGATTTGTTTAATATTTTACTCATTTACATAATCTATACTAATATTATAAATGCGAAAGTAACTCTGTCTGCTACTCAATAACGCCTAAACCACTGAACCGATTTTGATGAAATTTGGTACAGACATATAATTGAGCTCGGGAATGAACATAGAATACTTTTTATCCCGGAAAATAGACCTGTTCCTGAGGGATAACTCTTCCACGCCAAAACCACTGAACCGATTTTGATGGAATTTGGTACAGATATAGAACTGAGCTTGCGAAAGGACATAGGATACTTTTTATCCCGGAAAATAGACCTGTTCCAAAGGGATAACTCTTTCAAGCCACTAAACCGATTTTGATAAAATTTGGTACAGATATAGAATTGAGCTCGGGAATGGACATAGGATACTTTTTATCCCGGAAAATAGACCTGTTCCTGAGGGATAACTCTTTCAAGCCACTAAACCGATTTTGATAAAATTTGGTACAGATATAGAATTGAGCTCGGGAATGGACAAAGCATACTTTTTATCCCGGAAAATAGACCTGTTCCCGAGGGATACCTTTTTCAAGCCACTAAGCCGATTTTGATGAAATTTAGTAAAGATATAGAATTGAGCTCGGGAAAGGACATAGCATACTTTTAATTCCGGAAAATAGACCTATTCCTGAGGGATAACTCTTTCAAGCCACTAAGCCGATTTTGATGAAATTTGGTACAGATATAGAATTGAGCTCGAGAAAGGACATAGGATACTTTTTATCCCGGAAAATAGACCGGTTCCTGAGGGATAACTCTTTCAAGCCACTAAGCCGATTTTGATGAAATTTGGTACAGATATAGAATTGAGCTCGGGAAAGGACAAAGGATACTTTTTATTCCGGAAAATAGACCGGTTCCTGAGGGATAACTCTTTCAAGCCACTAAGCCGATTTTGATAAAATTTAGTAAAGATATAGAATTGAGCTCGGGAAAGGACATAGCATACTTTTAATTCCGGAAAATAGACCTATTCCTGAGGGATAACTCTTTCAAGCCACTAAGCCGATTTTGATGAAATTTGGTACAGATATAGAATTGAGCTCGAGAAAGGACATAGGATACTTTTTATCCCGGAAAATAGACCGGTTCCTGAGGGATAACTCTTTCAAGCCACTAAGCCGATTTTGATGAAATTTGGTACAGATATAGAATTGAGCTCGGGAAAGGACAAAGGATACTTATTATCCCGGAAAACAGACCTGTTCCTGAGGGATAACTCTTTCAAGCCACTAAGCCGATTTTGATGAAATTTGGTGTTGATGAATTAAGCTCGGGAAAGGACATAGGATACTTTTTATCTCGTAAAATAGACCTGTTCCTGAAGGATAACTCTTTCTAGCCACTAAACCGATTTTGATGAAATTTAGTACAGATATAGAATTGAGCTCGGGAAAGGACATAGGATACTTTTTATCCCGGAAAATAGACCTGTTCCTGAGGGATAACTCTTTCTCGCCTAAACAACTGAACCGATTTCAATGTTTGGTACAGATATACCGTCAGTCTGTCATATCCGTCCGTCAGTCTGTCCGTCTGTCCAAAGCAAAGCGCCGAGACCCTTAGTGCTAGAAAGCTATAGTTTGGATATACATATTTATTAAAACTCCAAAATTGTAGAATAAACTACTGAAAATATTTTTTTCGGGGTACCTCCACTACAGGTAACGTGAGGATTTATTTTTTTTTTATCCCTATAGTGTGGGGTATCGTTGAAAAGTTTTTTCAAAAATATTTTGGGTCTTTTGAGACCATTTTTGGATGTAGGGCTCCGCTTGCGAAATACGTATATTTGGCTTGAAAGTGCTAATTTTGGGTACCCAAGTCAAGTCAAGTGTCCCCCCAACGGCTAAACGGTTGGAGTTGGACAAGTGAAAAAATTCTCAAAAATAGGTTATACGATGAATTTATAAGGAAAACTATGAAGGCTATGTTAGCGTAAGCAGTTAATGAGTAATAGTCAATAAACTTACTACTTTGGAACCCTATATTGCACGTGGCCTGACACGCACTTGCCCGGTTTTTTAAGTTAAAACTGTGAAAGTTGGTAGTTAGTATGTAATCTTACATAAAAAAAAAATAACTGTAACATGATTGTTTGGTAATACATTCCCTAAGGGCTAAAACTAGAGGTTGTAAGTTTAGAGTAAGTTTGGAGTAAGAAGTTGTAAAACGAACAGATGAGTCACCTCATGGTGAGTGGTCACTTTCACCAATGAACATTAGCAACGCTAAAGGAATCACTGATTTGCTGCTGCCCAAAAAGAAAAGAAAGATATGTTTTTTGTGTATTCTGTAAAATTACAATGTAAATTTAAAATTCAAAAACTCTCAGGCCCTGACTTGATAAACCTCTAAATTCTAAAAAGTTTAATTATTTTGGGACCTTTCCTATGGGTGGGTCATTAATGGCTCACTACTGAGCACTCACTCTTGAGGACGCCTAGAGCATACTCCACCACTTTGCTCCAGTGTGGATTGATGGAGGGATTAGAAATCAACCCAAGTGTCGGAAGTCATTACGCGGGGCGAGGACCTTCAATATGTCATAACGACTGTTATCTTACGACAACAACCGGGACCGACAGCTTTACGTGCCCTCCGAAGCTCGGAGAGCTCAAGAATTTTTTGCCACCAGCGGTCACCTATCCAACTACCGACCGCGCTCGCTATTATTTAACTTCGTCGATTACTATTAGAACCGACACAAGCCGCTGCGCCCGGGCTATGAATGCTTCTCCCGATGGGTAATTAATGGGTTCTAAGAACATGTCACTTTTGCTGTAATTTTGGTGAAGAGTTTAGTATCTTGCTGACTACTAATCACGCTACAATATCAGATCGTAGTTATCATTTCATTATCAACACTAAAGATTTGTTTAATATTTTACTCATTTACATAATACGATATATGTACTAGGTGTAGGTGTTTTAGCTTCAACCCATAATGGACTATTACAAGGCACGGGTCTCCTCTTTTCATAGTATGGACAAGTTTGTTGTCAATTTATGAAAAACATGTTTTATAATGAAGGGATCTTTATTTTCGGCGTACGAAGTCGCGGGTAACAGCTAGTACGATATATGTACTAGGTGTAGGTGTTTTAGCTTCAACCCATAATGGACTATTACAAGGCACGGGTCTCCTCTTTTCATAGTATGGACAAGTTTGTTGTCAATTTATGAAAAACATGTTTTATAATGAAGGGATCTTTATTTTCGGCGTACGAAGTCGCGGGTAACAGCTAGTATAATTATAATTTTATTAGTGTAGATCAGCGTCATGTAACTAACGATGGGGTTCACGGATCGCGATATGCTCTCCGAGGTTTGAAGTTAATTTCTGAATATGTGTACGATTATGTGTAGTGTAATACGTTTCATAACAAAAATAACTGCAATCCAACATTTAAATATTTGAAACTTTTGTTACTTAATTGAGTTAGACCAAATGAATGTATTTAACCAATTATGTACCAATGTATTGAAACTTCAGAACCGATTCTCGTTAATCTTCACAAAAAAATATAATGATACTAGCTGTTGCCCGCAGCTTCGCATACGGAAATTATGTTGTACCTTATTTGTACCTCTTGCAGAAGAAAATTTAAAAAACGGTGAATTAATATTGAAGTATGTACTTATATTTAGTAATTTATATACTAAAACCCACGATACCAAGGATACAAAGGATTTCTCCAGGAGCGGGTTTTGTAAACTAAGCAATATTCACATTAATTTGAATTTTTTCTTTGTCTTGCAAAATTTTGAAAAACTGAAAAATATGTGTTCCATAAATTTAAGCAAGGAATATTTGTTGCCAATTTGAAGCAAATCGGTTGATGTTTTAAAAGTATTCCATAAAAACTTTCATCCCGTTTCCCAGTGTAACCTTTTAATTTTCCGGGATAAAAAGTTTCCTAAAATATGGTCCGGAGTATTAGTAACAACTTTACCAATTTTCATCGAAATCCGTTCAAGGGTTTTCATGTTGTGCCCGGACAGAGAAACAGACAGACAGACAGACAGACAATAATTCTAAAAAAAATATTTTTGTGCTCTAACTCGTTATTGAAGTGCCCCCTAATCGAAATTTGGGAAAAAATATTCAATGTACAAAAAGTTTGCCCTGAGTTTTATTATAGTTTATAAGATGAGTTAAAGGACGTTATTTTATTGACAGTTTATAATTTTTCCTAATATCCCGCAGTTTAAATACGGCTTCCTTTAAGTTTTAAGCGATTGACAAAGCTTAAATAAAAGGGGGAATTTAATCATACAACCGACCATCAATCATCTCTATGAGGCTAATAATTGACGTTGATTAAATTATATGCATGAGCATGCGCTTGCATACATCGTCTGTGGGATTAGTCTTGGGAGCATTCTCATTACAAAATTTCTGTCGAAAGCTGTTTCCCAAGGTTGTGTTCCATTTTCGGCAAACGTGGGTGGGATCGGTGGAAATGGCTTTAACTCGATTTTGCGTACGTCTTGTACATCATTTATTACTGTTTTATTTAATCGATACCATTACATTAAATTAACAAATATCTAATGGGTCTATTTATATTAGAAAAATTTAAAGAAATTGATTTTCACATTAGCATTTCACGAAAAATAGTGTTTGGTCATATTGAGACCACCAAGAATAATGATCCCAATACTGGCCAATACCATGATGGCAACGTCAAACCCAGGTATCGTAAGATGCGACAGTCGATCCGGCTTGGTGGTAGGGCTCTTTACATTCTTGGCAACACATCGATGATGCTCAATTACATTTCATCCTTTTAGGTGTGATTTTCCTAGTTTCATTATTTCGTGCTGTCCTACAGATCAGAAACGATATTTTCTATGAGCTTTTCTACGTTTTATTTTCTACGAGAACTCGTAGATATTATACCGTAATGTAGAGCATTTATAAACATAGGTACTAATATTGTTATTTTAACCCGTTCAACACATTTATCGTAATGTATTTGGAAATTCCTAATGGGTTTTCTTCAATTAGTTGTCTGGCGTGCTAATTACTTACTTAATGGAGACTTGTCTTGAGGCCGTTTAATTGTTTTAAAAAGGTTACCTGCAATTTTTTGTCCAAATATGGGATCATAGAAGACATCCACGCTAAGTTAGTTGACTTTGTATAAGCATAGATTATCATTTGTTTATACATATTAAGTTAAATATGTCAAGGTGTACCAAGCAGCTAATTGTATAGCTATTGAATTAATTGACTGTTCAATATTATTTGATGTACGTACTACGTAACATGTTCTCCTTGAACTAGAAGTCTCACTGGCTTTTTTAAGAACTACCCTCTTAAGAGAATTATGTTTACGTAGTCCATCCATCCTTCAGTCTAAGTCAAGCTTCCCTCCGCTTCACTCGTAAGTGTCCTCCTGAACAACGGACGAGATTGGCGTCATGATAGAGATCGCTGAGTGTTATAACCGACGGTACCTACTCCTACATGTACCATGTATCTAACAAGGGAAGGGTAGCCCTAATTAGTAAGATATCCCTACCAAGGGTTCCATCTACCTGGAAACCTTTCATCTTCCTAGAAACAAATGTAAAAATGTTTAGTGTGATTCCTTAAGGTTAGGCTAGATTAGCGTTTTTATGAACAATTTTAATGAACCGCCTGTAGTCAGTCGTCCATCAAACCATCAGATAGTCAGTCTACTCAAGCATCGACAAAAAATGATATGAAATAAAAAGATTTAAAATTATTCTCTAATTCTACGACGGTAAAGAATTACATATTGAAATACATACTTAATACATAACAATATGCCTCTAAGTATGTTAAAAGACAGGTGTAGAAGTAGGCAAGTCATAGGTGAAGTAGAGCGGGCGAGATAACTGAGGTAGAGTTTAAAAAAAGTGATAACTTCGTGAGTTTATTTGTAAATATTTCCGTCATATTTTTTATAAATACTGATAGTAAGTATCTAAAATGTAAATATTGAATTAAATTTTGTTATCAGTTTATTTCAAAACATCACTCAAAGGATACTATGTACATTTCAACGCTTAAAATTATTACCGAAGGTAATATATAATAAGCCTATTAATGGAACACTCAAATACCGGAGCGGAGCATACTGTTACTTACACACTGATGTGGTTTTATGGGCCTGTAGCCTTTTCATTTAATGTTTTATGAAGGCGGTAAGATGGCGTGTCTCTGTGGTTTCCTTAAGATCTTATCCTTTTTCATATGGTTTTGTTTCACTTATCGGTTAGTGCTTGATAATAAAGTCACCCGATGATAAGTGAAGATGAAATCTAGAATGATAACACAATAACTTAGTAAACCCTAAGACATCTTTCACAATTATTTCACAATCGTTTCAAGGCAGGAACTATTCAATCAATGTGTGTATTGACTTGTTATGTTTATTTCATGAACGTATTGAGAACATTCTTTGCATTCATTGTTATTTGTTTACACGCGCTTTCATGCGTACCATAAACATTCACGAACAGTCGAACACCTCATTGATTGATTTAAAATAATCAAAATGTTGTGAATAGGAAACTGACTCATTGTATTCGATACACGCGCGGATTTCTACGTAGTAAACACGCGATCATTAAAATTTTACATTTTTATTATGACGTAGACGCGAATCAATGTTTGCTTACAGTGGGTTGTTGTCAAATACACTTCCGCTGTGGCTTGGCTCAATAGCGTTGTGTACTTTGACTTTACAAATCTGTGAAAGCAGAAAGACAGACGTTTTGAACGCGATTATTCTGCAAAAAATCTCATAGATGGTTTTTCCTTTGTTACTGCGTTGAATGCATTCGGCTTTGAATGATCGCATATGACGGAGTGAACTCGTTTTGTGCTCATTCGCACATGAAAGATATTTAAATCAATCACTTCTTAACAAAAGCTTACAGTTATAATATTCAGAGTTAATTTAATTCCGATTTCTCACTAAGCTTCTTAATAAAATTTTACTGAACAGAATAGAACTGTACGGAGACTTAAACTGTGATTGTTCGGTGAGATGCGTATGTTGAGTTGAGATGTTTTAGAGTTCGAGATAGGAAAATATGAACTCAAGCGTTATCTAATACTTTTGTTAGATATCACTTGACTATAATACCCGGTAACATCTTCCATTACATACATAGGTAATAAAACTAATAACATACCATTTACATGAGTGAACGTAGTGTTACTCGTACTTCCTTCAAGATCTCACCCAAGATATATAATTTACCACTCAGTGAAGCAGAGTCATAGACATTAATAATGAAGTAACACACATTAAACCATTGTAGCCGAAGTCTTTGCAGTGATTTCGTAATCCGACGCTAAGCCGCTTTAAAGTTCGAACAGTGGGCGATGCTCAATTCATAATCCGAAGTAAATATAAGCTGGCAAGTGGCGTCGTGGCCTATATGTGGAGACTACCTGCGCAGTGGAACAGGTAATCCTGTTAGATGGCCGTGACATGATGCCCGGCTTCTCTGCTCAGTATAGTTCGGCACGCATTACTCGGTATGTGCGACGCAAGATATCGTAAACCAGCGCCTGCTATTCTTGAAAAACTGGCAATCTATGAAGACGGTACCTACTCTTTAAATATGGAAGATAATGTTAACCAATCTTAAGTGGTAGTGTTTTTAGTGCACCTATCAGCATATTTCCTGAATTAACTAAGTATATCAAAATTTCTGATTCCACTTTGAGATCATTAACAGTAAGTAAGGGTTAGTTTAAACACAATAAGGTTGAAAATACCGCAGTAACCAGAACTAACAATAATTTGTTATGGTTAGGGAACATACCAAAACCACGTAACCCATTTTTTCCAACTTTTTACCCCCCTCCCCCCCCCTTCGTGACCATCCGTAGTATATGAGAAGACCCCCCCCCTCCCCCCTAGTTTTCACGTGGTAATTGATAAATACGGTTTTCAATACTTTTTTGCAAAAACAGAGTAAAAAAATATTAATTTTGCTTACATTTGACGACTTTGTGGCGCAATGGTTGCTAAAATATTGACTACGTGACAAAAACCTAAACCCCCCCCCCCTCCCCTCTGTGACCAATCGTGGTGTTTTGAAGACCCCCCTCCCCCCCCTAAATGAGGCACGTGGTTTTGGTATGTTCCCTTAGATTTACCATTATGATTTCCATTTCTTGTTGCTGATTTAATAAAATTCGTAAGCCTTGACATATTTGAGGTCTCATCACAGAATCATCAATCGTTTTGTCAAGTGAAATTCGAGAATCACAGCAAATAAACAGTGCCAAAATGTCGATGGAATTTGGTTAACGTTGTCTTCTTGCGTTGTCTCATTCATGTGTTTAATTCATGCGTTGTCTCATTAAGCATTCGTTCCTTAATAAGGTAACGCACTTTACGATCGAAAGTGTCGTCGTAGCCTATTTATATAAATACGGTGTGTGGCGTACGGATTTTCACTATGGCTAGTTGTCATTTGGCACACGTGCTAATGCGGTTAAACAAAAGCGAGTAAGTCCAGTACTCCAGGTGCTTTCACGGCTCATGATTGCGATATCCGATCGCTTTGACACACTGCACTGTGTACCGTCACTTGATATCCTTTGTTACGTCCGTCCTTTCCGCAGAGTGGGAAAGTTCCCGCTTTCATTTCGAAATTTATCTCGTAGTAAAGAGTGCTTGCGGCATGCGTACCCTATCATCTTCCTTTTGAAATTTTGACACAATGTCTTTAAAAATGACGATTCTGTAAGGTTTTATCGTGGGTACCTGGGAAAAAATATTGTTTAATATACGTATTTATAAGATATTTAACGATGAGGGTTGAATCATATAACTATTATTACATTCGCTAGCAATTTTGATTCTATCCTGAACTACCTCATTATATTCAAGCTACAAGTGTATCTCATTTTAGAACTAAATCTAATTTACATCATTTAGGCTCGTTAACATATTAGACACCCGTTACAAAAGGCATATTGTTAGTTATCTTAATCGGTTAAAATATAATTATACATTAGTTTTTAACTGTTAAAATGTAGCGAGATAGTAGGCGTATTCAATGATTACAGTCATGGTGTAGCGTACTCGTACGTTTTATCATCCACACTATCGATTCGTGGATTCGTGTATCTGCCCTCGAAACGTTTGATAGTAATGAGAACGAGCTACTGTTTTACAAAAACGCGTTATTATGCAGTTCATATGAGCGTGGATGTCGGCAGCAGCTCATTAGCTTTGTCGCTATCGTCGACCACAATGACGTGTTGTTCTCAGTTCTCACGTCCATGTCTATATGACTACTACTTCAGTTTCAACATCCAGACCCAATTCTTTGTTAACTAGCTGTAAAGTCGTACCATTTGTTACGGTATCACAAACAATGATGTTTTACATATTTATGTTGTCATCTTCTGCGTCGTTGATAATATTATCATAGGTAAGTATATTGAGACTGTCTGCCTGCCCGTCTCGTAAAGTTGTTGACATGGTTATTTGACTCATTTTAAATATTATTACGATGCATTTGCAATCAATTACCAAACATTTTCTTAGCTCGTTTTGCTTTGTAACCTCCATGTTTGTTTGATTTTTATGTTTGTTACTAATAATATGTATCTTTGTGTATCTACCTTAATCATTTTTCTAGTCTTTGTTATACTTTCCATGGCCAATATACATCATATTTTCTAGTCCTACTATTACTGTTTGGACACTACTTAATAACCGTTATGTACTTACTTATATTTGGACAGTTATGCAACCGATGCTCTGTTTCCTTCGTCCAATTTTTCTAGACGACTCATTTAGTGACTTATCTGACTGTTCATTCGTTATTGGCTATAAAACGCTAACATCATCAGTCTGCTTCATAGCAAATTACTTTACTAATTAATAGATAGGCAATTGATTCACGAATTAAGAAGGATACGAATAACCATCTAGATTTTGAAATATTCATTAATTAGTGTTCCAAGGCAACGTAAAATTTTACTTACAATTTGACATGTACCAATTATGTGCGCAAACTAACACGTATACGTATTCTGTAACGTTTACGAAACTGACCTCAAGGTATTACGCGTTAGTATGCGGTAGAACAGTAATACTTCGTGCAGCGAATGACAGAAGTGTGAAACACAACACAGAAGTGAGAATTTGTGCAGTAGTGCAATAATCATTAAACACTAAATGTGATATAGTTTGGTACGTACGGACCGAACAATGTTTTGCACATGTTGTAAATTTTCACTTACTTCCTACTTTAGTTTGCTGCGTTTAATTTAATGTTCGATGTTTAGTTTGACTTAACTGTTTCTTCAATCGCATGAAATAAACTGGTGTTTGTTTGCGGAAACTCAGTTGTTTCTAGTTTTGAACTTATTATTAGAACTGTTGTGAATGCTCTATCTGAATGTTGCTCGACACTGTATTATAAATTATTTTATAAAACGTTCATTCGTTTGTTTGGTATCTAAAAATGAAGATACCTCGCGCATTTTAGTATTTGCGTCTGCATTATCAGTGGCCCTTGGAAATCTTTATCTTTCTTTGTGTCTCCGGTGTTAGATGTCGTAATGTGATTTGTAGTAAAATAGCCTAATTCACTGGTATCTATTTTATTAGCCTGCAATCTTCGTACTTCACTATCAACTAACGCTATGCATGACACAGTAAATACACCTATTAAAAGTTACTTAGACTCATAACATTATATGCATTGGATTATTCAATCCAATTTAAAAAGGTACAATTAAATTGTACCTAATGCAACTACTGAGTATTTGTGTTCGTGTCAAAGAGTTACGTATGCGGCGCGGCACTTGGCACGGCAGGACAAAAGGGATCGCAGGATAAGCTGCCAACGCTCTGGGTGGCACTCGCCAGTGGCACGATCCTTTTCTAGTCCAACCACCCGTATCTATGCATCTCTTTCATCTGCATACTAATGACCGCTCATCAATATGCACCGCTACCGAACACGCATGCGATTTTTTTAACCCCTTTAATTGGAGATAGTAAACGTGAGGTGAATCTAAAGAAATATCAAGAATTGCTAATGGATGAATATCATGTGCTGAGACTGTTTTTTATTACCTGTCTTGACGTAACATTTATTTTGTAATTTCCTTAATTATATTTTAATTTTTATGTAACTGAAATGGGTAGCGTTCGGATTAAGATCAACAGTGTTATTAATATGCAAGTGCAATAATGTGTCTATAAATCGCCGATTTATTCAAGAATAAATCTGTTTATGTAATGGCACAAAAAAAAAGATTAATAAAATACTTGTTATATCATCATTAGATAGCTAATTATTTAAAATATATAATCATTTTACGAGTATTTACGTGAATTGAATTTCGAGTTATTTTTTAATATCTACTATTTAAAACTGCACTGAATAATAAAATATCAAAATTGTAGATTCTAGATATCCTACGGCGATGAAGCGCTAAAAAGGAAACAAATCAATCATAATCAAGGAAACAAGTCTTGATAGATCATTTGGAAGGCTCAAGGGAGAGTTCCCTTGCAGTAAAATGTGATCTTGCAATATTAAAAATGCCATTTAACTCATAATAATTCAGGCTTATGAAATGAATATTCAGCATATTTATAAATGCAAGTCATGCGTGTATTTACTAAACCTGGAATTAAAACAATAATATAGTGGTTAACATAAAAATTTTAATTGCACCTGTAGTAATAAGACCGTTCGAAAGTTGTTCGCATTAGGAGAGACAATATCCGTCAACGACAACTTGGTATGAAAGTGGAGGATTGTCGTCTTACGCCACGGTCATTACGAATTTGTTGTAATTCCTTAGGAGAGCGCAGCAAACCCGCTATCTAGTTAATCGTGTTACTTACAAACCGCTTCTCTTGCTGTTGATAAATATTTCTGTTTTTATTATTATACTTTCAATGGGATGGTTGCAGCAACGTTCAATTTGCGGCTGAATTATTGCATCCTCAGGAAAATAACTAATTCACAAGTTATATCGCGCATTTGTGGTATTTTAGTGTTGGCTACAATACCTACTTTATGTAAGAGGAAGTGTCCAATTACCTCGTTAACCAATCATCGTAGATACCTCGGGTTTCTATACCTATACGCTTAAATTCAATTGTAAAGTTGACCTGTCAGATGACAGTTACATTATGATTGAACAATTGTTTTGCGGGTTGCATCGCTTCCTGGTCGGCAACGCGTCGTCCATACTCGTAGGGATCAATATGCAAGAGCTGCGGTGACCACTGATACACGTGACTGCAATCACGTAGTCCGTTTGCTTATTTACAGTTAGTTACAATAAAAAAAACAAGTCAGAGTCGTGAGCAATGAAGCTTAATGACTATACTGGAAGTGCTAGTGATATAATTTATATATAAAACTATAGTTCCTTCCTTGTTGATATACAAACCGCGACGCAACCGCGGGAGTGCGGACGTTAGTGGGCGATGCGTCGAAAGCGAAAGTGCAATCAAGTGTGCGCTACACCGATGTAGGGTTGTCGCGGAGGGGACAACGTAATATGATACAGATTATAACTACTTTCAATTGACAACATAGTTGTCGTTGTTAGAAACGTCGTAACGTCTTATATCGGTGTAGTTTGGGTGCATGTTACACATTAATTGTATTTGTGTTTAAACTTTTAATCGAATCCCAAAAACTGGGTCTCAATTATTCTGTACCATATTTTTTCTGTGAACTCCGTTCTTTGTGAGTAAAATTTATTTACTAATTTTTCGTTGGGTTCCGTACCTAGTACTACTTTAAAACACACAAACACGAGGAAACTCCTTATAAAATATTTTGTGCCCATGAAACTAGTTTGCGGTAAAATAATTGATGTCATACTTGTAATTAGGTATAAGTGGTGACATAATCACAAACAAGCTTTAGGCTATCCGTGAAAGGTTATCTAGGTACAAATATAATAATTATACTTATCATACTATGTTCAGGCTCGTAGTAATATATTATACATTACAATGTTTATTATACCACTCATCCAATCCATATCTCAATATATCTTAAAACTATGTTACATATAGCTATCTAATCAACACAAGCTTATCAAGATGAATTTCAAATATCGAACAATACAGTACACCTATGATAATCAAGAGCATTTTATATTTTTGACTGTCACATTATTGTTTAACGCAATTCGTAAGATTTATTATAAGGCTTGGGGGTATTTATAAAACTAGTGATAAAGTGAAATATCAATAATTTCGAGTGCTTCACTATTTGTAAATTAAAGTATTATAGGTAGGTTTCCATAATAATAGGATTGGAAACAAAACATATCCTTTTTTTGCAACCCTGAGCACAGTCGACAACGTCCACGTTTAGATCAGACGGGGCGTGATTTTTGATAGTTGGTAGTCATTTCACGTACGGCATTCAGGAAATGCGAGCGTAATCATTCCATTCCCGTTTATCGGCCATGAAATACTGGGACGTGAAATTAAAATAAATTCCTCGAATGCAATTCATATTGCACTTTCAGTTATTATTGTTAGTATTGGATTATCCAGACACGCGGCAGCGTGTCCAGCCAAGTTCAAATTCAAAGAATTGGCGACAGACGCAGCACCATGTGTAATATTACACGAACCATTTCGAGCTACTTTTGACCCCTTCATAACTCAAACGTGAAAACTAACAAATTCAAATGTAGAGCTTGAATTACATGTTCCTGTGACTAAAATTTTAGGCTTTCTACACGGAACTTGGCACCCATTTAGATCTTAACTCTTTTTTTGAACTTAGCTCTAATTTCACATTTATGTTTTTACAACGTTTAAAAGTTTGCGATTTCACTAGGTTCGTGCATCATTAACAGTTAGAAGCATAAATTTTACCTGATGTCACGAAAAACAATAAGCGATTTTAAATATAAAAATATAATTTGTCATTATGTTCATGCGTCAAGTCTAAAGTCTAAGTGGGACGAAATGAAGTGTGTTTGTATTGTAACCAATAAATGTGTTCAGAGGTTTCGGAAATGATGGAGCACAATGAAATTATCATGTGATTTTTAAAACAATTAGTAATTCAATAAAAATAAAATGTTTTTATAAAACAAAAACCACAAACGTGTTTTTGTTGTTGTTTATTTATGAAAGATGTTGACCCGTTTACAAGTAAGACGTTTCATATTCTCTTCTGCACATGCTTGAGAAAACGCTAAGACATTCATGCAGTAGACAGTATATTTTACCAAAAGACCGTCTTACGAGTTACGACGCTCGCAACAAAAGCACTGCTGTAAAATAAAAATTCTTTACTTTTTTGTGCTGTCAGGTAAAAAGAATAAAGTGCTTAGCGTGAGCGTCTCTTCATAACAAGGGTGCGTTCCTCGTTCCATGAGAAAGTCCTTGAGCACGATTTTTTGGCAGCTACGAAGTGATACAATTAGCATAACAATTTAGCTATGAACTTACGAGCACATCCTGTAATTAAGTATGGGGGATCTCGAGCCTGTTTAGCTAATACGCACGTTCAGGTTCAAACTACTTTGTAACAATGAACTTAGGAAGGATGTACTGGTTTAAACAAACCCGATATAACTTACGGTTTAGGAAGTTTTATTTAGAACTAACTGTGCCTCGCGGTTTCATCCGCGTTAATTTGTGGAAAACTACTAAAATATATGATATAGCCTACATAGCCTTCCTCGATAAATGGACTATCAAACACAAAAATATTTTTTCAATTCGAAGCTTTATAATATTAGTATAGATAATATTGCAGTGTCGGACACTTGAATAGTTTAACGTTGTATAGCCTGTAAAGTGTTTTATTTGCTTTTAATATTATTAAATAAAAAAATTACGTATAGAATAGTATAAAAGTAGGACTAAATCTTATAATGTCTCTGGGTTCCCGTGGGATTTTCCCACATTACCCTTTGAGTACCTACTTCCGCGAGACATGTTGATCTAACATACAAAATTCATATCGTAAGTACGCGTAAAATGAGATGATTGTCAGAAATATTTACTAATAAGGCAATAAATACAGAAATAATTATCTAAAAACAAGTAGTTTCTCGGAAAGCTTAATTACCTGTGATCGGATTTAAAAACATTTGCAATTTGAATATTTTTATCTTATGATTTTGGATGTGGTATAAATGCAAAAATCGAGATGTTTTTACATATAAAATTTTACGTGTTTGGAATTAATTTTAATGTCGGAATTAATTTTAATGGCCAAAAAGACACTACTCTTCCGTCAATAGGATTTAATACTATTTGTATATTTTTATATACAAATCATAAACATTTAAGAATAAGTCGCATTTCTTGGTATGTCGAACTAGAAGCGAAAATTACGTGTATTTATGCGATGGGCGGGCGGCATGTAGGGCGAGACGCGAAAAGCTTCGTCTGCTACGAGGGGTCATCGCTCCCGAGCCCTGCCCGTGAACGCGAAGGGATGCGACCACGTGATATCGATATCGAATGCCATTGCCGAAAATAAAGGGTGGACGTTTGTCCTCAATCGAGTGAGTGCAATTGTTTCATATTAGGTAATGTTACCGTTATTCGCCTTTTTGAATGTTTCGTACTTACTAGGTAATGGTACGTATGTTATGTTTACTTTTTACGTAGTTGCCCAGTATTTTTTTTGTTAGGTATATTGATGTTTACCTAATTTTGTGTCATCGTTTTAGATTGTGTCTTGTATATTTCTAATGTTTTTTATCAGTTGATCGTTCAGAAATAATTGAAATTACTCGTTAACTTTGCTTATCAGCTGTCACTTTCATCGTTAGTCGGATGATAGTATCAGAAATTTTCTATCATTCTCAAAGGACCTTTAGAGTGTGTCAAGAGTCTTAGATAAGGAGAAGTAATTTCTAGGGAACTCAATGAACGAAATAATAAATAACGATTTCTGTCTAGGAAATTCAATAACCACTTGAGAAACATTTGAAAGAATGAAAAGATCTTCAAGAATATCCTTCGGTCACATAGATACATTTCCTATTTCCATAGATTAATTTAAAATTCTGTAAATCTCTAACAATGGTATCACCATGCGCTCCCTCTTTTCGAACCTTACGCTATCATGTTACTACTCTCTGACAATTCTATACCTACTATTTCCCTTCTTTCCTTTCCTCGTGGAAGTCAAATAAACTGCAGAAGTTTTTGAACTTGTTGATGCCTTCGAAGACATGTTTTGACTTCTAATAAGTTATCTAATATTTAATTAATATAATCGAAACAGCAGTGTCGAAGATCTTTGTTTATATCAATATTTTTTCTGTTTGAGCTAAAACCAGTAATCAAAATACTGTATTATGTTGCGCCAATATAGTATTACTTAATTTACGAGTGTAATACAAAGAGAAAGAGAAAAATAACACGTCTGCATTCGTTTGACTAGTTTGTTACATATTTATTAGAATGTCGCATTTCGCTTCGTCAGTATGTCACAGACTGGAAAAACTGTTCATTGCGACACGGTTGGCGCAAAGTAGGGGCGAAAGAATACAATTTCATACGGGAAATGTGAGTTCCACTTCCAATATTAAAATGCACCATGTTTTTAAAATACACTCAGTACTATATTTTTCAAGGTGACATTTTCATATTTTATCGACTTTGCGACGTTACTAACACATTTAATTTGATAATACTAGGCGTGAAATGAGCAACGCTAATTTGCAAATGGAAAATACCTTGGTTATTATATTTAATTGCGGAATTCGTTTTGCAAATCGAACAACTGTGTATTCTATGTTGTATTGTAACTTCAAACTGCTGTTGGAAATAAAAACACCTGTACGAATATGCGCGTTTGTTCCGACGTGTTATTGCTAATACTTGATAATCGCTACGAGTTTTTCAGTTTAATTGTATAACTGTGCAAAATTTTAATACAGTGTTGTCTGCGTGTTTGGAATTTGTGTACAATTATCGTTTATTTTTAAGGTTTTACAACAGTAAACGTTAACGGTTTATAATAGATATAAGTATGTACCTAGAGGCAATGACTACAGATATGGTTATTTATTTATTTATTTTAATTAATTAGAACGGTTAGCACCAATAACACTAATTAATACACAAGAAAAACAAAAATAAAAAGGAAAAATAAAAACATAAAACTTAATATTACAATAAAATAATAATAGGAATAACAATTCAATAAAATCTAAGTTTAATTTATTAAAATAAAATAAAGAATAGAAAAAGTCAATCAATTCATGCATACATCACTCATTCGTTCACAATACTGCAAGCATTCTGTCAAAATCATCTTCCATTCATCCGCAAACAGGTCAAAATTAGGGGAAGCGTCCAGGAGAGCATTGAGTGTGTTTAGAGACCGTGGTATGGGAGATTTTAAATGTGCTACCGTGCGACACTGCGGTACTGCAAGGAGATCGTGCTTTCTGGCCCGACGGTAGTTGTCAGGTACATATAATCTACACAGCTGGGCGTGTAGATCTGGTGCATCAACCATACCTCTAAGTATTTTGCACATTATTAATAATTGGTCTCTATTTCTTCTCACTTCCAGAGAATTATAGCCGAGGTGACCTAAAAGAAATTTTGTGGGGTACATTAGCGGGTAATAACCATTCATGCGCTTGAAAAGATATCGCAGGAAAGCCTTTTGAACCTTTTCCAGGAGTAGCATATACGTGCTTTCGTGTGGATTCCAGATGCATGCACTCGCTTCCAGCTTGCTTCAAACAAGGGCACCAAAGATAAGTTTTATCACTCCGATATTGGTAAAATCTTTGGAGTTTCGTAGTACGAAGCCAAGGCGTCGGAAGGAATCTTGTGCCACTGTAGTTATATGCTCATGAAATGTTAGCTTTCGGTCAAATGTAACACCCAGATCTTTGGTGTTAACTAATCTGGATATAACTGTATTGTCTAATTTATAGTCATAGATAACTGGATGTCGCATTCGCCCGAAAGTCATTATGGAGCATTTCAGTGGGTTAAATTCCATCTTGTTATCCGAACTCCATTGGACCACCGCGTCAATGTCACGCTGAAGCAAAATACAGTCCTTTTCTGTCGTGATCTCCCTAAAAAGCTTCAAGTCATCAGCGTAAAGGAGACAATACAGTTATATTCACTCGTTCTGGCTGCATTCGATCTATTGAGGCCAACAGCATTGACTATTAGTTAATATACGCACCTATAAAGAAATCTATCTGCACTGTAGGTACAGTATCATATTAGAAACGATTAGGATTTAAAAAATAATAGCTTCTCCTATATTGTATAACCCTGATTTACAACTCATATTTACGGATAATAGTTAAGATAATCATGAATTATAATTGGAACGAAGTTCCTTATCGCGCGTTGTGAAAGGGGGTTAGACGGAAAAAATTCTTACGACACTTTTTGATTCTTACGAAATGTCGTGACGACACTTTTTGCTATTGAAGTGATTCAGAAAGTTTTGCAGAGATGGCGCTGTACAACTTTCTGAATCACGCTAGCGTGATAAACTGTAAAACTTTCTGAATCACTTCAAAAAACAATACTTAAATCGAAAGGAACTTCGTTCCATCCGGGTGTCCCTTGACACCTCTCAAGTTATTATTAATAAGTTTGATTAATTAATAATTGTATCGAAATAATTTTGAACGGATATATTTGAATGTAAATTGTTGGTGATTCAAGGCAAAACATCATGTAGCCGTTCTGTATGCACTTCGTGTTGCTTGACACCATTAGGTATGCATTATCCATTGAGTTTTCTTCGATATAAAATTTGTCGTAATTTGAAATAAGCTGCATATTTGCTCTAAACTCCACTCTAAATCAAAATTCAGGATGATTAAAGATTGAAATTCTGATTCTGAAAGGTTAAAAACTTAAAACCATAAGAAAGCTTGCATAGATAAATCTAAAGCAAATTATTCCACAGATTTTGAAATGCATTTTTTCCTTTGTAGAGTCTATCCTTGCGTAGGCTATCTTATAAATCATGTGCATTGATAATATCTACCTCGCTTCTATTTTGATAGATTTATGTATCTCAATGTAGGATGGAGCGTTCTGATTGCATACACAAGGGCGACGGCTATGTAAACTCCTACTTTACTTACATAACGTTGACATAATAAGTGCACAGAATCCACATAATTAACACACATTGTGGGCTCATTTATTTATTAATTAAATTTACGTTTTAATGTTTTTTATTACTCGAGTACGTGAGGAAACAGTAGATAATTATTTATGAGTAAGTTACTCGTTAGTCATGGACCGTGTTGATATTATGTTGTATGTGTATTTTTAATCGCATTTACGATTTGTTTTAGCACTTCTCAGGTCTGAGGTTCTAGAAAAATCAGGTCATAGATAAACATACTGTGGGGCAAAGCAGCCGGTATAGAACAAATTTTTGTATTACAGAAAAGAGCCATTAGAGCTATTTATAAACTAAAATCAAGGGAGTCATTGCGTATCAAATTTAAACAAATAGGTATACTTACAGTAGCTTCCCAATATATTTATAATAATTTAGTGTTTATACGGAATAACATAACTGCATATAAACAAAATTGTGATTTTTCAAATCGTCAAACAAGAAGGATGCATCAATTGGCTACCTCTTCGTACCGTCTTTCCAAAGTGCAACGTTCTTTTATGGGACTAGGTATAAAATTTTATAATAAAGTCCCAAAACAAATACGTGACTTACCAGTGGAATCTTTTAAGAAACGTGTAAAGGCTCAGCTCTTAGGCAAGGGCTACTATAGCATAAATGAATATTTAAATGACAAGGATGCTTGGAAATGACTAGCTAGGCAACCAGCTCTGCACAGGTTAGAGAATACCTATTTTTGTAATAGATATAAGTTTTATTTTTAAAAGATGTGCTGAGGAGTTTCTTTACGGCTTTTCTTCTCCTCCATGACAAAGCACCTTTCCGAAAAGCTGGTAGATTAAAAAAAATGACGTGCATAAGAGTATCAGTGATACCTACATGAATAAAGATTATTTCATTTCATTTCATTTCATTTTGCTGTCTACAAAACTCGAATCTCTTGAACTTCCAATTTCTCGGTACGCTGAATCGCATAAAATGTAAGATAAGTACTGAAATCGTCTTAAATGTCACATGAAATGCAAATTGTGCATAATTTTATACTGAAATGTGGTGTTTATTATATTTGCAATTGTTATTGTTTTATCCGTCTGAGTATACCTACTGTTTATAGGAATTATTGTAGGTACAATTAGCTCCATATACCACATACTATAGTGGTCTATATACCATTTTATTGTAGTGCTATTTGTTAACTTTAAAAAAAAATTAAGTAGCGTTTCTAGTGTTCGCTAGGCTTCATACAATTTCATTGATAATAAGAATGTTGACAAAGGCGATCCCCGATTTTCGGCCCCGAACCATATGCTATATCTGTGCTAGAACATCGGACTAGACAAGAGTAAACTATATACCAAAAAATTCGTCTTATTTATAAGATAAACATATTTAAATCTTAGCTTCAGCTGCTCTTGCCAAATGAACAAAATAATGCAAAAAAGTTTTCACAGTATTTACCTCATTACATACGATTTTATAATCGATTGAATCGATTGATAATGATCGATTGATGGAACATAATAATATATTTTATGTATTATTTAGTGATTATAATTATAATATTAATTTATTTTTTACATATTTTCGTATTCCATATAAATCAAAACTATGTAATATATTATAATTACCATTCAATCGTTACGCTAATTTTATTAAATTACATTTCGAATATTTTGATATCGATTAATCGATTGACAACAATGATGATGTAATCCCTAATAATGTCATTTTGGTAACCATAGTATTTATAAATAACACCACTGTATTGTCATATTTGTCATCGATCTTTCATCTTTCTACGCGTGTTCTTGTATATTTTTACTATCAAATATTTTCAGCGTATTTGGAGTCCTATTTACTATTGAAACTCATCGACACGTACACAGTGATTTTAATTTTCTATTGTATTCGCTTTCGTACTTGTGTTTTGGTGAATGTGTTTCGCAGTTTCGCTACAATTTCTTGCAAACCAATACTATATGAATATGGACTCCTTAATCGCCTGTTTTGTGACTGACAAAGGTTCAGAATAAGTCCTGAACACTGGATAACGTACCCTATACATCTTTAGAAGATCAGGAAGTTGCTGTGGCCATACTTACAATGAGTATATTATGGTATCTTGATTGGGCAAGGTACTAACGAAATATAACGCCTCCTGCACAACTACACGAAATATTAATATATTATAATGATAACTAATAAAATCTCTTGAAATATGCAATAGCTTTTATTATACAACCTTTTTATGACATTCGTTTTGGGTGAAAACCATTGAAGTAGTAGAATTATAATAGACACCCGCCAACGTAAGTGTAACATACATATTAAATAGCACTGTGACACGAGTATGACATAATCATAACCTATAATTAAGGTGATTCGTTCTAGGATTTCCTTAGTTGGCCATTGCTGGCAGCCGTGAAAATTGGAGAAATTGAACTTTTTGCAATAATCTAATTAACAGCCAATTTCCAGTCTTGTCTACTTAGGCCTGAGTTTCTATGGAAACTGGGGTTCTCCTTTTAATCAGATTTTGTGTACCTATGTTAAGCATTTCAATAAATTACATTATGTTCTACATATCACAAATCCATTTTTATACCAATACCTTACCTAAAATTACGTAAAATGTACCTACACACGAAGTATATCTTTCATGTTGGTATATTTAAACCTTTTTTAACTGTTTAGAGGTCTTAGTAATCTGTCCAAAGGAGCAGTCCTGGATTTGTCAATAGGCCGTATAGGCCACGGCCTATGGGCGGCAGCGTCCTAGGGGCGGCAGATTTCCGAAATTCTTGTTTTTTTACGCACTTTCTTAGTGACTAAAATTATTACTTTAGAAAGGTACATGGGGCGGCGAAAATTTATTGGCCTACACTCATAAAAAATATAAATCCGGCACTGCAAAGGAGTGAGGGCTTATCAGGCACACTAACTAATAGCAGCATGCATGTTCAAAGAGGGAATGTTTACCGTAAATCGCTTGCAACCCTTTCCATTCACACCCCACTTACTTCAACCTGACAACTATCAGCCATCTATCTACCCCGTGCGTCGCGCTAAATATTTTTCTGTTTGTGTATTGTTGCTTTGTCTTTTGATTATTTCATTTGTGCACTAAACTATTATAATTACAAGCACTATCCATTACATTTAGGTAGGATGTACAATAACAAGGAAATTTTTTAACATTTTTGTGTTAAAATATTATTATGTTCGGTTAATTAAATGAATCTCAGCGCAGTGCGGCGCGGCGTGCTGCTTCAATTAAATAGTATTTTCCGTTAATATTATGTATATAATTTTTAATTAATTGACGAACACAAGTCTATCGTATTCGGAAGTAGCTATGAATTAGTCATATGTAGCAATTTATTTACCATAAATACGGTGGCCCTAATTATCTTGATAAAACAAATGATAAAACAAAACAAACACGAAAAGACTTCCAATAATGAGGTACTTAAACCAGAAATTTTACTGTCATCAAATAAAACGGACAAAAAATCAAGATCCAATATTTCCGAATCTATGATACGCTGTTATCAAAATATCACTCAAGACAGCTGGAACTCGTCTAATAATTAGGCAGCTGTTAGCGGTGCGCCAGAAAGAATTTGGGTTGCCTACCAAAAAACATACGAGCTATAATTTAAACCAATGAAGTTCTATTAGTTAGATTGGTTTCATTAAGCGTTGTATAAATGCGCTGCGCTTGCATCTCCTTTGGTCGGATCAGTTGACCTCTTCCATTGAGACCCACGGGAAAATATCGTAGCCATAGCTGAGCTGTCATCAAGTCCAATAAGCGAATTGTGTTCGCCCGCATACGGAAGTGGCTTATTGATTGAGTGACGTATCAACGAGGGATTGTGCGCTCTCATCACCTGCTCGGTTATTCCTTCCTACAAATAGGGATTCCTTCCTACAAATATTATGCCATGACAGATTTGTAGACTTTGTTTAATGGTACTCTACGTGTTTGGTATTTTGAATATAAATATCTACTTCTTGCTTTGTGCATTATAAATTCTCTAATAATTAGATATTTTTTTACATTTTTAGATAGTGGACTGGAATTACAATTACTATGTTTTATTTATGTTACAAAAGTTATTTATACTAATAAAAATATAGTAAAGTAGTACTGGATACCCAATGTGTGTTAGGTACTACGCTAAAATAAATAAATAAATTTCAAATCAGGAAAATTTTGGTATGGGAAAAGTCGTAAATCAAAATTTATGAATCGATCGATTGTTTTAGTGGTCTCAAACCGTCTTCGCATTATTGCCTTTCAAAAAACACCAGTGTGGGGTACATCGGTTAGATGGTTTCAAAGTGGTCAAATTACTACGCAGAATTTAGTCCTTGTTAGCAACACTACCGAATGTAGTGGTGTAATAATACAGGCTGAGCTTTTTTTTTCAAAATCAACGGGTTCGATTCCTCGCCAGGAATATTAATTTTTCAAAAATTATTGAGCATTTTTCGCTAATCCTCATGGTTTCGGATTGGCCATCCACTTCAAAAATTCATCCTGTAATAAATAATAATAATAAAATACTTAAAATAAAAATCTTTATTCAGTCTATCATTTACATTAAAGTTATACAGTTGATGAAGCAACCTAGTAAGCATAATTAATAATAATAGATATCCGCACTTAATTTTAAATTTATATATAGAGATATTATATAGCAATCATATCTAATGCATGTAGGTAATAGGATACAGCATTTCGTTAAGTGCCTGGTCTTTAATGCTCCCTATCCATTTAAAATTTATGGGTTGTAAACTCCATTCCTCTGCCGCACGTGTCTAGGGAATACTATTAATCTCGACGGCAATATTTCTTCACGTTGCGTTTTGCCGAGAAATGAAACGATATTGCATCTTTTGATAGTCACGCCGCCGCGCCGGTAAACGAATCGTAAACTTAGTATAGGAATTCCCATTAACATTACGAAACAACGGATTCGACCTGATTCGAACACACAAATTGACCTGATTTTGATATGAATCTACTTTCGAGTGTTATTTGGGACTTCTAAGGAAAGTGAACTAACTATCTGTAGATATCATGTTGCATAAAAATTATCTACAATGTTTTCGCCATTGTTTTAATATTTTCTCACTTCTCAGAAATAATAAGTACATAAGTATATTTATTTTTCAAAAGAATCGTTTCAGTTGTTGAACCGTTAAATATGGAAGTTGAAAATGTTTTTGATACAAAACATATAACGGGTCAAGCTAAAAAGCGTTTTAAAACAGGTTTATTCATTGTTATAAGTATAGCTCTCTACGAAAAGCTGCCAAAATCTTAATTTATAACCCTTCTCATAACTTCTATACTTATCTCCTGTTAACTTAACCAATGGATCAACACCAGGAAATGCCTGGCGTAAAAAATATCCTAGTTAAGTAGTTAACCAAGATTACTAAGTATCGTTATATCTGTTCAGTTGTTTCCGCTTGAAGAATTAATAGACAAGCAGATAAAGTATCCGATTACAATGTGTTGTCTCAATAATAAAAAATCATCAACAGCATTTTGCTAAACATATGAAATTATGAATATGGATTCTGTTAGGTTAGTGTTTCGTTTAACCTTACTTCAATTATTGAACTTGATCCATGCAGCACATAGATCGTATGAAACTGGAAAAGGAATGGTCAATGAAACTGGATCATTGTAAAATGTATGTTATTATTTTATTTTAATACAGTCCACATGTTTCTGCCTGACTGCCAAGGAAGGGTTATTATATTATAATATATATTTTCTTCAGTGAGTTGATGAATGAACAATATTTGTGCTCCAAAATCTATGCCAACAATAACTTTTAACAGATTATTTATTGCCTCCGATCCCCGAATATTAAATATTTTGTTCGATGAAGAAATGCAAAATATTATGTTGGTATTAATAGTATTAATATATTCGAATTTATTATAAAAACTAGGTTAATAAAACTCGAGCAGCTTAGAACGTATCGTATGGACACAAAACGTATATTACGTAATGTGTATAAGAAATGTAATAAATAAATCGCTTACTTACTTTATAGATTATATAACACTGTCACTCAAACCTATTTGCTCGATCATAACCGGTTATTTAATAAGTTTTGTTTTTATTATAATGACAGCTAACTTCCTGCCCTAGTGTTCATAGTATTCATAGCAGTTTAAAACAATCAAACAAATGGCTAGCGTTAAACAATGCCACATTGCATTGCAACAGCTTATTCTGCCGTAACAAAGACAATTTTTCCGAGCTTTTATGGAGCTATAGAGACAGGTAGAGCTCATGAAACAGAGTTCGCGTTTAAACGCTATTTTGCTTTCTATCTCGGTTATTACTTTGTGATCTGGTCGGTATCGTGAATATCGTGATCATTGGTTGTTGTAGGGTCTGCATACTCATACATTTTTTAATGATAGTAATCGGCAAGCGAGCTGCCAATCCACCTGATGGTAATTTAAGTGGCTATCGTCACCTATGGACATAAGTGAAACCAAAAGCATCACTGATGCGTTGCAGTACTGATTACCCTCCGAGGGGTCCTATCATCAGCGGGTCGGATTTTGTCGACTCTTACGACACTCATCGGGCGTGAGATTGGGGTTAGATTAGCCGCCCAAATACGGGTAAAATAGAAATATTTTCCATTATGAAAAAAATAAATAAATAACGCTTCACACTAGGATTCCCTGTGTCGTGGGTGCCATGGACAACACACAAGACAAGGACATTTACACCCAGACCGAGAACAAATAAATCTGTGATAATTTATTGAAGTATTGTAGAGAATTTTTGTCTAAAATCTGCCATCCTGTGTCATCCACGATTCTTATCTCTTTGATCATTTACTTTTCTCGGCTTAAACTTTCATTAGTGGATACTGAGAGGTTCAGCTCGAATCCTAATAACTGCGCCAAGATGACAATATGAGTTTCTATTGATAATAATCATAATTTTTATCATACAAATTGTTTGATATTTTTAGATACTAAATGGATATACTTCCTTCGCTTATATTAACCGTGACGTTGATAGCCCGTAAATTGCTTTATATCGTTAACTGCCTAGTAGCCTAGCCCGCGATGTCAGTGGGGAGTTGGGGACAGTAATCTGATTTATCGTCTAAAACTGTGAAGCATTAATCTCCATCGTCATTTCTACCGTCTATCAGACTTGACGGATGCAGGTTAATATGAAGAGATATTTTTATTTTATTTTTATATAAATTGCAGATAATCGAGCATTGATTTAAATAAAAACATATTTTGTCAACTCTTTGATCCTATGGTCTGCTGGCATGGAATAAGTATGTAAGTCCCTACTCCTTATTAGTCAAGCCCAATAAAGGAACCGGTACAACTTTTGAAGATATCAGGTATCTAGTAGTTAACAGTACGGTACAGTACAAGCAATTTATTAATTCATAAGCTAACATTCAATAATTTTTTTAACTGTACTATAAGCGTAGTATTTCATATTGAGCTCCTATACAGATAAACATGAATATGAAAAACGTGTTGGACTCAGAAAATACTAGCCTTTGAATTTTTATGCAAATACAGGTTGGACAAGTAATTATTATTTGGAAACATCCAATTGTATATTGAATCTTATGTCTATGTTATTAGAGAACAAATCAACTTGTCGTCATGTTCTATACCATAAAGGGGTAGCAACTGTTAATCCCCTTTGGTCAAAATGATATGGTGTCTATTGGAGTCCCAATCTTTATAATGCGACGGCTGGCACAGAGTGATGAGATTAAAGTTCGTCTATTTGTCCCAGCCACTGCATTGATATCGATCCATGACGCTCATAGTCTCACATTTAAATTACTTGCTCTTTTGACAATATAAATTTTATACGAGTAATAGATGGCGTAGAGTAAGGCGTAAGAGTAAGTTATTAATTTTATAGCTTGTAATAAATGTGACGATATGTGATACAGATTGGTACAATGAAAGTTATTATAATAAAGATTTTTATTTGACGGATTATGGCAACAAAAACTGTTTTCATCTGAATTGTTGAAAATCTTTATTTATTTAACTTAAAGGTGTCGTTTAAAACTCTTAATTAAATAAGTATTTTAAATCTATCAAAATATGTCGTAAAATAATTAAATAAAAACCTTAGTGCATTTGAATAACGTAACTACATTTCTTTTATTTCTGACCGTGACCGTCTGAATTTCTCTGAAATATGCAACAAAGAGGATTTACATAACGTAGCTTAAATTTCGAGTGCAGCGTGTAGTTGAGAGCATTATGCATAAAGAGAAGGTCACGTGGACCTCAGCTAAGTGGAGAGAGCATTTCATGTACTTGTTGGGTACATTTTGGGCCACATAATGAAAATGTAAGGTTTTGTGAGCGTTGTATTCACAGCGAACCAATACTGATACAGAGGTTGAGTCTAAATGTATTTTACCAATTTTTTATGCTTAAAAATGAGTGAAATTACATATTATTTAAATCCATAACTATTTCATATTACAGCTTTTATGCACTTATTTTACGTAGATCCATTAACACTATGTATAGAGCACGGGTCTCCATATAGCTGAGGATTCTTAGAGCATACACCACCAAGCTGCTCCAGTGCGGACTGTAGGTATATAGAGAATAATAATTATAATTGACGTAGCATAATTTATCGACGTAAATAGCTATAATTTCCCCTAGCCGTTCCCATTGTGAGGTATTAGCACCGTTGTTTACAAGATTAACGATCTGGCCTTCAGAGGCGATGTGACGTCAATTGTTTCAGCAAATGAGCACCGGTACGACCTCGTGAAGCAGGCTGGATGGGGTTCTAAAAATACCTGCAATCTGTAGGTCAGGGGTCAGTAAATATTAGAACATCTATCGTGGAAACTGCCATTATGGATATTGGCGTGCGATATTGGAATGGAATATTGCTTCGTGTGATGACATTGCTTTTTAAGACCGCAATTCCGTCGCAATGCTTATTTTTAGAATATTTATATCTAAAGTCAAAGTCAAAATATTTTATTCATATAGGTATCACTGATACACTTATGCACGTCATTTTTTTGTCATCTACTTTTAATATTCGCGTGAAACATTTCTTTGAAGAAATTCGAATATAAAATATTATGAAATAAAAAGGAAATCTTATTCTTATGAATCACATACATACAATATACTCGTATGAGAAACAGATCTTTTAGAGTTTTCCTCTTGAACGCTCTCTGTGTTCTAAGTGGTAGAGAGCAATATTATACTGGTTTTGGACGTCATAACTAACGTCATAATTTTTATCGCTACTTTATGTCGCTCGATTCCGGTTGGAGATTGATGAACTTTAACTTATCCGACGGAATTAAATTGGCCCTCCAATTTACCTTAATTGCATGGTTTTTACATCTCTGTAGCTAAAACGCTGTAAAAATGAACCGATATTATATTTACCTAGGTTTTCGTGTAACCTACACGAAAAGCATTAATTTCTAGTCCATGGGCGGTAGTGACCATCGACATTCAGGTGGCCAGTCTTCTGGTTTGTCGGCCATATAAAATATTATGTTAGACTAAAGAATTAGGTACTGTCACAACAATGGCAGGCAGCAGTCTTAGATTTGGTAAATTGAAATATGTATTTATTCATAGCTCAATCGCCAGTCGTCGGCTTTTCGACCTTCGTCTCGTAAGTCTCGTCTGGTTCAATAAATGCGCCCTAAGTTTGAACAGCGCTTGGTAAATATCCCTTCAAGGGCACTCCTTAAGTCCTTATAACATGACACGTTTGAATGGTTTATCGTCGTATAGATAGATAATACTTCGGTACGATACGACACGATCATTTACTGTGACTAATATTTGTTCAAACAATTATCGTAACACTTTTTACCTGTATTAACCCGCCTTCTCTTCGTTTTGAGAAACAAACCATGTGTTCAAATACACGCAGACGCGTTATTGTTAAACATTAATTAATAATATTAATTAATTAAATAATATTGATTTTGAGTTACAAATATGCTGAAATTCATCTTAATTTATTCAGTGGTATTTGTAGGTATTCAGTGGTTTTTGTAACGAATAGATTGAAAGTAAATAATTTTGCATAGGTACATATTCTGCATTGGCAAATAGGTTGTCAAATATCTAATATTACCATATTAGACTGACTGAGTACAGTTTTGTTGATTTTTTATGAACATTTAAGACTTAACGTAAACAGTCCTGTAATAACTCATTCGCATTGGTATTAATTGTAATGTAAGCAATAAAACCGCGAACCTACACAACATTTACATTAAATTCACTGATCGATCCAGTCGTCTCGCATTTCCTGTTTATGTATATCATTTCTAGTTACGTTGCATAACACTTAATACATATATGTTTTTAGAACACGTTTTACGTATGCATTTTTACAAACGATTATATCGACTCCTTCGTTAAATAATATGTATTTATTTCCCTCGTGGTTAGCTTAATGCAGGCTGTTATTATACTCATAAGTAATATGCGTATGCATTCTATGAGGCCTATTTTTATTATAATAATCCCTATTTGTCTGAAAGAGTTTTCTCATTAAATATCTTTCTGAGGAATAAGTATTTAGATTAATAAACCTCTGACCTAAAAAGTTACGGCGTAACTTACGCTTTGTTAACTTTAATAAAGTTCGTAGAAATGGCAATTAGGACTATTTTAGTCCTAACAATTCCTTCTCCGAAGTTTGTCCTACTCGCCATAAAATTTTACCTGGAACTCGTTGAAAAAATAGTGTAGTAAAAATTGTGACTTTGGATCGATGCTTACGAGTTACGAGTCCTGCCAGTAGAGAAAACCCATGTCAATGATGAGGAAAATTTCTTTCACATGTATCATGTGCATGATAATGCAACAACAAAATTTAAAAACTTAAAAGTTAAAAATTGTTTGGGTTTTAGGTATATAAAAAATATTATATAATTCCACACAATCCGTTTTTAATAAACGAAAACAGAACTAAACTTGTCACATATAGAAAGAACACTAAAAATTAGTTTTCGTCTATAAAACTGATAAAAATTGGCATAATTTATCGATATACATAGCTAAGGTATCAATAAATATTTAAGTGTTTTAATCTAAACAGGTAAAACGGAATGAAAATTAAAACGAAAGTCGGAGCATGTTTTGAAATTGATATGTATAAATATTTCGGTAAAAAATAAACAATATTCAGCATTTAAAAATACATGTGCTTCATGTATAACGTGCTAAATTTCGATACTGCTGGAATATTGTAATTATTTTTATGTTATGTTTGTATTTTTTATGTTATGGGCCTCGATGCCTGAAATAAAGATTTATTATTATTATTATTATTTCATTACTTTATTATAGTGAACGCTTCAGAAGTCTCTTCTAATTTGCTGTGAAGATTTTGTATTTATCCACTTTGAATCACTTTGGATCTAATTAATACTAATAAGTTTGTTTAGTAATGGTGATTGTATTATAAGCGTAACAAATACTCGTAGTACGTTACTCGTTGGCGTTTGTTCGAATTTCAAAATCGATCGTGACACAGTCCCGGAATAATCGGCGTGACTTGTCTTGTATCGAAATCTATGGCTAAATGAATAACTGTTTATGTTAAGTTTAACGTTTTATGTTAAGTACAACTTGTTGACGCCCCCGGGGAATAAAATGGTAATAGGGAAAAGTAAATTTTACAGGAGAAGCAAAAAACCAGTTTTGTTTTATCCTAGGCAGTACAATGATTGGGTATCTTTGAATTATGCATCAAAACGTGCGTTATTTTTTCTGGAATTACATTCTATAAAAATAATAATAAAAGAATATATAGGTTTTTAATTATCACCAAAAAACAATAATACTGTTATCATATGGAATTTTGTAGCAAGTAAGTGTATATAACAATTTTATTCCAGTAAAACTCTATCATGCTATCGACAGTTTTCATAACTTACGATACACTTTTATTGTACTTTTATGAATTAATTGTAAAGGTATTAAACTATTACAATTTTCTTCCGGTCAAAGTTAATATTCATCTTTGAAGTATTGAAATGTAACAATTTTATTTAGGAAAGAATAAAATGGTATAAGCGTCTTACAGATCTAAAGAGACTAGTAGTTGTTCAGTAATATATGATTACGACTTTATTATGGGCTATAATTTGTACATGACTTCCGAGGAATAAAAATAAAATGGCTCTAATTTTATAAAATTCAAAGATAAAAATCTAAATAATATTTAGCAGGCGTATAATGACTCGTAGATGGCAAAAATGGAAAAAAAAATTTTTCGGTAACCGTCGATTACCATTTTATTCCCCAGGGGCGTCGTTGTATAAATTAAAAAATTAAAAAAGACCCGCCTGCTATCAAAAAAGCTATCATGATGTACCTTTTTGAAATCCTGATGAAATCTTTGATCGCAGGCATATAGGTAAATACTAACGCCCCAACTCAGAGTCACTAACGGTTACTTAAATCGCTCCTTAGTACAGAATTTGTATGGTGATTCTTTGGAGCGTAAACGTTGTTTTCTTTACTTTCTAGATATGATAGGTAGGTAGGTTACATAATTATCTCAAATTCAGTAGATCTAGATTATTACAGTAACGTTGCAACTGTACATTATCACGTTGATGACCGTTGTTTTATCAATAAGTACAAGACGTTGCCCAATACCCGAAATCAAGAAGATGCGTGTTACGAATACGATACTATCAGTAGGCACCTCTATTTTATTATTATAATAAGTACCTTTATATACAAGTAGAAAAGAGTTTCAGGATTTCCAACGTTTATTTTTATGTGGCGTGATAAGTTTATCACGCAATCCTTATGAGACCAACTTTGCAAATAATATTAACTAACATGAATAGTTGATTAGATATTATTTATTGTTTATATTATACCATGCGGAAATTACTGTTGATTTCTATGCACGTTTAGTGCATAGTTATAATACGCTGAAGTATCAATTGTTTTAAGTAATACCTGTGATTCATTGCCGATAACAGTGCTAGCTACGAGGTCAGTATACTGTAAACATTTTTGATATTCCTTTTTCACCACTTTACGTGGCTCGTAAAGCATCTTGTGCTAAACCAAAACTGGAGGAATTTTTGACACAGTTAAACAATCTTTTTGCGGTTAACATTTGGGCATATTAGCAAGTGAAATTATTGTTTTAAAACTTCATAATTTCGTCGTTTCCGTTTGTCCTCAGTGGTGGAAATGAGGCCATAGCGTGCGATAACAAGCAGACCGAGTGCTAGTATAGCACGAACAGCCTGACGAAATTTTTCATGTTTCGACTGTGTGGGTACTCACGATTTTAGCTATTTATACGGGTATTTTTTGTGGAAGTTTGCCCATAATTATTTATTACTTAAAATACTTAAGTACTTAGTTTATTGATTATTTTTAATTTTTTTTTATAACACAGCTTAGGAGTAGGTAGTTTTGTTTGTAACAAAAATGTAAGTAGTTGTTCAGTATTACATTTATTATTTTTTTCTTTTTAGTTTTTTTATGCAGTCGGGTTTTTTGTTTCTTTTTATTTTTTTATAGAAACTCTTCGTTCGTGTTGACTAAACAATTCCTGCGGGGATATAGGTGTTCTTAAGACTCTATAAAAAATAGTTTTAAGAATTATCTTTAAAAATTAAATTGCTTTCCACCAAGTTAATATGAATTTTATAGTGAAAAAGCCTCGCTAAAATTACGGAATGTCGATACAATGTCGTCAGCCTTTTCCAACATCGAAAGTACTAGACCTCTGTAAACTCTTACGCTGTGGGCAAGAACACTCAGGATTTAACCGGGACGTTTCATCACGTAACGGTTATTGTCCTGAGACGAGGGAAAGAAAACGGCATCTCGTTGCAATAATTAACCTGAGATCGGTACTACGTCACAATCTCACTGCACTACTCGGAAAAAATGAGGTCACAGCAGAAACAATACCTTTAAAAACAAAACCCTACTATTCATAACGAATGCCAGCGAACGAGACCAATATTGTAAGAAACTATAATCTATAATGCACATGCACATGCAATTTGTGTGGTGAATTACGACATTGCGCTTGTGTCTTACATTTCTTTAATATTTAGGTATGCTTATGTCAAAATACATAATATCTTGTGTAACAAAAGATAGTAAATGATTTAACACACAATTTTAACATTAAAATGTGAATTTTCACAGGTTAGTAACGTTACTGTTTCGGTCAGCTAACTCGTGCAAATAATGGGGAACTTTTTACAAAATTATGCTTACGAAATACACGCTTGATTATTATTTCAGCGTTTATTGTGGGCGCGTTGTTAAAAAATGTATAATATATCTGTATAATATTACCTAAACTTTCGTTTCCTTTACTTGTACTGAGATATGTAGGCACTATGTTCTACGAGTATACTTGATTTCATGTTTTAAGTGCAATGTCTTCTAATTGGCCTATTATAAATCCCTAAAATTTAAGAGTTCTTCTGCATCTGTTGCATCATACGCTAATGACTACATCATTAGCGATGCGCAACACGTAGCATCGGTGATATCACTAATGATTCACAGTATATCACGGACGCAACACTTGATTGTCATGCGTTTAAGGTGTCGGCCACATTAGAAGATTTTAGGCATTGTTAACCAATTTTGAATATGTGCAGTATATACGTAGAACCTTCCAACAGAAAATACCACGCGTCATATAGCCTTCTGTCTTTCGGCAAGTTGCAATTCCAGCAGGGAACGTTAGCCAGGTTTTAGGTACCCCCTAAAATCTTCTTACTTTTGGTGCGATCAACGTTCATGGACAACGGCGGTCACTTCCAATGTGCACTGGATGAGATAATCAACGTAATACATGCAATTAACTGCGTACTTCACTTACTCTGCCTTCTTCTGTTTTACATTTTTTTTTGTCGTTGTCAACAGTGCTTTCGACGGGTTCCTTGAGCACGGGCTTGGCCCCAAGCACGCTGCTGTCTGAAGGCCTGGCCCCAGAAATGGTGCAAGAGGGCGAGGGAGTACCAGGGGACGGCATGATCGCCCCACGCCGGCTACCCAACCCCTGCTTAGAGAGTCCTCAGAGAATGGATCTGCACAGAGAACTGCTCTTCAACCAAAGGATGTAAGTAAACCTTAAAATAGTGGTTGAGGCAAGCGTAAGGGCCTTAAGCCATACTCGTACGTTATAACTGTTTTGGTATCTTATTGGTATCATGGCTTTATCATTTATTAAATATACTCATTCAAAACGTAGCTTCAAATTCAGATATTCTCAAGTTATTTATTATAATTACTAGCGATCACATCCAAACTTATTAACACATCTTCATCACTTCTTGAGGAAATGTTAGTGAATTCAATTATGACTGTTTGGAAATAATTTATAAAAATGCAAATAGCGTAGAATTATTAATTAAAAAAGTTGTGCATGTTAAGGTAATAAATCAAGATGAAATAGTTTTGAAGACTTTGAAATAAATGTAGAAATAGGCAGAATACCTGTAAAATGTAGGTGAGTAAAAGGAAGGTCATGAGTAATTATTTTGATAACTGGTCAAGTATTTTCAATGAGGAATGTCAACATGCAATTGTTATCGTGCAGTTATCAGCGGTGTGTAACCACAGGTGTAACTGTGTAGTACGCACAAACGGTAATCCTCGCAGCAAAATAATTTTGTATTATGAATCACGTCACATCACATACACCTCATAGGACTAACGTTCTAGAACGGGGTATAATATTGTATTTTACTGGCGTGGACATAATAATAATTATATTCAAGCATTTATAAAAATAAAAACATCAACTGCGTTTATTTTTTTAACAAAACCAGAAGGTAATCATCTCAGCATCTGATAGGTCACATCCTTGTATTACCAAAAGAAAGAATAGCGTGTAACGGATCATTGGAGGGTTTTCACTTAATTTAATATGCTTCATGACTATGAGTCATATTAGGTAACAAAATAATAATACCAAATAATTAAGCACAAACACGACGATATGGAATTCCCGTGACCGCCTTGTGCCACGCTGATATCATTCGCTTTTTTATCTCATATTCGTCACATACTGTTTTTTATTATACAATTCCACTCCTCAGGAAAGAACAACGAACCCAAAATTATATCCTACGATTTCTATCTTTGTCGTCGGTACACCTTTGTATCTCACAGACAGTATCCGTCACCTCGATATAATCATTATGACACCGAATGAAGTGTGAAAACGTTTTTATTGCTTTGTTACGTGTACATGTCTTGAGAACGGTATGTCGTTATGAGCATTACCTACTAATCTTTGTAGGAAATAGCGCAGTGTAAACAATACTGTTCAAACAATGTACGAGTGGCCTACTTTTTAATATTACACTTTTGAGTATTTTAAGTGCTGTGTCGGGCTCAGGTGTCTTCGTCCATTGTAGTACGGGCCCTTGTAAAAGCACTTTGAGATTCATAAAAGCTTCTTCCGTGATAAGCTTTGAGGCGGCGGCAGCGTCAACGTGTAATTCTTTTATTATTTTATTAATTATTATAGTTAAATTCTGGTGTTGTTTATTTAGCTATATTAAACTTTTACCTACTTTTGAAGTTTATACTGTTTATATATTAATAGTAAATAAATAATAAAAACTAAGATGTACCTACACTTGCTTTGCTTCATGTAAATTGTTCAGTCAACGAAAAAATGATTAAGTATATTATAAATATTCTAATCTAAATTGAACGAAAATATAACTGACTTCAAAGAAACAATTTTCGAAAAACCTAGCTATATAAAAATCGCCATAATATATACATATACTATTTTAGAAATTCTCTCAATTCCTTATGGATTCTATCCTCATAACTGAATTCTGATAAAAATAAAAAATAATGTTCCAAATCGGTTCATAAATGACGAACTTCTAAGGCACTCTAAGGTAACAAACATCGAAAAATTCAACCGAATTGAGTGAGAACCTCGTCTTTTTTGAAGTCGGTTCAAAATAAATTGTGAACTAATATAACATTAACTAGTATCAAATACCTAGTCGGGTAAGCTTAGTTGTTGGCGATCCTGTTTGTTGAACGTAGGTCTCTGATTCGATTTTGGCCCTGGTAAATTTATGAGGACCAACATTTATGAGGAAAATAAATACAGCACATAAATAATTGCACACAATTGCAGCACATAATTAATGAATGTGGTAAGCGTTTAATTCAATGGGCCCTGGTTTATTTTTGCTTTCTATTGTATCCGCCTTCAAGCCGTTCAAAACACATAGAATCCTCATACGGTGACGTAAATAATTATGCGAACGTTTTCTTTATAAGAATTCAGTAATTTGAGATAATACCAAAATGATAACATCAAATCTATTTATCACGAGGATTTAGATAGGAAAATAGGAATGTGACCGTGGATTAAAATTATCTACCTAAAATATTACCATGAAATCTTAAAATCGCACGTCAGGTATGTGACTTCATTATGACGTAATCCTAACAAGGTGTCAGTGACACGATTACGTAGCATTAAACAAATAGTGATATTATGATGCTGATGATATAGTTCTCCAATTAACTATACATAAATATATCATCGTGGACTTGGAATATTCCGTAATAAATCGCTGGCCTTTTTTGCTATTGAAACTAAAGGGCCTAATGCTAGAGGTGCTAGAACCTTGGAGATCATCGGTGGACTTATATTCTAGAACATTCTTGCCTTCTCTCAGGTTAATGCTGGTTTCCTAACAATGCTTTTCTTCACCGAAGCAAGAAACAAAAATTTTATAGGTACGCATATATTTGAAATAGAGGTGCAGCATTTAACAAGAACTTGTCCTTCGTAATGGAAACTGAGGTTCAAACTTTTCACCACTAGGTGTTACTGAAACTGTACTATGTTATTAGAATTGAAGTAATTAAATACTATTGTAATACATTTTATATTATCTCCATTTACATAATATCCTTATTCTTTAACGATAAAAAGGTTATCTAGTAATAGTTCTCCGTAGATTCGAGAAAAGTAAATTAAATTATTAAAGAGTATTAGAAAAGAAAGTTGCTTTATTACTTAACATCTAGGAAATCGGTTTTTGGAACCATATAGGCCATAATATAGTGTTACAACGATGGAATGCAAGCGGCATATAGTCGGAACGTTATAATTCACTAGTCTGCTTCTGGGAACCCACAATACAGTCAGTACTAATTTAGACACGTCTAAATGTGGTAACACTGGTAATACTATAGCCATAGTATTTGAACTCGTATCGTTCTGTATTTGTATAAATGAGTTTTGCGTTGCGCACTCGCAGCTTCGGTGCGGATTCTTAGCGCACAGGTGTGCGACATCCTGGCTCGTCCTATGAACTCGCTATAATTATTGAACATCTGTCGCTCCATCCGCACTTATGCGCATATTGCAACCACATTCTTAGTTAAAATGTCTCCGCTCGCCACCGAGCTCGTTGTCAGAAAAAGAAGTTGTGAGAAGTCAGCAAAAACAAAAAGCGATGAATGTAAATATAAGTTAAATATATGCAATGTCTCACGGTAGGTAAATGCTCGAGACGGGTTGACCTGTTGATTCAGTCCATTTCCCCGTCATTTGCGCCTATCGGAGTCTCCTGGGCCCTCATTTCCGCGCTCGCCTGCGACTGCCGACGGAAGGAAGCAATTCCCAGGCCGTGAGCGGGATTCAATTCTATAAACATTCAGAATCCTTCACAAATATTGTTTCGATGGTCATATCCTATACAAAAATGTAAGCACAGTGAGATGATTCAAAGTGAAACTAAATATTATGAAATTTTGTATACGAGCTAGTGAGTACCTAATTACCTACAGCATCTTGAATAACGATACATCTATGATCAACAGTAATTAAATTAATAAATAAAGTAATAAATTAATTTACTTGCACCAGGACTTCATATAAGTTTATAATTCTATAAAAATACTGGCATTGAAAGTACGCTATAAAAATGTTTCGCTAAAATATAAGGTCCGGCTTCTCTTGCTGTTAGGTCGACCTATTTTAACGGGAATTCATAGCATAATTAGCAGGCAGGTTGTGACGTTATTCCATAAAATTAGAAATTGATCGCCCTCACCTCTACTGCGGGGTCGTTACATCCTAACTGAAATCGATAGATGCAGAAACTTGGAACTGTGTTAAGTGTGCATTCTTAAATTTAAACAAGTTACTCAACAAAACATGCGACGGTGCTGATAAACGTTATTTTCTAGCTTGAAGCCAAACAGAGCGTAGTATCAGAAAATGCTTATCATAAAAATGCATTGTCATCAAAAATAAAGCAATGTGTGAAATTCTACCTCTTAAGGATACGAGGAAGTAGGTCTTATTAAGCTTGGAAGATTTGACCCATACAAACAGAGTAAGCTAAATAAATATAAAAGCGTTTAAAAATTGGCCCACTGCCCTGCCGCTAGGATGGTATAGCGAGTAGTTTATCTAATTTACAATCGTGTGGATATTGACGGTATCGAATTCAGAGTAGCAAGAACCGAGCAAGTGTCTGATCGAGATTTCCTGATATGGAAGCCATTTGGTCCAGATACGAGAACAAATCGCCAGAATATTTGCGTCCGCGCGCTTCAAAGAGTTCGTTAATTGAATGCGATTTAGTATGAAATGGGCTCTATGTGGCAACCTACATCGAATATGAAAATAGAGCAACATTTGAGCTGCCGGCGAGGCGGTAATACGAGCGGTAATGTGCCGTGAACTCGGCGGTAATTAGCTGAAATGAAATTAAATCGGCTGACGAAGTTATGGCGGCAATCACACCCCAGTACATACATTTATAACAATATTGCTCCTTTACATGTATACCTACTAGGTAAAGTAAGTATACGTATTATATATTAACTTATTCTTAAAAGAAAAAAACCGGGCAAGTGCGTGTCAGGCCACGCGCAATGTAGGGTTCCCAAGTAGTAAGTTTATCGACTATTACTCATTAACTACATAATTGCTAACATAGCTGTGATAGCTTTCCTTGTAAATTCATCATATAATCTATTTTTGAGAATTTTTCTCTTGTCCAACTCCAACCGTTTAGCCAGCAGGGGGTGTCGACGACACTTGACACTAACAAAAATTAGCACTTTAAAGCCAAATATTTCGCAAACTAAATCCTAAAATGGTCTTACGAGACTCATATTTTTTTAAATTTTTTTTTCGTTGAGTACCCCACACTGGACTGTGCTCCTTGCTATACAAGATAAGAAAATTCAAATTAATGAAGGATTATAAAAATAATTTTAGTTCTCTACATTTAAACTTGAAGCTAAGGATAAGAAACGTGAAATCAAGAACAAGACTACTTATTAAAAATTGCATTAATTGAATATGCTTACCTTTATGATGTCGGCATAAATTATGTTACTATATAATATTATTATGATGCCTAATAAGACTTCCCTTATTGACATAATGCGTACTTTATTAAATTACGACAGCAACATGGCATTGACTTTAGGTTTATATCTGTATCCAATGATATTGAACTATTATTACTCATTCTAAGTGTTTATCCGAAATGTAAGTGATTCACTCGTATACGGTATAACTAACACTATTTCTGTAAAGATCGAACAGATGCTGTGACGCGGAAACTGTAATACTGTACGGTAACGCAATAATAATAATGTATCATAATAAGCACATTGTAATCCATCCTGTGGTGTATATTATGCAACGAATACATGCTTCTACTTTTCTGACAGCTGCATAACAAAACAATGCAGCTTCTGACGTCAATGATACACAGGCTACACAACCACACGTGAAGATTGTTCTGTGGGAAAAATAGATTTAAGATCGCCTGATGTAGTATCCCCTAAGATGCCAAAAATGATTAAATAAATATATATTAGCGTTTCATCTATTGCTATCTCAGATTGCAAGTATAACTGTGTCTATGTGCATTTTTTTATTAACAAATAGTTTTGGTTATCCATTTCGCGACGTTGTTTTTCACTTCTTTACATAAGATACTTACTTAAATGTAAATATTGAACGAGTAATGCTATTGGTAAAGTCCGCATAACAAAATCCGTTAAAATAAAAATTATATATAGGTAGGTACCTAATGTACACCATACAATGTAATAGATAATTAGATAAGTACCTACATTGTATTAAGAAAATTTATGGAAATCAAAATGAGTTTTATTTTATTATATTTAAACAATAATACCTCAATAAAGTCTTTATCATCTTCTTTCACGATCTCTTTACATTTTGTAAGAAAAATAAAGGATACTTAAGCGATACGAACGGTTATCTAGTACTGTAATAGATAAGAAGCTAATAATGTCGCAAAAATGAGACATGACATTACCTTATAAGGCAACGCAAATTTTTCGTGATATCAATGATAAGATTGTATGTAACGCTTATCGTACACCTGTAACCATTTTTATATAAGAGCTTTATATACATAAAAATCATAACTAAATAATAATAACATAAAAAGATAGCTAAAATAACACAGTAAAAGAAACTTTGTGGCATGTTTTAACAACATATGTTTTTGTGTTTCAGAGGAAAGAATGTTCTCAATCAGAAAAGCGAACTTGAAAAGGCACTTTCAAAACATAAAGAGAAGCAGCTGATGAACCAAATAAAGGAACACAGAGAAACGCCAGGTATTTATCATTATTAGAATTTTTCTTTCATACTAGTAGGTACCTGTTTCACATCCGTCTTATTAAGTAAGGTAAGTAACTTTATACTCGTAGTAAAACGAAGTAAAATGAAAACATTAGAAATAATTGCGTTAAACCATTATTATATAACATTTTCATTTCAAGGAAAAATGTAGATATATTATCAGATAATAGAGTTCATTCATAACTATTATTAATTTTCTTATAATTATTTTAACAAGATTTTAGTTTATAAGACATCGCTAAACAAAAACGATCTTTATGCGAAGATGCAAAAGTAACGTCACGTCAAGCTCAAAACGTAACCGTAACCTTTGACAAGTTTTCGTAACGTTCGGAATGTCTAATAACATGAATACGATGAATTTGTGCAATACCTACCTACTCCATAACATAATAATATGCAAAGGGTGACGCAATATTGTTTGCGCGACCGGAGACAATATATGCTTACACTGTTCGGAAAATTATTATCGCCATGAATGTTTTTCGTTTGATAGTCGTTTTTATATACATAGGTAGAGTTAAATGTCGATGTTATGTTGTAACATACATAACAAATTAATTGTTATCTCTTGAGCAAAAATTTTAATAGATAAAACGAAAAATCGCACCTTCAGTGAAAAAAAGGCATAAGTTGAAAATTGCAATTTTACTGGAGAGCAAAAAAACTGTTAAAATAACAGTAATTAGTAGTCAAAGGAATTTCCATTACGATTTCTTGCACAAAACCGTCAAGATTAATGATGAAAATTTGAAAAAATTGAGCATAATTATGCAGCTTTTGTCTCTCTTTTCAATCATATTATATTAATAACTAAAATTCAACTTAAGACGACTTATGCTTTTTTTCCATTGAGGGTGCGAAATATTATCGTTCGGGGAGTAGAAACAGACTCTAAACATCAGAAAATTCGAAGTTCTATTTCATCAGGCATGCGAAATTAGGTGTGGTTAAAACTGCATTAATTTGATAAAGATAAAATACATTATTTACAAATCACAATCCATTACAAATATCTTAAAATCAATGAAACAGGTGTACAGACAGGTGTACCGGCTATTTCATATTATCTTACGTTGACATTCGTCGGGCCAAGAAAATTAAACGATGAAGCATTGTTTCGATTCATACAGTAGACATAATACTACGCCTCTGTTATCATTACAATACTCACAATGAAAATGAGATTCCTTAATTCCGATATCCAAGTAGGCACTCGTAACATAGTTGTTGTATAGTGACGCGGCTAGACCATTTTGTGCTCTCTATGGCACAAAAAGTCATCAAGTATCGTTCTGTATTCGATACAATATGAATGCATTGGAGTCTGAATGGCCCAGTTCGACATGCACTGCCTCCAATGCATTATGTGTTCACAGCCTATGTATGGTTAGTACAAGATGTTGAAACATATTTTTAACTATTATATCGGTTAAACATTGGTTGTATATGACTCCTATTTAAGGGTTCCGTAGTCAAAACGCCGCCTAAATTAGCTAATGAGTCATAGCCGAAGAACTACGGAGCTCTAAATTGCGCGTGGTCTGACACTGGCACTGAATTCATAGAAGATTGTTATTGTGCATATTCTTCTTTGAATCAATGAAAGGTAGATATATTTCAATTAATCCAGACTCCGGAGTGACCGTTTGTGCTGCTGTTAACATTCAGAGAATTCAGAGAAAAACAAATAAAGTTCCTAAGGATATCAGTGAGGACAATCGCACTTTATTATACCTGTGAATTGAGTCTACTTATATCAATTCACCTCGATCAGTAGACTTAAATCACCTGGGTGCATAGGTGAATAAAGTACACTAAAAGTAGACTTAAAACACCTGGGTGAATTAACTCAGGTGAATAAAGTCGACGGCACCAAGTAGATCACTTCAGTACAAAATTTTGACGTTTCTGCTGTGTGATGTGACTGGTATCTGTGTGTATGTTTGTCTGTTTGTTGCATAAGCATTCTTAATAGTAAATGTTGTCAGCGTGTTAAAAAAAATAAAAAAAATCGACGTTTATAACTATAAGTCTACGGTGCGTAAAACTTAGTATCGGTAACATTTCAACGTTAATTGAATTACATATTATGCACGTTAGTTATCGCTACAGGTAACATTCGACCTTACCTTGAAGGCTTATAGCAGTTAATAAATTCCAAGGACGTTAAGAAACCTGTTCACTTTATTGACCTTCATGGACTGCAAGAAATTAAAACGTAATTTTTATTTCGTATAGAACTTGTACTGCTTAATATTCTGTCGACACTTAGTTAAACAAGACAATATAAAACATGTCATGATCTCATATAGTTTTTTTATTGCCATCATAAACGAATGTTATATTGCTTAGAATGGCATGATATGTTTTTCTTTTCTATGATGTATACCCAATGAACTAATATACTAAGTAGTTGGTATATTCGTTCACTATGTACCTATACTTCAGAATAAAGAACAAACATGTATAGTACCTACTGTGCACGGAGCACTCTTGAAGAGACCTAGAGCATATTCCACGGTGCTCTTGTACGGATTGGTGGAGGGGTTTGTGGCCAACCCAGCTATCGGAAGTATTCATGGCGTTTCAAGACTTCTGTTACCTCACGATAACAATTGGGACTGACAGCTTTACGTGCCCTCTGAGGCTCGGAAACGCCACTGCCGGTTTTTACCACTACCGATCACGTATTCAACTACCGACCGCGCCCGTCGGCCAAACGACAATTATTTGGAATTTTCCAAAAGTATTCAAAACTAATTAGATTTCAAAATTATATTGAACGTTACTTATAGATTTTAAATATTATAATGCCTCATAAAATTTTCATTAAACCATATAAAATTAGAAAATATGAAATTAAGTATATGTTATTCTATCAATTCTAGCACAGCCCATCAGATCTCGCTTAAATGGCACCATATGACAAGCACCAGCTTTCGAATATAAAAAGAATCATCAAAATCGGTACACCCAGTAAAAAATTAAAGAGGCAACACACAAAGAAAAAAACAATCGAATTGAGAACCTCCTGCTGTTTTTGAAATCGGTTAAAAAATCGACGTGCATAAGTGTATCCTCCATATGGTACACATCCATATGAATAACCTGTTTTGATTTTTCATATTTTTGATGGATTTTTACGAATTTTGTTTTACTGCTCCAATGTATAGGTTGTGTTTCGTTGTATTGTTAGTTTGTCAGGAGAGAATGTGACGAAGCGTTCGGTGAGTGGCTGCGGTCGCGAGGCTGGAGGGTTTTGGTTTTTTCCTCGCATATTTGGACGGGAATATTATCCGGTCGGCGCTGCAGGTGCACGCTACGGCCGTTCACCTCACCGGCCAATTTGAGTTACGTTCTTTTTATTACTTATAATGTTTTTAAGGTTCCATATAGCGGAGGAAAAAACAAATCTTTATATTGGGTAATAAATCAAGAGTCGTACCGTACACCACCCAATCACACTCCAGCACTAGGATTCTCTGTCGTGGATGAAGGTCAAATTCCGGGTCTTTGATAATTCAGAATTTCAGACCAACAATTCTTATGGCCTGATGTTTTGTGGATTCTGACAGAAAACTACAATGTTTGGATTGTTTAAAATGAGCGTTCCTTTTGTTCGAATTAGAACCTCAAAGCGTTAGTAGTAATTAATTATGGTGAACAAATTTTGAAGCAGTATCAAATAAGGTGTCAAATTTTAGCTGCATTTTTAGTCTGGCTAATATTCGTGAAAACCTAGAAGTTCTATATATTGCTAAAAAGTTTTGTGTTCACAAATGTTCTTGATTAGTTCGTAAAATCTAAATTAATCTACGAGTAGAAGACTGAAATCCACGAAAAAAAGATAATTTAAACTAAGGAACCACCTATACGTGAAGTCAGCTTGTAATTGATTGATTTTTTTTTATACGTAAGTATATACTCATTCCACACGGAACCAGACTATTCCATGTTATTATAATATTACTATTTTAAATAATTTTAAATTTTGAGAATGGAATTAGTAATGCAACGTATTCGTATGTTTGACTATCGCATTTACATATTATTATGTATAATATCAATCGAATCTCACCATTGATTTGACCTTTTTTAGACTTGGATTTTTATAAACGCATGTCGTATTTGAAAACCTGTATGGACAGATAACCCAGTGGCCTTGTTGGCAGTGTCCCAGGTTTGATATGTGGCCCGGAGAGACATGAGCCAGATAGCCGAGATAACTATTTGTATGGTTTCCTCACGACGTTTGCCTTCACACAGGAAAATCAAAATTGTCTTTTTTTGAAGTCGGGAAAAAATTATCACAAATTGGAAAAAGTTCGATACTTGGAAAAAATTAAAAATCAAATTAAATGAATGTCCTTTGAGACCAACTTTCAGTTGTCACTATTGTATAATGAATACAAACCTTAGTATAACATTACCCCTTGTCCGCAGACGTCAATGACCAAGGTTGGATGAAAGTGAAATTTCATACTCATTTCCCTGCGGTCTAATTTCCTATCGTTCTATAAAATTACTCACAATGACTCGGATTACTATTGTTGAAGAAGTTGTTACTTGTTAGGCACAGCGGGTAGGAAGTATGTACAATTGTACATACATTACAATTCGTATACTCAATATATGTATTAGTAACATAAGTACGCAAGTAAGAACTTATTAGTAGAGTGTAGGAAAAGTGCTTTGATTTTGAGTTTCGTTTTTGGAATTCGATATAGGGCTCGAGATTTTTCAACGATACCCTCGACTAACGACCTGGCTGTTACTATGATGAATACAAGAGGCACAGGATAAGTCAATGTGCCGCAAGTTAGGCCTTATTAGGTTAGGCCTTAATACTGAACATAAGGCCAGGCCAGTGAACTTCCAAAGGACGATAAATGATGATAGATAATCATTATAAACTCAAACTGTTTTACTCTTGGGTCAATAAGAGAAATTGAGAACTTAGCTCTGGGATAGTAAAAATAAAGCAATAATGTACAGCTGTGTTAGTAAGCAATTGAGGATCAATTCCTTTCCATACTAACAATTGATAGTAAATTGACTCCATTACCCTGCCATCAATTGATAAGTACTGACATCTATATTACACATAGACGAGCGAATAATTTATTGTATAGATAACCGTCAAGTTGTGCTATAATAGTATAGTAGCTACGGAATTTCGTAATTCTTTATCTTATCTGTGATGACTGTGATATTAAACACTTGACTATATTATTAGAATGTGTTCATTCATCAATATAAAGCATTTCGTGTATAATTGGTGTTATTTATTTTTACATTAGGTGTTAAGGTGAAGTATTTGCAGTCGAATGTATTAAAAGCATTCTCTTTAATTATCGCCAACATTACCAGATTCATAACTTAAGATATAAATCTGTTGCGAAAATGAAGTTGCATTTTATGCATCAAAAGTGTTACATGGACTTCGGAATGTTATTCCAAATGCGAAAATGTTTCAGCCCTGTTATCACTTCGTTAAATCTTAATTTAATTATTGCTTCGTTCGTAATGATCATTATAATAAGTTTATAATTGCAACCTTAATGAAAAGGATCTCATAATTATTTATTTTAACGATCCATTCGTCTAATTATTCATCGTCAAGTAATTACAAATCTGTACTTTATAATGAAATTAAAGTTATGTTTTGATAATAAATAGTATCTTCTTTCACAAAAACTTATCACGAAAAACCGATAAGTACCTACCTTGTACATACATGGGCAAGCTTAAGATCGCGACAGAGATGGTTAATATTTTGTTTACGCTACTAATAATGATTCTTATTTCGAATCCTTCCGTCAGTCTAATTTAATCAACTGACAGATATAAAAAAATGTTGCGTGATGTTTTTATGGACTTATTATAAAAATATTGGAATAAAATGTTTTCTGAAAAAGTTGCAAAAGACCACTGTCTGATGAAATTATTTTAGTGTGAGTACCGTGAACGTGCCAGTTTAAATTAATCGAGATATAACATGTCCACACATCCAATCCATTGGACGTCTGGTACTGCAAGTCATGAACATCTGTAACAAACTTGTCTCAATTAGTTCTGCTTGAGGTCAGTATATTACTCATAGATCCCATCCTATCATCCCCAAAAATAGAAATAGGTTTGCAACCGACCTCAAATAGAACGACAGTACGTTAGGGTCGAAGTAAAAAATACCCAATAACTGATCAAGATTTCTCCACTTCCAGAGCTGGAGCGAGCTATAGCCGAGCGTGCCAGGCGTCTAGAGCAAGCAGCGGAGCAGACGGAGGAGATCGACCCGGCGACTAACCCGACCCTACAGGAGATGCGCGCGAGACTGCGCCACGCCGCGCCCTCTGCCGCCGCCTCCGCGCACTAACCGTACGCCGACAGAGCCAGCCGACTATTTGAAAAGGACATTACGATTACGATACGTATTCCACACGACACGACAGAATATTGAAAAAGTCTTGTATGCGTTTATAACACTTCGAGACAGTTAAATAATTAATAGTAGTCACGGATAAATATGTATACAATGCATTGACCCTCGACACTTTTCCCATAACTCTGTTGAAGATTTGGGAACGTGTCATACCCCGCACACCCCGCTCAATGGATGCTTTGCGATTACCAGTTTTCGTATCATTTAGTATTTGTCTCGTGACAAATTATTGCACGACCGAGTCAGAGAAAATATTATTCGCGTATAGTGGGCGTGATTAAGTCGTGGTTGTAGAGCCCAAACAAGATGCATATTTTGGATTTGAATCTCAAACCAGTCACGATTTCGAAAGGGAATGCAAGAGTAATTTTCATGTAATTGTAGATTTCATTGAATACCTTACGGATTCGCTCAGATATTTGTGGATATATTGACCTGTGCAAATTGTCCGTTGGCTCTTGGACTATTTTTATTTGACAATACTTCATATTAATGGGAACTTAGGCCTACCAAGTTACTGATGCAAAATATGCCGAATTATGATTAACAACTTGAAGTTGCTGCTAACTTACCTACCGAAGAAGGTATGAGAGTTTGTTAATGCTTTAGTTATGCCCTTTTACTTCAAGTCAACTTGTACCTTCCAAATGCAATTTGGCCGTTTTGCAACGAGCCATATAGTGACTTTACTATATGGGGTGGTGAAATAAAATGGTTTGAATTGTGTTATGTCCTTGTTTGAAACGAAATGGAATCTTAGGGACAGAACATACAATGTACGTTAGCCATACTAAAAATTGTGTCTATATTTTACCAACACTGCAAACAAATTACCTATAGGTTGCTTTGCTCCTGTGGTGAAACTGACGAATGATGTTGTATTGTATACGCATTAAGGTCGTAGCTCATCTAAACGACACCGCTCCCACCCAACCAAAGTATGAGAATTCAAATATAGACTTAAAATCGTGCTCTGTAGGTGCACTTTACAGTAACAACAAAAATTAGCAGCCCGCGCGCGGGAAGCAAGCTTACCGCAACCTTGCCACTCAATAGTTGCATCTACAGAGCACGATTTAAAGTTTATATTTGAATTCTCATACTTTGGTTGGGTGGGAGTGGTGTCGTTTAGATGAGCTACGACCTTTAGGCCTCTTACACATGCTAGAAACTCATGCATGTTTAGCATGCATTGCCTACTTCTACCCGCAGTTTAGTTAAAGGTCTGCGACTGCATTGAGTATGCTCATTGCTCGTGTATTACAAACTTGCATGTAAATCAAAAGCATTATATTGTTTTTCAAAAGTCACTGATTGGACGGATGTCTGGGTGAGTAGTCTCTGATCAGTCTGGCCACTGCGTCTTGTGAAATGAATGTATTTCCTGTAATAGGAGTACAAGTGTGTTTAAAACGTAATTGGTGATAAATAGATTATTTGTTAAAACAGGAAACTAATTAAATCTTTGCTTATTTTAATTAATTAACTTAAACAACAAATTGATATTATTTGTCGCTTCCCTATAATTCTGTTTTGACGAAATAATCGCCTGTTGCCAGAGTGTGTTTCCGTTCCATACTTACCTTAGTGGCGCAGGCACAATCAAATCACGTACTTTGATTATTAGTAACCTGCGCCACTCGAGATACAAATTGAACACACTCCATTGAAGATATCAATTATATCTATTTAATAATTTAATATAATGTTGCTGAAAAGTTGTCTATGGACTTTTTTCATGATCCAAAAGCAATATACACACGACTGTTGAGCATTCACCTCTGTAATGATAGAAATAAGAATAAACTATCAGCGCCATCTATACTACATGTTAACAATCCTCTTACTTATTTAACTAGGTGGCGCTGTTTACTTCCATAAAGGTCGTAGGTATACTGGCTTGTTTAAATTAATTCGTGTGAATTCCTTGATTAACGCATTTAATTTTTAAACATAATTACAATAATTGTGCGTTAATATAAAACTATGCTTTAATTGTGTAGCTTGTAATAAGCTTCATTATGTGTTATGTTTGTTATTAATAATAAGTGGGAAAGAGCCGATTCGTTCTTATTATCATTGAAACTAAGTCACTAAAAGTGTCACAAAATCAAATTTAAGTCATATTTTAGCGTAGATTTGTTGTTTTAAATGACGAGGTTTGCACATTGATAATGTTCGATAAGTTCTGTCGTCCTTAGAAACCTGATATTCGGCAGGATATTATTTTACAGTGTATGTTACCAAATAACATTTATGTTTTGCGATTAGTTATTGTATCAAACGATCACTGACTGAGGAATCGACTGCGTGAGCTATAATGATAAGGGTAAAATGTCGACTTCACAAGAGAACTATTTTTTTAAACTTTTAAATGTCTTCAAACTGAATGTTTCGTGGTAGTTCATTTGTACGCACTTATATAAGGCAGGCGGGCGTCAAGCGCTAATTTTTAAAATGTTTGATAAAAAAACGATATTTTTTTCTGTTTACCTACAAACTATCAGCTATCAATAAATTATATAAAATAAACAACTAAAATATAGATATGTGATTCGTACCGTCGTACGTAACATTGAGGAGTCACGTCAATTAATTCTAAATGTATATCGTTGGAACCCCCGCGGCTCCGCAGCGGTTTAAATTTACTCAAAATTTGGAAGCGTATTTTTGGAAAGTTAGCGCCTGACTTGCGCCTGCGCATACTATTCTTGTTAAGCTCCTTGTACACTAATCACGTAGATCTACTTTGACTAGGAGTTTATGAACATAATTTTGTAGAAGATATTAAAATACTTTAATAATATTATAGCGATTAGCTCGATGTTGAATAATAAAAACGTAGAGTCGACCGCGTGCGACTACGTTTATATTTTATAAAAATGTAGAAATCTTATGAATGTTAGAAGTTTAATACAAAAACCCACAGTATACCTATTTACATAATAATATTTAGTGTGAAATGTTCTTATTCTCCCAAATACCAAAAATAGCTGACCAGTAGTTGATGATCGATCGAAGTGTTCATGAAAGTGATAGAAAAAATATTTTTATATATATCTATACGTGAGAACCTATAGATTACCTATTGTCTTTGAATTTTCTTATAAGCATTAGAATTAAACGATATTGCTAGATCTAGTACCGATATCTTTAATTGATGAAATATAATTATATTCATCAAAGGAATTACACTAATTATATGTAATAGAATGGACAGGAATTTAGGAAAGTTTTAACAAGATCCCATTATAATAATAATTAGAATTTAAAGATTTTTCAGTAGCGTTGATGTTTCTAATAGCTATTTTAAATATTACCTATTTATGACTCATATTAAAATTCTTCTGGATTAGATTTACGAAAGTCATGAGTGATGATCGTACATAATTACTATTGATTTTCATTAAACACCAATTAATGTCGTATTAGGCAAGTTTCTTATGAAAATAGTTATACTAAGATTACATAAAATAGAATCTCTAATTTTCATATAAAATATTACATATTATTAACATAGATTGGCAACTTTTGAATGTTTACTTGGCTGTTCAATTGTATAGTCATTGTAGATCACTTCACATAACCTGTATTTTTATCTATCTTTATCTAGTCTATTCACATAAAAACTAAGTGGTCTATTGATTGTGAGTTGGTTACAATACGTTCATAATAAATGTTAGTCTGTATATTATTATTTTTACGTTAAATTTAGATAGGTGACAATTTCTATATTTAATATTTCATTTTCTCCATTGTGCCTCTACAGACGTATTCAGAGATGGCAATTACATTTGATGAAATTTTAATAAACAAATTATTGTTACATATTCTCTATTGTAACGAATTGAGTAACGGTAACGGAAGATAATTAATTTTAAAATGATCCCGTCTCTGATTACGACTGTTCTATATGTTGTTGGTGACTTTCATATGACTAGCTATTAGTGATTATAAATTATATGTATTATTGTGTATGTACGTAGGATGACGATTCTCAAAAACTCGAACCAAATTTCAAAATTTGTAATTATCATTCCACTTGTTATTCTTTCACTTATTTCAATCTTCATTGTCTGTTTAAAATTTCTTATTTATGTCTAATTTCTTATGTTGTATTGTATTTTATTATGTTGAAGAATAGATTTTTAGTACAAACAGGCGTGTTCATAATATGAGGCGCCAGGCTTTAGCTTGCGAAGCTGTCGGTATCGTGGCCATTTATGTTTGATATTATGAACTAAATATTAGCTTTAAGTGATTTATTATTCTTCAAAATAAAGTTGACGATGAAACTGTATCAAAGATTAATAATTTGCATAGACCAATAAAAGTGTTTTAGCAAGATTTTGTTTTTAATTTCCTAAATGCCACTGCAATTTTTAATAAGTAGCTGCCTGTTAAAAGAAGCAATTATGTCAAATTGCTAAGAAATGTCTCACACAAAAATAGGAACATACCAATTATTACAACGAAAAGTATGCATAAATTACAAAGAGATTGCATAAATTAAGTGACGGAACTAGAAGCGTACACGAAGAAAAAGTAGCCATTCGATTACTATGACAAGAATTATTGGGATACAATGAACTCGGTATTAGTAAGTAGCGATAATGATCGGAGGAAAATTGTCGGGTCTGCGAAGCGTGAACGCTTTCGTTTTCGTAGGATCGTAGCCACCCCCGGGCGGCGCACGGCGTCTTACCACCAGTCTCACCTCGGACGCCGACTGCCACCAACGCTCTCGAACAATGTAAATAGTGATACATAAATCAATAGTGAACCACAATGTCTAACAAGGTTGTATTCGTCGCGCTATCAGTGCTGTTGATTTTCCACGACGGTGTTGACGGCAAGAAAGCGAGGAGAAAACGCCCGCAAGCCGAGGAAGAGAACTCATACCCGCAACCCAGCGTCCTTACGTATTCGAATTTCGGTTTCAACGATGTGGGTGCGTACGATGGTTTCGTCCCGAGCTCCTCGGACTACGCGTCGTTTCTCAGCACAAACGGAGGTAAGGAAGAATCCACGACTAGACTTTACGCCCCTGCCTTTCCTACAGCCATGGAATCTTCGGGCTATAGCAATGACTTCGGATCACACTCAGCCGAGGGACAATCGTTTCATTCAGGTAGTGATGGACAGCAACTAGGATTGTTTCATCTTGAATCGAATGCGATGAATACTTTTAGTTCAATGAATACCGATGCTACAGCTGAAAATAAATTTAGTAGCTCTGATTCAAGTTCTTATGGTACAGACAAATATAAAATGCCAGTTTACGGTGCGAAAATAGGCATGAAAACAAAGAATAAGCCTTATAATGATTATTCTGAAACAACTTTTAAAGAATTAACGACAGAAACGACTACAATGCTTTCTAACGAGAAAAATATTGAAAAATTCTATAAATCGAAAAAAAGACACCAGTATTTCGATGGTAAACAAACTTCCACCGAACCTAGCAGTTACCAGAATGCCTATAACATACCCAACTATCCAACTACAGCAGTTGAACCGTTTATGAAGACATCATTTAACACTTCAAATTTACTTAATTTTCCCAGAGTTGTAGACTTCACAAATATCAAACCATATTTTCCTAACGATTTGGAAGGTAACTATCCAATAGCCTACGGTAAGCCCTTACAGCCAGTAACAGTTGATACCCATGATATGATGAAGACAACTAGCTTTAACGATCATGGTGACAATAAGAATTTTAAGTTGTCGTCATCCATGAAAAATAGTGTCGATTACAAAGACGAAAAAGATAAAAGAGGATCAAAATTCCGTCCTAATTCAAAAGAAGATGGTTTAAGGACTCAGTTGCCCAATAAATTCAAAGGGACAGTCTCAAATGTAGAGTATAAAGATAAACCCAAAGTAAAACCTTGGAACACGAGTGAGAACAATGTACCGGCTACTACAGACAATAACGGAGCTGTCTCGAGCAGTAAATTTATTAACTACAGTGACGATTTTAAGTCTCAAAAAAATTCTATGAATGGATATCAGTACTCTACTAATCATAGTAGCACAAGTTTTAAATATGATTTTGACGAACCGAAAAAAACATTTAACAGTAATGTTGATGAGATTATTCCAGCTAGTAGTGACATAAGTGTATCAGATTATCAGTTTCCTAATACAGATTTTTCTGATTTTAATAAAATATCGAACTTCAAAACACCATTTGAACAGACAGATTTATCATTAAACACATACAATTCATATAAACCATCTGAAGACTACTTGAATAGGTTTAAAAATTTGTATACAACGACACCAATATCAACATCTAATTGGGGGAATATATTTAAATCTACTGACTATTCATTTAATAAAAATCATAATAAAAGACCGCAGTTTGGTGAGGAAAATATAAACGATGAAATAGTCCATATACCGAAAAGACCGATCCAATCGTATAAATATGGAAAAAATGAAATCAATTCATTCGAAAATCCAGGTGAGTTCCAGTATCATACTAGTTACCGGCCGTACAGACCACAAAGACCGCAATTCGATTGGAACGAGTTATCCAATACAAGATTCAAGTCTGAAGAGGATCTTTTGGGGCTTAGAACTAAGGAAACTCTTCGCCCCTCGTACCTACCTAACTTTGGGTCTACGCTGAACGAAGTTGCCGATGAAAACAACTACAAAAGACTTATTGAGCAATGGAGAACGGATTATTTACGATCGAAACAAAAAGAAGCGTTCGGCGTTCATGATTACGAATCGTATGCATCTGACGCAAAGCCTGTCCACGTGCCCGTTCCAAATCCATATCCGGTAAGCGAAAAATTCTGGTATTAAAGAGTATTACTTAGTAATAAAAATTGTGTGCAGATTGGAAATGGTCGCTTTTGTGTAATTAGTCGGCAAAAAATAGATGATGGAATGCGGATCGAAGTAACAGCGCATGTCGCGCACTGTTTCTTTGCTTGCTCTTGGTCAGTAAGATGAGCGCGCATGCCTCACGCCTTGTGGTCTGTAGGGTGAAATCATGTAACACTACACTTTAGTCTCATTGTATCGAATTCCCTATCAATACGAAGTACCTAAACCATTGAAACTAATCTTGTACTAGAAAACTATTTGCCTACTAGGTTATACCTATGAATCCTATGATGGGAGGAGGATTTTAATGCTTTGGGCGTTGCGCAGGAGTGGTATGGGAATGAAGCATTCTTAAGAGATTAAAATAGTAATATAAAATTTTAAATTTTTTTCAATGGAGAATATAGAAGTTCAGTTAAGGAGGTTAGTAAAAAAAAGCAAAGCAACAACCCATAATTGTCCCACTGCTGGGCTCGGGGTCTCTTCTCACAATGTGAAGGGTACAGGCCATAGTCTACCACGCTCGCCAAGTGCGGATTTAAACTTTATGAAGAACTCTCAGGTGTGCAGGTTTCCTCACGATGTTTTCCTTCACCGATGCAAGTGATAATTAACTTGTAATACGCACATAATATTTTGAAAATTAGAGATGCGTGCCAGGATTTGAACTCGGGCCCCTGCGCAGCTGCGTTCAGGAGACCAACGTTCTAACCGCTAGGCTATCACTGCTTTTATGGGGTAATTAATTTTTAATTCGACCAATAGACTAAATGTTAAACGTATGGGCACAAACTAGAGATGTTTTGGTATAGGCATTAGACATGTAACGCCTGCTAAAGATTAATAACAACTCTTTCGGATGCCTATTACCTAATTAATTTCTCAAAACGAAGTGCGAACAAGTTAAAAGTTAAATAAAGATAATAACATGTGGTGTGTCCACAGGTTGTCAATGAGGATGATGAAAATTGAAAGTACCATCAGCACACTGACGAGGCATTTCATTTAACGACTCAGGACTCAGGAGTAGCAATATGTCCAATAGCTTTGTATATCTATTTAATTGCTAATGCATTGTATAACCATTTAACACCTCATTGAATGCATGTCAGCATGCTACCTATGTACATTTAAAAAATATTTTCTTTGTACCTATAACAATTACGATATTGATAAATTGATACGTACCAACTAACAACTAGACGTCTACTTAAAAAGAGAAACTTAGCTTTATTTGAAATTATAGGTCTGCGGCGGTGGTGCTAGATAATTTTATGAGCTCGACGATCTATTATAGTTATGTCACGGTACCTAGTAAGTATGTAAAATGGGATCATTGTCCCCAGTAAATCTAGATAACGTTTCGCGTCTTAATCAAACTGAGGTGAAGGGAAATCATAGACTGGACGTATTGTTGGTAACAACTAACAATCTTAATATATGAAAACAACAATCACAATATTAGACAACTTTGCATCCAAAGTTAAAAATTATTTTTATTCAGATCGTACGCAAAAGTAACATAAAACTCATTTAATTAATTAAAATATTGCGAGTTTACTTGAATGATAGATAGGTTGCATAGCAAATGACATTGTTTTGCAGACGGTTCTAACAATTCTGGATGCTCTGAAGAGAAAGATGTTTCACAGTAGAATACTTCATTTATAAATGCCACTGCAACAATGGTTTTGTCTCTTTTATTAAAATATTATTTATTTAGAAATACTCTTACAATACAATTACAAATATAAAATACAATTTATAACAAATAAAACTATCCAGCATCAGCATTCAGCACATGCTAATGCTATCACAATTTAAGTTTACAGAGAAGGTCCTACGCATATTTATAAAAGGCCAAAAGCCATATGAAAATGAAATAAAATAACTAAGTAGGTACATGATAAATTCTTTTAATTGTAACAAGTTCACTTAGGTCTTAGGTCGATCTACCTTACGACCGCTTACGACATTGATAATAACATTGAGCTGCTACACTTAGATCGTGCATTCGCCACTGAGCGTAACCCTCACCCATCACATAAATACTATTGAATCGTGCTTCAGTTATTTCTAACATTTGCCTACAAACCACATAGCGTGTTTCAAAATAAAAATAAGCAACCAAATACGTAATTACCATTAATCGTGCACGCATCAAACGCATTCAATTTGCATGTCACGTGACGCGGATGAATCGATTAAATTTCATTGTACATTTAGTTTCCTACACCATTCACGTGTTTCGATTAAATTGACGTTGCATTCTTTCCTATAATCAAGTGGGTTTCTTACCGGGCTGTCACTTGCACACTTCGACACTTGGATGGATGAATTGGTTTCCAGATAGAAGTGCCCCATCCGGTGATAGTTCCCGTACCGCAGCCGTATCCCGTTCGCGTCCCGGTGCCGAAACCGGTGGCTGTTCCAGTCATTCGGGAGTTAATGGTACCCATCGAGAAGCCGGTGCCTTACCCGGTCGTGAAAAAGGTTCCGTATCCCGTAGAGAAACCGGTGCCAGTCCCTGTTGAGAAACAGGTAGTAACAGCAAATTGTTTAAAAAAATTAACGTTTAACTTTAATAGACCTATTGTCTCTAAAAATAACTTAGCTCTACATTTCTAACAGGTTGTATAACATGATCATTTATTAAAATAGTAGTAGACTAGTAAGTATTTACTACAATATTTATTTGTTTACGTTCGGTTAGTTTAATAGAGTCACAGATAGAGGTAACAATGCATGAACCCATGCACCCACTTTTCTATGGCTGTTTTGACACTTTACTAACTTGATAAAGCACATCACCTGCCTGAATTTTATTTTATTTCACATGTATAATATCGTATATGTAATGGCTTTATAAAGCATGTTTTAGTATAATATTATTACGTCGTTCTATACATGTAGATTATACACTAAGCATGGTTATTACCTTTGATTTATCAATTGTATATCCTTGTTATCTTTCCTATTCAATAATTTGGTGATGTTTTAAGGTGCCAGTACCAGTAATGAAACCATACCCCGTGCCGGTTCCCCAAATAAGGCCAGTGTTCCACCACTCCAAACATCGTGATGAGTACAATAACTTGGACCACGATGATGACGAATATGTGCCTCGACCTGAAAGTAGCAAGAGAGTACCCTACGCTAAGAGACCAAAAAGGTAAGGACTTGTATTTTTGGTATAAAAAATACTGTTGTGGGTCGCCTGACTCAGAGGCCTAAAAGTATTACTGGGGGATTTACGTGAAAATACGCGTCGATGGCAGCAATTAGGGTTTCTACGAATGACGTTTGGGAAAAATTTCTAACTCATTTAAACCGGTCGTGAAATATTGTGAACACGAGCTATTCACAATCAGATGTGTAGGTACGTTAGTATATTAGTTAATTGCAGATGACATATTTTGTTTTAATAATGCTATAGATATTGTCTGTTGAGGTCAATGGAAGTTGGCCATAGAAACTGTAATACGAGTAAAAATTCGAAACCGTTAACCGAGGATACAATGGCCAAAAACAATATAAACATCGATGTGGATTCGCCAATATTATAAGCAAAGCCTTTTTAGGGTTTCGAAGTAAAATTGGAACCCTTATAGTTACTTCATGTTCGTCCGTCCGTCCGTCCGTCTGTACGAAGCATAGTGTTGAGATTCTTAGTGCTAGAAAGCTGTAATTTTGCATGAGTATGTACATATTTATTAAAACTCAAAATCGTAGAATAAAATATTGAAAAATATTATTTTTCAGGGTAATAAACGTGAGGATGAAATTTTTTTCATTGCGTACCCCGTAGTGTGGAGCCCGTTAAAAACGTCTTTCAAAAATATTATGGGTCACCTAAGACCATTTTTGGATTTAGGGGTTCGTTTGCGAAATACAATATTTGGCTTTAAAGTGCTAATTTTGGTTAGAGTCAAGTGCCCCCCCTCCCCCTGCCGACTTAACGGTTGGAGTTGGACAAGTAAAAAAATTCTCAAAAATATAGTAGTTTATATTATTATGATGAATTTACAAGGAAAACTATCACGGCTACGTTAGCATATAGTCGATAAATTTATTACTTTGGAAATATATAATATCATTGTTTGGAACCCTACATTGCGCGTGGCCTGACACGCACTTGCCCGGTTTTTTGCTTTCGAAGACTTGTGCGACTTCAAAACAACTGAAATTTTTTTAAATTCTGTTCTCTTTTAAGAAAATGCTGATCTGAGTAGCTGCTAGACAGAGAAAATCCCCTCGACAATATCCGGCTCATCGTGACGATTAGAAATTATATTTAGATTTGGACGGTTTTTATGTCTGTTTATCTACTCAGTAAACTCAGGATGTTTTTGTCGGTATTTATCGATAAAGTTCTAGTTGACTGAATTGCGTGAATTGCGTGATGAGTGTCTAAACTCACTGTAGGAAGTTTCTGATATAATATGTTAAGTATAATGAAAAGAAAAAATATAAAATAATTTTCATAAAAGATATACGAATATTTACCTAAGCATGTTCTTTAGCATTTTTTGTATGTAACAACATCACTGGTGACAACTTATACTATGTTAAAATGTTAAAGCAAAAAATCATTTAGAATGCAAAACTTTCCACTTGCGTGCAAACAATGTATGCGCAATCGACATTGCGGTTATGTCACCCCAATAAATTATTCGTTTAAGTGCATAAACCAAGTGTATAATATCTTAAGTTCAAGGACTTTGTGATCCACGGAACAAATAGTCTGTGGTTAGTGTACTTAGAACACAGATGTAGTATGCTATGTACATATTATGGCCTATAAAATCATTGTTCCCGTTACTTCGTTTACTTTTAGAACCTTTAAATCGATATAAGTAGGAAAATCTAATATATAAAATTTCCATGTCACAATGATAGTTACCGTACTCCTCCGAAACGGCTTTACCGATATTCAGTAGGTCTGAGAATCGGCTACTATCTATTTTCCATACCCATAAGTGATAAGGGTTGTTCACCCTTAATTTTGTTTTTTAATTTTTTGACGAAATTTTTTGTTTTTGTTTTTTTATAATGTGGCATTAAAAAATACATACAACCATTAATTTTCAACCTTCTAACACCAACCCCTATTTTTTAATATGATTTTTAGGTGTTACGAAGTTCGCCCCGTCAGCTAGTACCTATAGGAAGGGGGGGCATAACGGGGACGTTAAGGGAAATAGCCAATAACAGAATAAACAAAATATATTAAGTAATTATTATAATCATAACACTTTGGTTACATATTAGGGTTATCATTTGGCACAGAATTTGGCGAAGTAACTAATCAAATAATGCTTAAATTTTAATTTTACGAAACCCTTATGAATACCCCGTTGTGCCCCGTGGTAGGGGCAGTACATGGTACATGGTACAGTACATGGGGTACATGGTTATTTTATTCACAATAAGTGCAGATGTGAATTTCTTCTGGGTTCTCGTCATCAACACGAGCACAGGCTGTATGACGCCATCGTCTGCATAGCTGGCAGGCCACCCAACCCTCCACAGACTTTAAATATGTATGTTTCTCATCAAGGCAATACAGGCATAAAGTATCCTCGTCTAAGTTTTGTTTATTGTATGTATTGCCTCTCGAACTTTTCTTTTTGTACATTCGTACCATATGTAATACCTAAAACAAAATAGTAAATGGTAGGACACGTCGTCGCTTTATTAACATATAAATTTAAATATATTATTTAATTTAACTAACAATGAAACTAAAACTAAAAACCTTAAAAAAAAATTATAATATAAGAACTAAAATATATTATTAAAAGAAGTCCCTTTAGGCAAGGTTCCGAAGATACTGGCAGCGTTCCCCCTTTGAATCGCTAGACTAATTCTTTGTCCAAGGTAGCTGCCAGCTCTTCGGTCTCCTGTGACGTCGACTAACCTTTTTGCTATTTCCTTAAAAAGACTTATAGCGCTAGGACCCCACTTAAACAAAATTAAAATTCCAATATCAAATATTCACATCATTCCTTTAGGCAACCTTACATAATGGGGTACCCCGTCATGCCCCATAGCCATGACCCCGTTATGCCCCTACTGGTAACATTATGTGAAATAATTGACAAAAAAAAAACAAATCTACAGTTAGAGTGATTTTGTTTAAAACATATCAATAAATAATATCTCTACAAAAACACAACAAATAAACAATAATAGAAATGAAAACACTTACCTTTTTACATGTGTTTCCGTATTCACTCAAAATTAGATGAAATCACATCAAAAAATATTTATTTTCGTAAAAACCAAACGACTGCAGACTAGTCGCCGGTCACTGTCGGATTAAATACTGATACAAAATGGTCATTTATTAGTGAAGACAACAAACGTCTAGTGTGCATCGTTACTTGTTTTTTTGGGTGACCCCGTTGTGCCCTGCGACCCCGTTATGCCCCCCCTTCCCTTATATTATATTTTTCAGCCTAGATATTATCTATTTCCTCGGTGAAATTTTCTAGATTGATTAGGTGTATTTTTGAACCATATTAACAAAACTGCTTTAGCATTGCATGGCTTCTACCCAAAGAGCCCACTACAATGACGATGGAATACATAATCCTATTAATATAATTTCAAAACTCGCCCTTGGTTCCGCCGAATGCGCTAAGCCTTAGAACCGCAATTATTCGGCGCATCTTGAGTTTATTTAGACTAGACCGTAAATGCCAGAACTTTGACATCATTACATTTTTACAGATATACTTACGTGTACCTACTTTAAATTACTGTAAATGGAGGAAGAAGGTAGATTTCTGCCTTATAGCGGTGGCATAGAATACTGTCCCCAATATCATGCTTTCTTACTAGGGTGTCGTAAGAAGCGACAGCAGCCTGCCCGCTTGGTGTTAGCTTCACATAAGGATTATAATATCAACATCATTATTAACTCATTAATATTATTATTTATTACTGGTGATTTTATCTTTTTGTGAAGCCATTCCTGGCTACATAATAACTTCTTGCTTGAGTCAGCTATTTGACTCATATAATATTTATATTTCCAGTTCCCGGAACCGCCAACGTAGACCCTCACGTACGGCATTCCCTGAACGTAGCAGGCGAAGATGGCCACAACACCAGACTGCCGAAACTAAGGAACGGAGGTACTCCAAACGACCCCCACCCTCCTCAATGGAATCCCCATTTCCCCGATACAGACACCGTGATAGAGAATTCGAAGATTTTGATAAAGATGAAAGAGATTATTCTACGAGATGCAAGAATGGCAATTGTTAAATCACGGTGATAGATAAGTGTTAAGAAGAGTTACGAAGATAAGAAACAAATCGATTAAAGTCTATTGTTAATTCATTTTAAGAATACAACGCTGCCAGTTTTGCGTAGGATGCATTTTAGTTGTATTTATTTATGAGTATGTAGTTGCAACACGATTTCTTCCTTTCGTCCCTACGAGTATATCAATCACATATAGGAAACATTCGAACATTCTTTTTAAAATATTTATGATAAAAGATCTGCAGGTTTTTAACATTAGACATTCCTTGTTAACCAAATAAAATTGTTACCCTAATTACCAACTAAAGTTGAGAATATTGATTTTATTTTTAAAAAAAGATTGCGATTATTTGAGAGATTCTGACATAGAATAGTAAGGTGGAAATCTTGTTGTATACTGCGATAGTAACGATAAAAATAGGATTATTTATTGATTATATCTTTTAAGTTTTAACTTATTAATTTATGTGCCAGCCTTCGCATCTTCAAGTATTGTTTTTCATATAATCTACATTGTTTTAGCTTGTTAAATATTTAATAAGACGACTGTTAAAGATGCGGTTAAATTATTAAATTATTTGTGATAATATGTAAAATTGTATACGATTTTAAAAGATAACTGCAGTACTCTTAAAACTGTATTTATTAGCTAAAATAATTTAATTATGTCACTATGGGTACGTGTTCGCTTTTAACAACAAGTTGTCTTAAAAATACAAGTTAGATGTTATAAAATTTTTTTTGAAGCCCCTTGAACGCATTTTCCGGTTTTCTGCATCCGGTTGTATTTATATGTCCAAGTAAATAAATAAATGAATTAAAACATACGCAACACAATTAAACATCCTGGCAAAAATTTGTTGATAAACCGGAATATCAATATAGATATTTCAGACAATTTTGACCACTCATAGACTCTTAAGGATTCTTAACCTTGGATCCTATAAATTGTCTATCTTTAACAGTGAATAACCTCTTTAGTGTAACGTAACGTACTACATCATTTTTAGACATAGGTGATTAATTTATTTCTTGTTAAGTTGTTGTAAATAAATTTATTTAAATTGTATACCTATGTTTTAATTTAAAATCCTATCGACATATTGCTTTTCGTCTCGATTAAGGAATGTTTATTACAGTATGCAATAAACATTCCTTAATCATCACAAAAATATGATTCCAGAACATTGATGTATAATGTTATAGAACAGACATCTCGAATAAAATGTGTGTCCCACCCGCGAGGTTAGATTTTCAAAATTGAGCCCCCGTTCTCCTTTCAAAATCGAACGAATCCATTGAAGATTGAAGCAACGTGGCGCCTATGCATTGGGACATACATGGTGTTCGCGGTGTCGGTTCTATACGCTAGCTAGTAACAATACTTCAATGTTCCAGAACAGGGTATATTTTTTAAATGATACAGTTTGAGCGTAATATTACTAAACGCACGCGTGAGATGTTCTCGCATGGATGCGCGCTTTTCCCAACGCTCTGCTTAGCAGTGCGTGTTTATTCCAAGACATGCTAGGTCTGTCATAGTTTCCGTACGATTAAAATTTTACAATCCACATTCCGTATTGATAAGAAGAGATAAATGCATGGGAATGTTTATAGACATTAAGAAACAATTGCAACAATAACAATAAAAAACTGGAAAAGACAACTCTACCATGCGTGGTAGAGTTACGAATTCCAAGTTCAATTTCCAGCCCAAGACAGATACCTAAATAGAACTTTCTTATTTAATCTGCGGTACCTGGCTATATTCGATTTGCGAGTTTTGCAATCCCTTTTCTTCCGCACCCTGTTCCAAAGAATTCATAAAATCCTAATTCATGGAACTATGGTAACTAAACCCTATATTGTTTGTTTTGTTTTCGTATGATATCAAATGAAGATAACATTAAATTGATACAAATGAAAAAGTTTGTGTCGGGTGCGATACCTAACCCATAGTTTGTGGCGGGTGGGTTTTCTTTTTTTTTTTTCGAATGGTAAGTTGCTGTTGGCCCTAATGGCCTTTACAGCTTCACGCGGACTGGGGGCGGGTCCTAGAGGACCCGGCCGATTTGTGTGTGGGGTGTGCAATGTCATTTTCCGAAGCTGAGCAACTATATAAACCTACTTCATTTAAATTTACTTATATTATATTATTTGTATTAAGAGTTAAGAATTTGTAATAAGATTGATGACTTAATAGAATTGAAATAAAAAAATTTGACGACTTTTTGTAAACTTGTACAAAAATATTTGGATTGTAGCACTGCCATTCCTCGCCGAAGGCGTTGACATCAGATGAGACTAGGAGGAATTAATATTTAAATAATTTAATTACATTAATTGCGCGGGTCATGGCCAGTGGTTAATAGTCACGAACTATTTCGCAGTTTGGTGGGGAAGACCTTTCCCACAAAATGCAAGGCTGTGTTGCATTCGTAGGTCTGCCTGTTCTGCGGCCTGAACAATGATCTGGATAATCTCATGTAGGTTAAACAATAAGATAATAAACATCTCGGTGTTTTACTGCGTATCTATTAGTGTGATATATTGTAACGGTTTGTTTGCATTGTTGCGGCTTTGTAATTTGTATCATAATGAAGTTAACAATCTCTAGTTATCCATTAACAATAGAGAGGCACAGATCAATAAATAATTATTGATCTGAGTAGAGATAAAAATGGAATACTTAATACATATAATGTACCAAGTGCTAACTTGCTCTTTGTGCCTAGTTACGTATACTTAGATATTACAAGTCGAATATAGAAGGTTCAAAAGACCTTTTATTTGTCAATAGCTGGTAATAAAGCAGACTACCTGATGTTAAGTTGTCACTTGGTTGTCACCACAGACATGTATACCTAGAGTAGATGCCGCATGTTCATACATTTCACGTGTAACAGAAAGGATTTTAAATCCTATTTGAGCGCCGTGTCATTTAGTTGGCGTTTTACTGCTATTGGCAATAGATGTCAACTGAAATAACGAAAAATGCCTAATTGTAACGTTTTAAACTGTAGGAATTCTACAAATACAGTTAGCAGAGGTAAAAGAAATATTTCTTTTCATCGTTAAGTAATTTATTTATAAAATTGTGTAGTAATTTATTTTAAAATAATTTTTTTCATATTTATTGCATTTCTACCACGTTTTACAACGAGAAGCACTAACTTACTGTGTACTGCATACTACTCAATACATTGCTGATTTTGGTAGCAAAATTTATACGGCTTGTTTACTGGAACACGCAATGAAAGTAAAACAATCGTTACTATAAATCGTCGCTTAGCTTCGTAGTACGGTGAATATTGTCGTGTTTCTGTAAAATATAGCATATAGTGTTGTTCATTTACTCGGTGTGGTCTCGATGTTAATCGATTTTGAAAACCAATGAATAATAATATTTACATAGAGACAGTTTTTAACAGGCAAATTATTTTTCATTACAATATTAATGTTTCTGTATAGTGATTTTATTCATGATAACATTATAATTAAAGGTTTTCAAGTGACCCCAATATTAAAGCAAAATGAATTATAGCGACGGGGCATAGATATTGGTTTCCAACAAAACATAGCCGTATATGTTCTATTCATTTCAATGATGATGTTTTACGGATTCGAAAAAACATGAGAGGTGTCAAGGGACACCCGGATGGAACGAAGTTCCTTACGATTTAAGTTTTGTTGTACAGCGCCATCTCTGTACAACTTTCTGAATCACGCTAGCGCCATGTATACATTATACAGAGCATACAGTACAGCGCCATGAGTTTTACAGAGATGGCGCTGTACTGTAAAACTCTCTGAATCACGCTAGCGTGATTCAGTCGAACCTCCTCGTCGCTCATGATGTCCTAGTACTTCATTAAAAATTTGTGTGAAGTTAAAATTCTTCACAAAAATTTTAATGAAGTTACTAGGACATCACGAGCGACTAGGAGGTTCGACTAAATGCGACTGTGCTCAGTGAATACGTTCAGTCGAACCTCCTAGTCGCTCATGATGTCCTAGTACTTCATTAAAAATTTGTGTAAAGTTAAAATTCTTCACAAAAAAAATAGCGTGATTCAGAAAGTTGTACAGTACAGCGCCATCTCTGTAAAACTTACTGAATCACTTCAAAAAAAGTGTCGTCATTCGTAAAATCAAAAAGTGTCGAAATTTTCCGTTCTAGCCCCCTTTCAGAACGCGCGATAAGGAACTTCGTTCCAAAAAGAAACGAAGGCTGATTTCAAGCGCAATACCGAATAATGATGTACTGTTTTTTTATTTTGAATTTTTAATTAAAAAAAAATATTCGTTTAACTTTAGGTTAGTTTAAATGAGTCCTTAAGATGTTTTGATTTTCATAAAAGAAATGTTTATAAATATTTTTTTAATTTTCATTTATTTAATTTCTTGAAAGCAAATAATAAACAATCGTAAAATTTATGATCTCTTTATTTATCTTTACATTTTTGAAGCTTGTGTTTATAATTAACAAATAATCAAGTTAAATAAAACACAAAACTATTTATTCGGTCATATTCAAGCACTATACTATATTATTATGTACAACCAACCAAAGGCATTTTTTTATGTTTTACATATTCTACGCCTACAAACGATCATACGATTTTCTATATACCTAATTATAATCGGTAATCGATTTTGAGAATCATTAATCGTTGTCGAGAATCGGTAACGAATCAGTTTCGAATTGATATCGCTAGGATGGGGAATTTCAGCACTAAATATTCTTGTGACAGCACACTGTGTCAAAAAAAAGTGACACGCTTGGTTTTCATACATTTCGAGGTACATGCGTCGTCTATTCTTGATATATGTCTGTGGTTTGACACACAGACATGTATACCTAGAGTAGATGCCGCATGTTCATACATTTCACGTGTAACAGAAAGGATTTTAAATCCTATTTGAGCGCCGTGTCATTTAGTTGGCGTTTTACTGCTATTGGCAATAGATGTCAACTGAAATAACGAAAAATGCCTAATTGTAACGTTTTAAACTGTAGGAATTCTACAAATACAGTTAGCAGAGGTAAAAGAAATATTTCTTTTCATCGTTAAGTAATTTATTTATAAAATTGTGTAGTAATTTATTTTAAAATAATTTTTTTCATATTTATTGCATTTCTACCACGTTTTACAACGAGAAGCACTAACTTACTGTGTACTGCATACTACTCAATACATTGCTGATTTTGGTAGCAAAATTTATACGGCTTGTTTACTGGAACACGCAATGAAAGTAAAACAATCGTTACTATAAATCGTCGCTTAGCTTCGTAGTACGGTGAATATTGTCGTGTTTCTGTAAAATATAGCATATAGTGTTGTTCATTTACTCGGTGTGGTCTCGATGTTAATCGATTTTGAAAACCAATGAATAATAATATTTACATAGAGACAGTTTTTAACAGGCAAATTATTTTTCATTACAATATTAATGTTTCTGTATAGTGATTTTATTCATGATAACATTATAATTAAAGGTTTTCAAGTGACCCCAATATTAAAGCAAAATGAATTATAGCGACGGGGCATAGATATTGGTTTCCAACAAAACATAGCCGTATATGTTCTATTCATTTCAATGATGATGTTTTACGGATTCGAAAAAACATGAGAGGTGTCAAGGGACACCCGGATGGAACGAAGTTCCTTACGATTTAAGTTTTGTTGTACAGCGCCATCTCTGTACAACTTTCTGAATCACGCTAGCGCCATGTATACATTATACAGAGCATACAGTACAGCGCCATGAGTTTTACAGAGATGGCGCTGTACTGTAAAACTCTCTGAATCACGCTAGCGTGATTCAGTCGAACCTCCTCGTCGCTCATGATGTCCTAGTACTTCATTAAAAATTTGTGTGAAGTTAAAATTCTTCACAAAAATTTTAATGAAGTTACTAGGACATCACGAGCGACTAGGAGGTTCGACTAAATGCGACTGTGCTCAGTGAATACGTTCAGTCGAACCTCCTAGTCGCTCATGATGTCCTAGTACTTCATTAAAAATTTGTGTAAAGTTAAAATTCTTCACAAAAAAAATAGCGTGATTCAGAAAGTTGTACAGTACAGCGCCATCTCTGTAAAACTTACTGAATCACTTCAAAAAAAGTGTCGTCATTCGTAAAATCAAAAAGTGTCGAAATTTTCCGTTCTAGCCCCCTTTCAGAACGCGCGATAAGGAACTTCGTTCCAAAAAGAAACGAAGGCTGATTTCAAGCGCAATACCGAATAATGATGTACTGTTTTTTTATTTTGAATTTTTAATTAAAAAAAAATATTCGTTTAACTTTAGGTTAGTTTAAATGAGTCCTTAAGATGTTTTGATTTTCATAAAAGAAATGTTTATAAATATTTTTTTAATTTTCATTTATTTAATTTCTTGAAAGCAAATAATAAACAATCGTAAAATTAATGATCTCTTTATTTATCTTTACATTTTTGAAGCTTGTGTTTATAATTAACAAATAATCAAGTTAAATAAAACACAAAACTATTTATTCGGTCATATTCAAGCACTATACTATATTATTATGTACAACCAACCAAAGGCATTTTTTTATGTTTTACATATTCTACGCCTACAAACGATCATACGATTTTCTATATACCTAATTATAATCGGTAATCGATTTTGAGAATCATTAATCGTTGTCGAGAATCGGTAACGAATCAGTTTCGAATTGATATCGCTAGGATGGGGAATTTCAGCACTAAATATTCTTGTGACAGCACACTGTGTCAAAAAAAAGTGACACGCTTGGTTTTCATACATTTCGAGGTACATGCGTCGTCTATTCTTGATATATGTCTGTGGTTGTCACCATTGTCAATAGGCATATACAGTCCGTTCACAGTTATTTTACCTCTGACAAGCTGTCATTGTACCTCCCACTACTGTCAAGTGACACTGTTGCAAAAGTTCCCGATTTATCGGGAGATCTACTGATTTTGGTTATCGTCTCCCGATATCCCGATTTAGCGACCGCTTCTCCCGATTTTTTGCATTTTCTACCAATGTAATATAGTATTGAAAATTAAAATAGAAAATAGTGTTCTAAATACGAAAAACAAAAGAAATTGAGTCGCTCAATGAAAATACAGAAGAATTTTTGGCAAACGTAGGTACATATTATAGCATAAAACGTGGTGATGGCTCACGCAATCGTGTTCTAATATTTTTTTTCAACTGAATCAATGATAGGTTTATTACACACAAAAAAATTAAAAAACAAAAAACCCGACTGCGTATAAAACATGTGCGACATATTGAGGATAAGTTTTGTAAAATAACGAGGAAATTGATAAATTTATTATAGAATTGAAAGACGAGTCTGATACAGAATCTGAGAGCATATTTGATGATTCATGTTCATCCGATAGTGATTATTTATTATTAGGCGTGCGTTTGGATCATTCCTATGCCAACCCAATTTAAAGCAATTAAATTTGTTGTAATTTTGATATAACTACCAAGAATGTGAACCTAGGAGTTAGGAGACTGTAGAATAATTAAATAGATCGGACTAACTTACCAAGTGACGTCCGATCCTCAATTATGTGAAGTAATCTCGTCCTCATATTTTGTGCTATGTAGTACGTGCTCTGTGCTACTTGCCGTCACAATGTTTAAAGATAAGCGCGTTCTTCATTCTCTGTGGTACGTCCCTAGCTCCATCCGTCCACCACTGGCAATGTCATTGTTTCAAAGCTCTACAACACAACTTTCAGAGAGGGGGTTAGAGTAGGCAATACAGATCATTATGAACGTTACTTGCGAAATACAAATTATTCTTCAAAGGATACCAGCAGTATGTAGGTATATTCTTTTAAGAATATTACCTGGGAAGGGTTGGGTCTAGGATGAGGACGAGATTACTTCACATAATTGAGGATCGGACGTCACTTGGTAAGTTAGTCCGATCTATTTAATTATGTTCCGTAATCTCGTCCTCATATTTTGTACTATGTAGATGTTCAAAGAAGAAAGTTGGGTTGATAATAATTCATTCATTAATAACTTCGTGATGATAATCACATACAATTAACAAATAATATTTATATTGAGTAAAGAAATATCCTCTTTTTACTGTATCGTATATACCACAGTTTAAAAAAAACGTAAAGAAATGATAATAATAATTGTTAAATAGTCAGTCTCATAATGTGTAGGTGTCTTTATGCAATGAGCATACATTTTGAGTTAATTTATTGAGACCACAAATCATTGGTCTTTTATAAAATGAAGCAAATGTGGAGGAAAAGGTGAACTAACCGGCTGCTTTCCTTATAACCTTAATAGTCCACAATAATGCCGGCATACGAGGCTTTTCAAGTAAAGCATGTCTCTGGCCTGTAAATATGGAAGTGTCTAATCCACTATCAACCCGAACTTGTTTAATTTATCGGCTGATAGTTGCAGTGAGGTTGGTTGGTGCTGTTTCTTAACAGTTAGAATTAACGATTTACAATTTTGCCTCACATATTTTTGTAAGTGTAAATAATATAGTAGGATAGTTAGCCGGGCAGATATCTGTATTTTGTTTGAAAAACTGTAAAGTTAAATTATGTTGTATTTGATAAGAACCACAAGTTTTCATAAATTTAATTTTGAAAATTTTGATATTATTTAATCAGAATTAACAGCAATATCCTTAATGCAGATAAAAGACAGCGTTAGTAAGGAGTGTACCTCTAAGCTAAGAGTCTAGAAATAGTCTAGAATCTACTATACTTGGATCCCATATACTCGTAATATCATATCGTATTATGCCGAGTTGAGGACCTTATTTTATTACGGAAATTGCTGACCTGATGGTATTCATTGAACTATATGAAACAACCTTCCAAAAGGCTCCACCTTGTAGCTCTGGCAGTGTGAAATTCATGCACCAAGAGCAGACCCGTATTGTTTCCTGATAATGAGACTAACCATTATACCCATTGAGAAAGCAGGGATTACTTTTCTTAGAAATGTTCTCCTGACTATATGGCTGCAATCAAAGTAAGGCTCTTATATGTATAACGCGTGCAAGTCTGTAGAAGGAGATAAGAATAAATTAGTTATATCGAGGTTTAAATCTTATTTTTTCCGATATAGCCATGGAGTTCTAAAGTGGATACCAGGGCTGTGAGAGCCACATAGGAACCACAACTTTTGTCTTGTCTCCTATAATTTGCTTCAGCACTCTTCTTATAAGCGTGAATAATGGAAATGCATAAAAGAACATGTCATTCCATCTCAAGATGAATTTATCTATAGAATATGCTTCTGGATCTGAGAACCATGTTATAATTGTAATCCCGACATTTGGTGTTATTCCTATCAGCAAAGAGGACCACCTGCGGTTCATCGAATCTGCTTAGTATACTTTAATTTAATTTATTTATATATCTTTTTTAGATACACCATTCAATTATCACTATGCATTGATAACTGTTATGTTTTGAAGTTGTTTAATTATCAGATTAATATTAATGTACTTGAAGGTAGATAAATAATAAATTAGTTTTGCTTACAACCTCAACTGTGTCGTATCTTTTATTGGCGACTTCGGGAAATTAATGTAATTGTCGGGAATATGGCGTCAAATTTCAGAAATTTAATGTTTCCGGGACATTTTGATCCAAAAACGGATAAGTGGTGTGACTACAAAGAACGCTTAGTGTGTGCACTCGATGTCGCGGGTGTCCGCGATAACGACGCGAAAGCGCGTTCGCTATTCCTGTCGCACTGTGGAAAAGATACATTCAGTTTGATTGCATCATTAGTGGTGCCACTGAGACCGTCAAGTGTATCTTTTAATGATATCATTAAAGTTTTGGACACTTTTTATGAACCTGAAGTTAATGAGATCCTGGAAGCGAATAAATTTCATAAACGCTTACAATTACAAGGGGAGAGCGTGCAAGATTTTGTAGCCGCGATAAATGAGCTGGGATCTAAATGTAATTTTAGTGACCTCAAGCGACAGTTGAGGGATCGGTTGGTCTTGGGGGTACGGGATGATCGTTTGCGGAGAGATTTGCTGAAAACTAAACAGCTATCATATGAGACAGCAGTACAAATGTGTCTTAATTACCAAGCGACATTCTCTGATTTATACCCAGAGATGAGACAAATTAAGCAAACTCCTGGTGATATAACGGAGCCGATGGAAATTGACCGAATTAAATCTTTGGATTGTCGACATTGTGCAAGAACTCACAAGCAAGGTGACCGTTGTCCATTTATGAAATCAAGATGCTTTTATTGTAAGAAGTTTGGGCATATAGTGGCAGCATGTGATAAAAGAAGTAATAAGGTACATAAAATACATGATAAATTAGAGACGCCACCTGGGCCATCGGATGAAGATATGATGGGAATATATGCTTGCTCAGATAGTTACCGCACTCCAATAAAGGCTAATATTATAATTAATGATGCCAGATTATCAATGGAAATTGATACAGGAGCCTCTCGATCAATAATATCTGAAAGGACTTACAAGACATTATGGATGACACCACCTCCCCTCATTCCAACTAATATTAAACTGGTAACATGGACAAGAGATCCATTGAATGTTCTGGGCCTTATTCAGGTTAAGGCAATTCTTGGGGATAAAGAGGCTCAATGTGATCTTATTGTAGTGTCCGGAGAAGGGCCTAGCCTCTTGGGCAGAAATTGGTTCCAAGATTTAGGGATTGAAGTCAGTGGTCTATGCTGGTCAGAGGAAATGGTACAGACATTAAGGAAGGACTTTCCGGAGGTGTTCAAGGAAGGAATGGGTGAATATACGGGACCAGAAGTATCCTTACATCTTAAACCAGATATGATACCTCGGTTTTTAAAAGCACGCCCAGTACCGTTTCCATTAAAGAAACAAGTTGAAGAGGAATTAGCTCGTATGATTGAAGAAGGTATCTTAACACCAGTTAAATATTCCAAATGGGCGACACCACTTAGAATAGTAAGAAAAGATGATGGATCTCTCCGTATCTGTGGGGATTACCGGTCAACTGTTAACCCTGCAATAGAGGTAGACAAGTACCCACTTCCAACGTCAATGGAGGCTTTTGTTAAGCTCAGTGGTGGTCGTTTATTTAGTAAATTGGACTTAAAACAAGCATATACTCAAGTGAAGGTAGATAACAAGACCGCGGAATTATTAACACTTAATACACATATTGGACTGATGAAAATGAATCGCCTGGCTTTTGGTGTCAACGCCGCACCTGCGATATTTCAACGTTTAATGTCTACGGCGTTTGCTGGAATAGAAGGTATAGCATGTCTGTTGGACGATATTGCTATCTCGGGTAAAAATGAAGATGAGCATAATCAAAGATTACGGTTGGTTCTGAGTAAGTTACAGGAACTCGGATTTCGTCTAAATTTAAAGAAATGTATTTTCGCCTCAAATTCTATTAATTTTCTTGGACACATGGTTGACGCTGAAGGCCTACATCCATCACCATTGAAAGTAAAAGAAATTTTGGACAAGCCCGCACCAACAAACAAGGAAACCTTGCGTGCATTTTTAGGCTTGTACAATTTTTATGAGAAGTTTTTACCCGATAAGGCAACAATTTTAGAACCTTTGCACCGGCTACTAGAATCGAAGAAGCCGTGGTTTTGGGGCGAAAAGGAACAGGCAGCTTTTGATCAGGCGAAGGGTATTCTGGGCTCTGACGCGACTCTCGTGGGATACGAATTAGACCGAGAGCTCTTACTCATTTGTGATTCATCTGATTATGGGGTTGGTGCAATAATTGCACATGTTATGAACGACGGCTCGGAACGACCTATAATGATGGCTTCACGTACGCTCCAAATACATGAAAGGCGTTATGGACAAATAGACAAAGAAGCTTTAGCCATAATATTTGGCTTAACGAAGTTCCATCAGTTTTTAGCAGGACGCCGCTTTTGTATATTGACGGACCATAAGCCATTGGTGGGATTATTCAACCCAAATAAGCCAATTCCTGATATAATTTCGCCTCGCATGCTAAGATGGTCGTTGAAACTGAGCGCTTATAATTATAGTATTAGGTATCGAGCAGGTAAATTATTGGGAAATGCGGATGCTTTGAGCAGATGGACAGCTCCTACGACCTCCACACATAAAGATGAGTGTCTGAAAGAGGTATTGTTGCTTGAGGAGCAGCCTGCGGGTTGGAATTTAAATTCACATACAATTGCTGAGGAAACTAAAAAAGATCCAGTGCTGCAGAGAGTCATGTTCCTTGTCTTGCACGGATGGCCTAATTCAAACCCAGATCCATCACTGCAACATTTTTGGGTTCGCAGGGAGGCTCTTTCACACAGTAAAGGATGTTTACTGTGGGGTAATAGAGTCATAGTCCCAGCTTCGCTTCAAAAGAGAGTACTAAAATTATTACATCAGCCGCATGCAGGAATAGTACTCACGAAGGCATATGCTAGGGGCTATGTTTGGTGGAATGGGATGGACAGTGATATAGAGCAAATTGTGAGGGAATGTGAGTTGTGTCAAGCTGTAAGGAACAACCCTCCAAGGAATCCGCAAACTTGGGTAATTCCGGAGAAACCCTGGAGCCGTGTCCATATTGATTTTGCTGGCCCTTATGAAGGAAAAACCTTTTTGATATTAGTTGATAGCTACAGTAAATGGCCGGAAGCCGAAATAGTACAATCACCTAACAGTAAATGTGTTATCACAGCACTGAGGAGAATTTTTGTTGCTCAGGGCCTGCCAGATGTACTCGTTTCAGATAATGGTCGGGCTTTCACATCTGAAGAATTTAATGATTTTTTGAGAAAGAACCATATTAAACATGTGTACTCGCCGCCATATCACCCCGCAACTAACGGCCAAGCTGAGGTTACTGTTAAAATAATTAAAAATAAGCTTAAGAAACTTGCAGACTCTAACACTCCTTGGTGTGAGAAACTTTCAAAAGTTCTTTACTGGCTCCGTACTGTGCCAAATACAGCAACGAATAAAACACCGGCTGAAATGCTTAATGGTCGTAGATATCGTACGGCTATTTCTAGTTTACATCCGGATACGGAACCCAGTAGAGCTGAACGACAGCTGGAGGAATTGATCGACCGCCGACCATCGAGATCGTTTGTAGTAAACCAGCCAGTCTATATAAGAATGTATGGGCCTGGGGTGAAATGGAGCAAGGCTATTGTGGAGAGCATTGAAGGCCCAAGTACTTATAGGGTAAAAACGGAAGATGGAGAATTGCATCGACGTCATTTAGATCAAATAGTCGCAAGGACTGTCCCTGTATCTCATGAGTCACGGGAGTGCTCAAACGATTCTGAAGAATCAACGTCTTCACCAGAACCCGATATTGAGATACCGGATCCGTCATTATGGCCGGATATCATTGGCGTACCTACCTAATAATGATACACGTGTAAATTGTGATTGAGAATCTTAAATAAAAACACAAGTTATTAATTATATTAGTGTTCAAAGTTATGTGTAGAGTTTGATTAGTATGGTGGAAAGATATGTTATGTTTTGAAGTTGTTTAATTATCAGATTAATATTAATGTACTTGAAGGTAGATAAATAATAAATTAGTTTTGCTTACAACCTCAACTGTGTCGTATCTTTTAATAACTATTGTAAATAAATTGTTACAATTGATCCATCCAGTGTGATTTGTCATCTAAGGCGTATACAACTTTCATAAACAATGTCACTCAGTTGGCATTCAATTTCAGATTTTGAACGTATGGATTCACTATCTGTGATGGAGTTTTCTTTTGAGCTGATGTAAAATGCATACACCCATATGACGTGTCTTCTCTCATTCCACTGCCATAGCTCTCTCGCTAAGTTATTGATATGTGGAAACCTTGTAGCTTCCATTTTCTTAACGTATGCTATAGCAATTATGTTATCTTTCTAAAGCAAAAACCTCGCAGTAATTACTTTAGATGCAAACGTTTTTAAACATTTAAAAGCTGTTCCTAATTTTATTTGAAAAGATTCTCTTCTTCTATCCAGTGTCCGTGACTCCTCACATTATTACAGACAAGTCCGCAATCTGTTTGCGAAGCATTTGAGGAAATCTGTAAACTAAAATTAAATTGTATAATTTTCCTGTTATTACTTGGATGTGTGATGTCCACCATTCATCCAGATCTGATTGAATCCCTTTTGATAATATTATTGTTGCATTATAATTTCCATTATAATCTTTTAAAATCACTGTATTGTAGTTTTCCAGGGTTTTCGTATAGAAGATACCATATTGTATGGATTTACAAGCAACTACAAGAAGACCAAGTAATTGGACAAATTCCAAAGTATAACAACTATGTTTTGATTATTATTATTACTATTATTATTTATTTTTATTTCATATCATCCATTAATATACATATTATAATAAAACTGTACTTTTTGTCTGCTTTTCTGCGCGTTTGTTCCGACCAATCTCAAGAACCGCGTTATAGTTAGGTGCAATTTTTAAGGTTGTATTGCAGTAAGCTTGGATCACCATTCAGTGACTGTTTTACTGCAATCGGTTCATAAATAATAAAAAAGTTATGTCGATTTAAAAAAAAACCGTCCATACATTTATTTACTCAAATGTGGTTACCAATAGGTTTACCGAAGCGAAGCAAGGGCGCTTAGTAGTTGTTAACAAATTCGATAACATGGTCCCTCTTCTAGGGAAGATGATATTATATATGGAACATGGAATAAAATCTAGCATAAATCCTAGATAAAGACAACCCTGACTGAGTTATAAAGAACTATTTTTTGTGAGTTAATAATAAACCTTAGATTCCCCAGTAGTCAATGCATTCTGCACACAATCATCATAGGAGTCTGCAATGCACAAAGTATCATAAAGATGACACCAAATTTAATAAGTTTCTTAAGGTTAAGTATCAACCTTCATATCCCATTTGACTCAGGATTATGAGGACAAAAATTGTCCCTGCGCAAGAAATCATGATTGTATAGAATCTAGTTCCAATAGCTGTCCTAATTCAAAAGCAAACAAGCTATTTTCTATTTTAGAAAAAATATTGTACTGTGGACAAAACAGTTCGTGTAGTCTTGCGTTTAAATAGCATTGTATAACCCCTTATACTGCCAATAATGGTTGGATTGAATGTAATATCACTTTTCACATTGGTTATAAAATAATCTTAAACCACCGCATTGTATCTGAATCATGGTCGCTCTTGACCCCGATGTCGATGATGATGATACTTGAGTCACATGGGTGTTCAGACCAGGAAGAATTAGTGTCCTATGTGTAACCGATCATGGAATAAGTCAAATAACAGCCTTATTGAATCACTCAATACCTCAATGTACTGTTTATTATTCGGTGACAGAATCATGTCATTGAAGCCTCCACACTGTAGAGATTGCTATAGATAGGACTACTTGCTGGTCATAGATTTTATTGTCACATTTGATACCACTGTCATTCATCACTGCCACAACTTCCCCATTTAACTTGGGTGGTACTAGAAGACGTCAGAGAGGGGGTCTTGTTTCTTCAACATGGTAGCTTTTAGGTCTGCATTGATGATCTACATCAGTGAGAATAGCTGACCAACGTGTAGCTATGCTCTCATATAAGTATATAGAATTACACGTAGTTTGCTTACCATCATGACCTAGGAGCTCTTCGCCGTCTGCTGGCAGAGAGCTATCCTTTACCTGGTGTTGTTGTATTGGCGAGGTACCTGTTCTTCCGTAGTAGTCTGCCCCCCCCCTCTCTTTCTGTCTGACTGCATCTCTGTCAGCTTTGGAAGTCAGAGTCGATGATCGGCTGTGGATATTAGAATTGGAGGAAAGGTGCGGCGCCTGCTTCTATGATTTCTCGAGCATCGGCTTGATCGACTCCGATCATGAGGCGAACGGCTTCTGGTTGTGCGACTAGAGTCTGTTCCATCCTCGTCTTTCGTAAAAGCTCCATGAAACCTTTCTCGCTGCGTAACATGCGGCACCACTAGCTAACCTCTCGTGAAAGCATATGCGTGGTGTGGTACCTATTTTATAGGTGGTCACAATATCTTATCGCGGAACACGCGGCACCACTAGCTAACCTCTCGTGAAAGCATATGCGTGGTGTGGTACCTATTTTTATAGGTGGTTACAATATCCTGTCGCGTTACATGCGGGACCACTAGCTAACCTCTCGTGAAAGCATGTGCGTGGTACCTACTTGTAATAGGTGGTCACAATATCTTATCGCGGAACACGCAGCACCACTAGCTAACCTCTCGTGAAAGCATGTGCGTGGTGTGGTACCTATTTTTATAGGTGGTTACAATATCCTGTCGCGTTACATGCGGGACCACTAGCTAACCTCTCGTGAAAGCATTTGCGTGGTACCTATTTGTTATAGGTAGACACAACATCGTTCTCATGGTTAACCTCTCGTGAAAACTCCAGAGACTAGTGTGTGCAATAAAATTTGTCGAAGTAACATCAGGGGCAAAAATCTGCGTTTAATTAAACTAATAGAAGTTATCAAAACATACCGCCGTTTCTAAGACGGGATCTATTCATACGTTTTTCCAACTCTAGAATCCGTTGACTCAATTATTTTTCATTTTCTCTTTTCATATTGTCCCATATTTAATTCAAATTGGGCGTGCTATATTAACTGAAAAAGTACTGTAAAAACGATTATAAAATTCGAAAATAAAATGAAAATAAAATTTCGTGACAGCACGTTTTGCACAAAAAAGCACAATGACATTGCCAGTGGTGGACGGATGGAGCTAGGGACGTACCACAGAGAATGAAGAACGCGCTTATCTTTAAACATTGTGACGGCAAGTAGCACAGAGCACGTAGAGTACTCCTACAATAACTCTGCAATGAAGTGACAGCGGTAGTTAGTGAAACTTTTATTATGGCAATACTGATATATAGTCAAATAATAGGTTTTGATGCTAGATATTATTATTTATTGATTATGATTGACTTGATAAAATATAATTTTATCAATGCTTTATTTATTTATCAATAGTATGTATTTTATAAAGAGAAATGTTGACAGTATCATCGATATCATCTTGAATATCAGTTCTCGAACGCCACTTTTAATAGTTTTACCCATTGTGAAAATAGAATTCAGCAAAAATCAACAACAGTTTAACGACGAGAAACTGATACGTCAATGTATGTCAGCTTTGACAATCATTCAAAAAGTGATACCATAGTACGATTTTTGTTTCTACCAGTTAATATCCTTATGCAGAGTTATCGTGGGATGATTATACTACATAGTACAAAATATGAGGACGAGATTACGGAACATAATACATTATTTTATTTGAACGTATATCATTTTTACTATAGTTACTTTTGGATCAACCTAGTATAATTATAATATTTATATACATCAGAAGAAATATGAAATATTTCATGTTAGGGAATCGTACTGTGAACGGAACGGACTATACCTAATTTTAAGTTGTCACCATTGTCAATAGGCATATAAATGCACCACAGGTGTGCCTTAAGACCACAGATATATCACATATGGTATGACCGATTCTAATGTCGGACAACTGCACTAAAGACATGACAAACAGACGATTGCCATCCAATGAAACTGAAAAACCGTCATCGTTGCTTCGAGGAGTGAGTGAGTCAGGTAGCCATTCATTATACTGGCGATTCAGAGCTCGCTCCAACAAGAGAGATCAAGTTCTTCAGGACATAACTATCACCAGCAGGGAAACTTGCATGGATTTTTTTTGCCCACCTGACTTTAAATAGTGACCGTCACCTATAGACTCGTGCAGCATCAAGGGAGCTGCAAGTGCGTTGATGACCTTGAAGGATACGATATACACTCTTCTTAAATATATCACAGCGGGCAGCGAATGCCTCATATTGAAGTTTATTCCAAAGCTTCGCAGGTTCGTGGCAGGAAGGAACGCGAAAAAAGAGCAGTTGACGACTACCACCAGTCGAGGTGATGTGGGTGGAACCGTGGTTACGTGAACATTGAAACCCGCAAAAGGTTTTTTGCGGGTGGTGGGATAAAGGAAGGTGGTGGTGGTGCCCCTAGCACCAGGTTGAAAAGTTCTTCGGAACATTCACCATAGTAGAGACGGTAGAGGAGATTCAATTTTTATTTTAAATATTCATTTAGATTGCTTTTTACTTGCAATTAGTTTACATTAAGCAATTTAAGTACCATAAAATACTCCATTACAGACTGGGCATCTATAGTAGGTATACAATCTGGTACCTTACTTTGTACTTAGGCACTTTACTCTGATACTTTTGGCCGTATTGAGTCGGTAATACGAATCCCCATAGCCTAGGTTCGTGGTAGGAAGGAGCGCAAGAAAGCTCTTTTTTGAGTCAGCGAACTATTACAAAGGCTCATCGTGTTCCGGGAGGAGGCTTGAGAGCATTTGTCTTAGGAATCCTTGATGGCGGTAGTGCCGTGGTGACCATTGCATTTACCTGCACCAGTTTACTATTTAGGTACATTAAAATACGCAACCTGGGGTCCACACCAATGCCCTGTCTGTATCCTGTTCAAGTCTATGGACATCTGTTATTTTTGAAGCGTCATTAACGCATTGCCCGCCAAGAAAGTTGTGATGAACGGAAAAAATAACTCCTTGTCAACTTGTTCTCCAGCTTCACAGTGTAATAAATTTATATAGTTTTCACATACACAAGCATAATTATTTACTGTTAATACTAACAGAAGTTGATACTTAGGTAGGTACTAGGCTTTCAAAGTTCAAACCGTAATCAGTAATTAAATAAATGTTATTATCAGTGTTTTTTCCCAATGATGTTTTGTTTTTTCCTGTTTAAGAAAATGAAGAAATAATTCATGATAACTGTTCAATGTTGCAAAATCGTAAATCAATGATGTTTCTTATAATATCATTGTCGTAAATCACTACACAATCAATACGAAAAACTTGAAACAGTTGTTATTGGTAGCTTTATCCAATCAACAGAAGGTATGTACTCGTACCTTTATGTTACAAATAGAGTGACAAATTTTCTATTGTGACAAGGTAAGTTTTTCATCTAATAACAATAAATTACCACGTTGACGGACACACAATTCGGTCGTATGAATGGGCAGCGGATGCGCCGGTCACGAGGATAAAGCCTTGAATCACCTGAATCGAATTCACAACACGCTGGCGCAATAGTTTGAATCGGATCTTTATAGCAAAACTAATTTACAGTATCTGTGAGTCGCTATGTTATGTACTTACCTACAGTTATTTACTACGCAAAACTAGTTCGTATTTAATGTTTACACGTAATATATGTTTACATGTTTACTAATAGTAAATATTTCCTATCCAAATCTTAATAGAAAAATCATTGGTTAACAGGTACTCGCTCGTCATTTCATTCAATCAAAATTTCTAAAAATAACATTCTAATTTCTAACCGCCAAACATTTTTTTTTGTAAAATACCGGCAATTGAGCAGCCTTAATTGTAAGCGGTCAATTGGCCATGGACACCAAAACATCTTAGCGCCGATTATGTTAAAAAAACCCTTGTAAGATGTAAATACATATACACTAGCGGTTAAAATATAAGGATATAAGGTAAAAAATTTAATACCCAGGGCCCCTTCCAGATTCTTAAATATTTTTCGGAAAACAACACTGTTTAGTATGAAGTCTTTTATTGTACATTATTAGAATTATCCATGTAAAAAAATCCTTCTAATTCCTAAATAAATAATTAAGTAAATGATCGACTACAATCCAATCTGATGGTAAATGGCGATGGGATGTATATTGGACGGTAAAGGTGTCAAAAGTCTATTCAATGAGGATGACAATGACATTTTGTTTATGCACAATTGCACATACGACAAGTTGAGATAGGTACATAGAATACTTACTACATTTCTTACAAACGTTTTACTCCATTTCGAATCTCTAACAATTTTAATTCCAAATATTATCCGTTTTTCATCCATCCATGACATAAATTAGGCAAAGATAATATTTTCATATCCAGAAATTTCAGGATTACGTAGATTATGGTCGTTTATTATGAAATTATGAAAAAATGACGTGCATTAAAATGTATTAAAGTGTATCAGTGATACCCATATGAATAAAAAAAATATGAATTTGAATTTATGTCTCTTAAGTCATCCAAAACATTTTACATAATTTACTTAGGTAATGTAATGTTAAAAAGTAAAAAAAAATTAATCATTTTTGATTTTCTTCCTATTATAGGGATAAGGATATTGTAGGTTAAAACTTTATTAACGTTCTGATTTGATCCAAAACATGTCCGCTAGTTTCCACCACACACATACAGACAGTTCTAGTAATAGGTAGGTATTAGTACAGATAGAGTGCACTGTGCTGGTAAGTTTTTTTTTAATTTAATAAGTATTAAAATGCAAATGCTTTTCTATCATTATTCATATTATTTATTCCATCTGTTTTTGAATATCGTTTTCTTTTATTATTTATTGGATTTTATACTTACTTATTATAAGTATATTTTTAAACTCTACATTGCAGCGAATACTTCGGATGCTGAAACGCTGTTTATAGTAGTATAACACAAAGAAGTTTTATTTACTCAGAATAAATTTTCATTTATAGCCATAAGGGTACCATAGATATAAATAAACAAATAATAAAGTTAGTTTACGTAACAGTATTATCTGTTTGAATCCTGTAAATCTGAAATAAGGATTCTTAGGTAATAATAAATCATAATGTCATTGAAGACTCGTAGATATGTACTTAAGTACTTTCACACGAACTAGGAGAAGAGGGGATTGAGGCACTTAAATTAATCGTTGTAACTTTTATTCTTGTTAGACACCATTCCTACTACAGACAGATGTCAGTACTCTAGATACTGTAACACCTAAAGTTCTGCTAAGTGTAATTAATTGTTGTCTTAATAATTGCCATTAATTTAATCCTGAAGGAAATAAATATAATAACTAGGAGAAGGAAAAGAGATGCTTACATAAAACATAAATATGTTTCTGATAATTAAATACTGAAAATTCAACATAAATCATTACCATTTTCATTTAATAAGTAAGTGAAATTAATAAGTAACTTAAATTAAGTGAAAAAACAAGTATTTCTGGTAAACATCTAACAACAGCTACAATTCAAATTGATAAAACAAAACTTAGTCTAAATTAAAGAAAAGAGTTTAGGACAGTCCTTTTTCATTTATTTGAAATAATGAAGGAGCTTTTTTGCCAATATGATTGAATTCGATTTAGTGACAATAATGAAAATACTAGGAATAGTCAATTTAAAATAAACTTGCAATTTATGTATTGTATTGAGAACTTGTCGTGAATATAAAGGCAAGTGAGACCTCGAACTGTTTAGTCTGTCTTCGCGGTCCCGTTGAATCGGTTGCGGGGTGACCTCACGTCACACTACATTATTATTCCATCATCAATCCATTTCACACGTAAGTTTCATAAACACTATTTCACTAATACTCAAATCTTGTCAAAATAATCTCTCGATAATCTTTTAATCTGTATCTTATTTCGAAAGGAATATTCAATACAAAAGTCAGTTAAAAGTCAACTTAAATTTTCAAGAACAACAGACCCAATAGACGCTATCTGCTATTTTATCTCTGGGAGGAAATTTCGAAGTCAAATGAACTTTTGGGTTCCACAGATACGAGTCAATAATTGCATGCCTCAAAAATTTTGGTGCTTTTCTTTTATCAAGTAAGATTCTTAATCATAACATGGTGGAATTGATTGAATTGTATTTATAAAAGTAGAAATCTGTTGTTAAGAACAACTAGTAATAAATCCAATGGATACATAAAATGTCATGGAAGTTTACCTTCAGTTAAAGTACGGTTATAAACGGTACTGGAGCTTATTAGCATTTGTTCCGATTCTCAGTCGTATTCATAGGTTTTCTCAGAAGTGTCGTATAGATTACCTGTTTTATTCTAAGCTCATTACTGTTACCAAAAGTAACAGTTTCAATTTCATTTGAAACGGCTACCTGTTTGTAACCTGTAACCTTTGTAAAAATAAGTCCAACCTACTTATACTTGACGTTGCTTTCATTTGTTTTATTTCCTACTTTATCACTTGCTACTAATTTTCTGATTAAGTAGATTTCTAAATAATCATCGTGTTGTGTTGTTATTTTAGTAGGTACTCAGTTTGATTGATGTTTAATTTTTATTGTGACTTAACTCTACTAAAATAACATTAAGATAGGTGTAGAATACTTAAGTTTTGTACCTCTAATAAGAATTCATAAAAGGAAAAATTACAATTTATACATTTTCGGCATCCTTTGGGATATAGATAAAAACTGTTTATGGACTCAGAAGAGTTGTGACATGTAACCAAGACTATCGAATAATCTTGATTAAATACTATATAACAGGTCCCTCAGTATTGCATAGTAGGAATTCTTTTTATAGAGTTATATTATTATAATAAAAATAAATTAAAAAAGATATTGATACGTTCAATACCGCAAGGACCTTATTTATATTAATATGCTCAGTTGCTTATATTATTATTGAATTATTAGTGAATAACTGGTTATGCAAAAATATGACATGAACTTAAACGGGAAAACAGTAAAATAGGAAGTCCGCATTTAAATACTTTCATATTATATTTATGCCATATTTAGCCTCCATTTTACATATTCTTGAATTTTTATTTTCTTTTAAAGCTAAAAAATATTTTTTTTTACGAAACTTATTATTTTACTCGTGGCATGTTATAAAGGCTGTTTTGACGGTTTTATGTAAAAACTTATAAATACTTTTAAAGTAATTATTTCTGTACTTTATTTTTAATGTTTATTCTGCATGCATATTTATCGATATAATTATAGAACACTAGGATCTTTTATAGAGCACCAAAAATATTATAAATCGTACAACCGATGCTGTTCATGTACCTGACAACATTGTTATGTAAATTAGTTTTATTTATGTTTTACTTTCTATTGTTTATTTTCTTATTATTTACTTATTACTACTTAGAGAATATTCATAAATTATATAAGGGTCCCGACCCCGAGAGAGAGAGAGAGTGTCCTGCAAATCTCTACATATTATGCTTATCTTTTAGGGGCTCCCCCCTAAAAAAAGGGGTAAAGCCATTCTTACCTAATATTTTACAAGTTGAAATACTAATAATAAAAACTAAAACTCTTTGGTTTACCTCTGAAATTAATCTTTTTTTAAAACCAGATAAAATCTTACGTAAGAAGAGGTAGGGAATTTCGAGTAATTTTATATGGGACGATCAAAAATGGCCAAAATCGTCCTTACAGCAATAGAAAAAAAAAACTCCTATAGTAGAATCCATAATTCGAGGGATTGCTATCTACTGCAGAAAATTAATGGTGAGAGATAAGTGTTGATATTTGAGTGTCAACACTTGATTCACCGAGAAAAAGAGCGTGGAAAAAACGTTTTGTTTAGGCGTACAATGAAAAACCTTTAGTTAAGTTGTTAAAATAGTATTCTATTGTTGTGTTTGCATTTTTTATCTAATTAAAATATTTTCCGTTTAAATTTCCACCAGCTATAATCAATAAAGAAAAGTTGTATTTAATTTAAACAAAATTTATTAAATTTTTCTAAGAAAAATGCATTAAGATAGAGTTAGGGTGCTTTTCCACCAGAGATGTGATATGCAGCTATGCTGCGAAGATGTGAAATCCAATAAATATGATTGGTTCAATAAATTGATTGATTTCCACCAATGAATATGATTAGTGGATATCAAACGCATCCATAGCAACGTAACATAGCACATCTCTGGTGGAAAAACAGCCTTAATTTTATTTTCAAAGTCACGCAAAGTAAGAACATTTTCTTAATGTCGACAAGACAAGAATAGCATTTCCTATGTCCTGGCAACATTTGTGCATTTTAGTTATCAAAGTGGTCGTCGAATTATGGATTCGACTGTAGTCGAAGATGTATAGATACATCTTTAATCTATTGCTATACATATATCTAACCAAACAATATGTTTGGTTTTTCCATCAACTGTATAATATCAGTAAACTGTTAAATCTAGTGGGATTTTTAGGCGCAAACAATTTTTTAAACTTTTCCATTGACGTATTGAAGATCCGTTGACATCGATGGATTGGAATTAGTGATTACAAATGACACTAAAAACGCGTTTCTACCCACGAGTACTTCTAATGCAAATGTCATGTTTTAGTAAATAAAACTGTTATATATTTAGTTTAATTATGATTATTATTAAGTTGTTAGGTAGGTAGTTTAGTAGTAAAATACGCATGTAGTAATCTAATCGTGCGTGTAACCTAACCTAATTAATACCGTCATAAAAATATGGCAAAGGTATACGAGGCGTGACCAATACTCATGAATGGGTTAACTGCCTTTGTTTTAATACCAGTGAGGCAGATTTTACCTTTGTTTTATTGATAAAGATTGCAATTGCCATAAGCTAAATTTGCTTAATTTTCAATCACAGATATCTGCAGATATTTATACATATAATTAGATGAATTCTTACATTCAGTAGGTTAGGCTTTTCAGGCATATTTGAGTCATAACAACACATTATATATTGTGTTTTCTAACTCTATGTCGACTCTATTATCACGGCGCGCGGCGCGGCGTTCTCTTCTGTGCGGCGAAATAACTATTAAGTATATTATTCATAACTACTATTAATTGACTTCATATAAATTTACATAAAGGTCAAATGTAGAATATTTTTATTTCGGGAATTGTGAGTCAGCGCGTATCAGTTTAAGTTTAGTAATATCAGTGTGGAATTTCTTCTAATGCCACCTTTTTTATTTGCTTGTTACCAATAAAATCAACAATGTTTATATCTAAAAACCGATCCGAAAAAAAAATACCATATATTTTATAAGACGCCTTATAAATAAGTTGAACAGTTATGGGCGTGGCCACGTGGGTATTTGACATTCAACATCAGGAATTCAGGATTACGTTTTCAAAAAGCGAGTGTCGAAAGCGAAGCGAGTGCGAGTCCCAAATCTTGTAAAAACCAAAATGTTCGAACAGGTTCCGAAGTAGTAAGTTTATCAAGTATTACTCAGTAACTACTTGTGATAAATTAGCAGTGATAGTTTTCCTTGTAAATTCATCACATAACCTATTTTTGAGAATTTTTTACTTATCCAACTCCAACCGTTTAGCCCACGGAATACAAGAGGTTTAGCCAGCAGGAGGGGGGAGGGGGAGGGGAATACTTGACTCCCCCTAATTTCAAAAATGGTCCTAAAAGACCCATCATATTTTTAGAATACCTTTTCAACGATACATACATTACAGATATATTATAGAATACGCGACGAATAAAAAATTTATCCTCACGTAACTACAGGTAAGGGAGGTACCACCCTGAGAAAAAATGTTTTTCAATATTTTATTCTACAATTCTGGCTGGAGTTTTAATAAATATGTATATCCATGCTAAATAACAGCTTTCTTGCACTAAGGGTATCGGCGCATTGCTTCTGACAGACGGACGGACATGGCGAAACTACAAGGGTTCCGATTTTATTTCGGAACCCTAAACATTCTGTTTTTTTAATAATTCGTAAAAGTGACGACGTGAGTCAAAGTAACTACTACTTTGACATGTAAGAAACGAAAATTGGGTGTTATTGTCTTCACATCTTTTCTGAATTTGAGCGCATCTCGCCTTTGAAAAACAAATTGTCTCGTTAGTAGAGCTAAAATAATGCTAAGTATTTAAATTCAATTGAGTGAATTTGAAGTGTATCGTTAGTCCCTGATGGCTTCTTGAAGTGTTGTATATTGCATAAATCGATTACTTTATGTTCCTTATAAAAATATATTACCTATCTGTGCGGACAATATTTACATAGCAACTTGAACATACTATGGTGTATCATGTGTACATATTATACATTACATCTTGTAGTAACACGAAGTGGTGCAATCAATTATTCATTGTATGATTTGTACGTAGCAGTCTGTGGGTTGTTATGTTCATAATATGAATATTGTTATTACTTTTAATGATAATGAATAATGATATATATTCATTTATTAATTATATTAAATTACAATTGTTGCCATATAATGACTTCACATCATATTACTCCATCTTACTTACAATATAATTTTTCACAAGATATTATGTTACAAAATAAAAATAACACTTCAATCATCAAACGACTTTCTTGTGATATGATATGGGAATCATAATGTTATAACATTGTATATTGGTGTGATGTATTTGGTGTTGGTGATATCCATTGGGACGGTGACCAGACTGACCAATGACCACTTCATCAGGTGGCTGCTTGTTATATATATATATATATATAAAGGAGCCTCGTATCATTATGCACAGAACTGTGTAGGTCATATAGCGTTGCCAGGTGTCCCGATTTGCGTGGGATGTCCCGATTTTCAGCGGTCTGGGGACGCGTCCCGATTTGCACCGGATCGGGACACTAAATGTCCCGATAAATCAATAAGGATATCAAAAACCATTATTATTATAAAAAACAAATCAATTATGCATCACTTCACTATGTCGAGTACAATAATTAATGCGTTCAAAACTACTTTGAACGCATCATCATATATCACTACCGCTATCACTCTGTTTACTAAAGACGCTACGCGACGCGATTTTTATTTCACAATTTTTAAAGTTCGTAGAAGAAGAATCGCAGCAAAAAATCGGGCTATTAAGTGTTCTAATCTACTATTTTAATAATTACTTGCGAACCGCAAAAAAATTAAACTTCAGTTCAAAAATCTTGTTTTTTGTTTGTAATGATTTGCAGACCTAAATCCCGATTTTTTTACCTCCTGTCCCGATAAAAACAAATGGGACATGGCAACACTAGTCATAACTGGTCTTAGATGCTAATTGATCACAGTAGTTACTGAACTTGTAGTAATTACTCGGTTTGTCCATAAAAGGATCTCCAGACTCCACATAACTTGTCGCCTCAGAATACAGTTTGTTCTGTATTCTAAGCTTGTTGCACTCCGCAAAACATTGAGAGGGCCTTGAGCGAATTACGACAAAAACTTCAGTTGATCAACGTTCTCTTCCCTTGCCAATCATGCAGTAACTAATGTATTCGATGATTCACAATTAATAATCGTGTATAGTAGCTTAAGACTATTACACGTAGGCAGTGCCGGATTTATATTTTTTATGAGTGTAGGCCAATAAATTTTCGCCGCCCCATGTACCTTTCTAAAGTAATAATTTTCCATTCATAGTAAGGAATGCACTGAATTAGTCACTAAGAAAGTGCGTAAAAAAACAAAAATTTCGGAAATCTGCCGCCCCTAGGACGCTGCCGCCCATAGGCCGCGGCCTATACGGCCTATTGACAAATCCAGGACTGCACGTAGGTACAACAATGGCTATTATTGTTACCGATTTGACAAAGCACCACGAACCACGACCTACTCAGTTGTGCAACATTATCGTCACAGTTCTCATGCTATCCGAATACATAACAAGACAGATCTGCTGTAGATAAGGAAGACTTGATTTACCCACCTCGCCACAGTAATAAGATCATCCACAAAAACGTGAGGTAGCTTATTATAGAGTAGTGAACGTTTCTCCTCACAGTTCTGTCATTACCAAGTTACGACATTACCAAGCTTAAGGGTACTTGAGGAGAGGACGTTCTACTAAGTTAACATCAAACTTGCACAATAAATGAAATAAAGTTAGTATAAGTGTCAAAATGTAATATGATCAAGTGTACTTCTCAAGTTTGCAGTTTGACTTGATTCGGCATCCAGTTTGCCTGAGCTATATGGCCAGATAGCCATACCGTGCCATACTACAGTGCCATACACCGTCAAGGTTACTGGATGCCGCGTCAAGTCCACTGCAAACTTGACAAGTATACTTGATCGTGTATGACCAGCATTAGAAAAAAACGTCTACAATATTAACATCTATTTTTCATGTTCCGTTAACAAAGAGATTTTGATTTATAGGTTACATGTTACGTAAATGTCTTTCAATATATTGCATTTACCAAATACTTATTTGTTGCAAAGTTACTGACATTGTTTATAAGTTTTTATACATAAATAAACCGAAACTCCGGCTAATGGTCAATATTCCATATTATTTAACCGTTTTTATTATTTTTAGAACTCATTCACACGTAAATAATTCAATTATGATATAACTAAAGTCTGTAACCATGCTTAAGTAGAGTTAATTGTTCATTGTTTAAGAAGAATACACCAATTTACATAATTACACTTTATTATTTTTTAGAACCGACAAAAATGAGGGCGTTGGGATTATTCATTGCCCTGGCTACAGTGATAGCTACAGAAGCAGCAACACCTCAATTGAGATTTGCTTGGAAAGAGATGGAGTTTACTTGGGAAACTCCTACGCAACGAGAGAGTGCTATCAGTGACCAGAGATACGTTCCAGAACATAATTTACCTTTAGGGTTAGCAAGATGGCAGAACAAGTTGTTCGTGACCGTGCCCAGATGGAAGAACGGAGTAGCATCCTCATTGAATTACGTGGATGTCGATGGACCTCAAGATCAACCTCTGAAACCCTACCCTTCAATCAACGATAACTTGGTTGCTGATAACGCCACAGAATTACCCTCCAATAGGTCAATTATATCAGTCTTTCGTGTCTACGTCGATGCTTGTGATAGACTCTGGGTTATGGACTCTGGATTGGCTGATATTTTAGGTAAGATTATCTCATAAATAGTACATAAGAAAATATGTAAAACTTAAAAGGTACAATGAGCTCATAAATCCAATTGTGGTAGTTTAGTGAAACTAAGTAGATAAGCAACCAGACAAGGATTTAGGAGTTTAAGGAGAAAGTTTTGAAAACGTGAGTACGTTTTGGTATGCAGCTATTCTTACGTTACTTCCTCATCGTACCTGTCCTCAATCCTATTCAAGAATTCAAAGATATTTGTTTGATATTCAGTATACTATTCAAATTTGGAATAAAGAGTGAAAACTGATTTATACTAGATCTTACTTCTACTTACTATGATCTGCTCGATGAAATCATAACGATCCCTCACTAAGCTTACTTCAGGTTTATTGTTAAGCAAATACTACCTATAAGGCATTAAGCCATAAGTATATACCTGCATTTATACTTAGTTATACATCTGGAGCAATAAATTCTCTAGCACACTTGGCATTGTAGATCAGTGTCAATGACATTTAAAGATATTTTATTTTTTAATTATGTATCTAATCTTTGAATAATACAGGTTGTATAAACAAATCTTACGCGGTAGCTAATTGATATTGAGATAACATTGAAACTTCGTAGAATCAACTCTTATACCAGATACTTGTCTCAATTACTGAAATAAGGAATCAATTTATTGTCTAATGTTATGCACTTTAGGTGCGTTCTACACTCACCGATGTATTTATAATTTATATGCACTTTACTAATTTGCTATTGATTTCTACTTAATAATAAAAATACTCGTGGTCCGATCGTAATTCATTTTGTTTAAAGAGTTGTTAAAGAGTTAGTTAGAGAGATACTTATTTCTTTGATAAATGTACTTGAAACATATCTGTAGAGTATTCTTTATTCGGAGTGTGTAGATATATTCAGTATACAATTCAGCTTTCTGCTCTTCTTCGCCATGTAAACCTTGACTTGCCCAATGGTGTGCCATTCTACGTGTAGTTTTTTCTACAATTCATTGAGCAATTCCAGGAGGTATTAGATTAATGCAGCACTGAACGTGGTTAAAGTAAATTATCTTTTCAGGAAAAGCAAACCAAGTAGCTGGTCCATCTTTGGTTATCTTTGACTTGAAAACCGATCAGCTGCTCCACAGATACTTCTTCAAGGTTAGCGACATGAAGGAGGACTCTTTCTTTGCCAACGTTGTAAGTATTTTTAAACTCGTTTTATACTCAGGAAAATATCATCGTCTAATAATCTAAGTTTGGATATTTATGAATAATTATATTTCAACCCATTTATTACATAACAGTACCCCTGTGGACTGTGGTTTAGTGGACAGTAACCCTGTCTGTTAGGGGAAGTGTTCCAGGTTCGATTCATAGCATTAGATATTTACTCGCGTGGTGGTAACTATTTATCTAACAAATAAATGTTAGTTTTTGAGTCTTGGTTTGAGATATCGCCAAGATTTTTGTGAGTCCAATTAATATGGCATTGGCAATAAAAATAAGTACCTGAATAAAATAATTGTGTGTCAGTTTCGACGCACGACTGAATTTTAACGTCATCTAGTTTGAAATCATCAAATCAGTAACAACGCCATTTAGTTTGCGATTGTTAAGTCAGAGTCTATGTTACGAATTACAAATATAACGCATAACGCGTAACAGAGACAGTTTGATTTTACTCCTCATAAATTTTTAAACCCCGGGCTTAAATATGAAAATCGATTCCAAAGGAGTTAAACTCCAAAAACCGGAACCGGAACGGAACTTTTGGTCACTTATTTTGACTTAATTGACTTGATAAAGGTATAGGTAGGATCTTGATCGTAAAAACTTTTATATCCGTATTATTGACCCAATTATGGAAACGAAATGAGTTGGCTGTTTTTGATTTTTTAATTCGATTATCTTTAAAATCACAGCTTAATTAAAGTCATCATCAGATTTATTTTTGTTACTTGATGATTAATTGCTTTTTTTGAAAACAAAAAATAGTCGATGACCCTATAGCAGTTTTTCCTGATCTCCTATAGCAATGATGTTTATTAAAGATACGTTATGCCCTTACAAATTAAACGAAAAATCTGTTCCGAAAACAGCTACGACACACTGCGACCAATCAGCGCTTGTTAAATTATGTAAAAGGGATAAGCATTACTAAAACCATAATAGTGAAAAAGACAGCTAGTGTTTGTCGCTCGCGTCACAAGTACCTTACGTTCGGCTGGCGCCAAGCTGGCGCGCTGTCATGCCGCCATACTTATTTTGTTAGAGAATTATTGAAATGAAATAAAATGCAATAAATCATGATTCCTTACTTGTGGTATGTTATTCCATGAATTTTATTTTTTTTACGTAAGTAATTAGTGCATTTACGCATAACACACGAAGGCATTTTAACGCTGTATGTCAAATCTCCAGCACTTCTGACAAAAATAAAAGCGTGCGTATCCACAGAGTATTGAGAGAGCGACTGCGAGTAATGCGAGCAAGCGTGGTCAATTGACTACTCTTTCGCTCTTCGCCGTCGCGGCGTCGGCCCGCTAGTAACCCATCTACCTCTTTTATACATATAATATCATTGTCCTATAGATACAAAATTAGCACAATGAACAGAGGTGATAAATATAACTCGAACATATTCTTCAGTCAGATAAATCGATTGTTTTTTTATTGTATTGATGTTTTTAATATACAGTATAAAAAGTTATGACGTGGTTAAAGTCTTAATTGTTATTCCCTTCGACCAATTTTAAACTCTGCACTTACGTTTTATGCTGGTTTTATCTACTAAATTCTAATGTTAGCCTTAAAACTTTAAAAACTTTGACTATTGAGTGAATTAGAATAAAATAACTTATAAAAATTCAAAAGCCTTTTTTATACGTAATTAGGACGTGAGGTATCTATATGCATATATTTAGTCGTCTTGCAAACAAACATAATATCAGGGCGAATTTAAACCGCTCATTCGACGTGTGGTTTCTACGAAAAATGTCTTTAAGTCAACTAATTAATTTGCACACGCAAATAAGGTAGCAATTATTTGTGGTTGGTATTGAATGTCAATAAATGATATTTATAATAAAACTAGCTACTGCCCGCGGCTTCGCTTGCTTGAATTTTTTTTCACCTAGTGGTATAGAAAATAGTTTACTTTCTATTATTAGACCTACCAAATATACACAAAAAAAAATCATAAAAATCGGTCAAGCCATTTCGGAGGAGTTTGGTTACAAACACTTTGTATCGCCTTGCAATCCTCAATAACCTCTTCCTCTCTCTCTTTCGCTCCCTTTCTCTCTCCCTTTAACTCTTTCTAACGACAAACTTACAACCCATGTTTTTACCCCTTAGGGAATGAAATTAATTTTTGGCTTTAATTGTAAGCTTACATATAAATTTTCACATTTCTGAGTTCATGACGAATTTCCTTAAACATTTAAAAGTTTTACCCCTTAGGGCATGAATTTCGAGAAAACCGTGATACAGTTATTTTTTGTGTCTAACTATAAGCTCATATATAAATTTTCACGCTTTTACCTTCAAAACGAAGTGTCTATACTAACTTGCACCCCCTTAATTAACCCTTTAGGGGAGGATTTTTCAAAAAAACGTGTTAGGTACTTCCAAATTTTGTTTCTAATCTTGTAATAATGTTAGTTCAATTGTAATAATGTTAATTCATAACATATAAATTTTCATGTTTTAACATCAAAAATGAGGAAGTTGCATACTTCATTGATCCACTAAATCCTAAGTATATGGAATGATTTTCCAATAAATGTGTTAAAGTTAACTTTTGTTCATAACTATAAACTTACATAAAAATTTTCAACTCTGAAACTGACGAAGTTAGTTTGTATGAAAGTTCCAAGCCCTATTTTTATCCCTTAGGGGTTTAATTTCCAAAAATTCGATAGTGACACTCACAAAAAATATGACTTTCTATTGGTAAAAGATTTTTAAAATCGGTTCATTAGATCCAGAGATTACTCCCTACAACGTCACAAACTCACAAACTTTACCTCTTTATTGAATAGTATAAATTAATCCTTCCGTGAACTACAAGACATTATTTCAATATTGGCGTGTTTTTTTAATTAAACGAAAATATCTCATTTCAGGTTGTGGATGTGGACGCAAATACATGTGACGATGCGTTTGCGTATGTTCCGGATCTTGGGGGCTACGGTGTAGTTGTGTACAGCTTGAAACAAGATGATTCCTGGAGAGTGTCACATCACTACTTCCATTTCGAGCCACTAGCTGGCGCTTACAAGGTCGGCGGTGTGGAGTTCCAGTGGACCGATGGAGTGTTTGGCTTGGCGCTTTCCGAGCCCAGAGAGAATGGGTGAGCGGGTCACGTACTTACAGTCTTACACTATTTAGGCCTTGATTTACCCGTTTTGCGAATATTTAATTAAAATAAACGTGCCGCCGTTACGCTGTACAATTTTTACTTGGATTCATTGTAAAGACCGCCAGAAATAAACACCTTTCGAAGGCTACATAGTACATACCCAAATAACTAGAGAGATGGTCTAGCACCTTACATAAATAACAACTGGTTATTTCGGCAATGACCTAAAAATCAATTTGATCAAGACCGAGGTCATAATGTTTGATTTCTTTGTGATTTGCTTACTATGGAGTCATGAGGTAATTATCTGTTGTAGGTACCGAACAATGTTTTTCCATGCATTCTCAAGCACAAAAGAGTTCTGTGTGTCCACGGAGCTGTTACGCAATTACACACACATCGATAAGCACGAAGCATTCCACGATTTCAAGGTTTGAATATCTATTTTATCTTAGATTCATGACTAGGATGGCGGTGGCTTTTATTAATCTATACATTTCTTGATAACGCTGTTTTATTATAATTAGAAACTATTTGATTAGAAGATAATATATTATAGAAGCTGCTTGTCTTTTTGCTAGTTGTCACCTAGCAGATACCGTGATATTATCTGACATTTCTGACAATATTATTCAATTAACCTTACCACTGCTGTGGCACTCCAATGCCAAGGTCGAAGTGTTTTTTCCATGCCTTTGTTGTCATACCTTTTGCCGTATATTACATGACGCTTGAGTTTACGATGGAAGGGAAAATCGTTGGGACAAACAATTTTATAAAGCAATTCAGCATTTTACATTTCCTGATTCAAAAATAATTTAGAGGGGCTTGTGTTTAATTCTAATTTATCATCGACTGTTCCATGCCACTCATGACACAGGGAAACCTAATGCGGGGTTAGTGTGAACTGTGAAGCGTTTATTTTTTATTTATTACCTATATGCTTATTTTCAGTTATTGGGAGATAGAGGAAACGGCACCCAGGCATCTTCCAGTTACTATGATCCTAAAACCCACGTTCTCTTCTATACTCAGGTGAGAAAAATAAATGTTATATACTTTTTTAATGAAAAAGACAAGACTGTTGAAATATTCCTGAAAGTCTAAGTTCATGTAGGTACAAAAATTATTATATTCATCGGGTATATTAGGTGACTTTTACCTAAATTATATGAGAGTCGTTTAGAGACACGATTTTAAAAATCTAAGTTTTGATGAGGTATTTATGGTGTCGAGTATTTTGCTATAAGCGTAAAAGCGAACCAAAAAATCCCCTTGACCATCTGATAATTATTAATATTTGATACACCCATGGGCGTCATTTTTTGCTTCTATTCGCACTAGTTACAACGTCCATTTTTTGTTACGTTAGTTATTAATAACTCACGACCTTAAACACAGAGGCAGTGATGACCTAATTAAGAAATTTTCCTTCATAACGTTGGTCCCGGTTCGAATCCTGGACAGACAATAATTATGTTTGTCCAATTAAATTGTCTCCGTTGATCACAAAATAATTTACATACCCTGTTTTGTGTCGTGTCCCTTAGATAATATAGAATACGTTGTCAAAACAAAACAACCAATACAAAGTAATACGAGTTATAACTAAGTATTAAAATATCTGTATTATGATATTTATCACTCTTGCCCTAGTACGGTTGGGAGTGTCCTGTTTTATTTAGGTATTTTTATTTTCTATTCCTTAATTATGCTCATGGTTGTAACATTCCAATAAATTGCATCATGTTACATAATTAAAAGTTTCATACATAAGTGTCCTAATCAACCCGGTCCGCTCCGAGGGTAAAAAGTGTACAAAATGCCTGTAACATTATTAATACCAGCGAAACCTCGAACTCACTGTCAGTACGATGACCCAAAATATTATAATTCTTATTCACCACACCAAAGCGAGTCTGGTTTAGCAACATGACAGAATTAATTGTGATTATAATCTAGAGTTTACAGTACAATAACTGCTCCTTGATTGTACACTTATTATAAAAAATGAGATTGCTAAAGGATATAGATAAACAGTAGATAATAAATCTTTTGCATTGTTATATGACGTAGATAATGAAACATCAGTTAAGCATTACGCCTTTAGTAAAGGAAGACTTTAATGAGATGAGATGATGAAACTTAATGTAGTAGCAACAATAAAAAGGTTAGATAATTAGTTGTTTATTGAGATATAATGTGTATTTATCAAGAAGTGCTTATGCTGGCCATACTCGACCAATTATACTTACTTGTCAAGTTTACAGCGGACTTGACGCGGCATCCAGTAAACTTGACGGTGTATGGCCACGGTATGGCTATCTGACCATATAGCTATCTCAATCAAACTGGATGCCGCATCAAGTCAAACTGCAAACTTGACGAGTACACTTGATCGTGTATGGCCAGCTTTATAGCCCGGCTTGTGTCAATCCTAAGTGATAGAACAGCGACCTCGATTAGTAGTAAAAGTTGGTAATAGAATGAGTGACTAGAGGCACAGATTTTTTGAGTACTTCCGTGCTTCGGAGAGCTCAAAAAGTCCCGGTTTATCAATCGGGAGATGTAAGATGACAGTCGTTAAGCCTTGTCGGAGGCCTCCAGATGGCATGAAAACTTCCAACATTTGGGTTGGTCACTAATCTCCCACCAATCCGTACTGGAGCAACGTGGTGGAGTATATTCTAGACCTCCTCGAGAGGAAAGACCCATGCTCTGTCGACCAAAGTCAAACCAGTCGTTATCATTTATTAAACGTGTTTAGCTTGCCCTGTTTGTTTGGGTAAAATCTTGCAAATGTAAATAATTAGATCTCTCTCACTTATCCTAAGGAGTTCAAATCAATTGAAATGTTGCATATTGCTTTAATTCTGATGACAATGTATTTTTGTGTCAAGTCTGACTTAATAATACTCTTAGGTTTGGCTCCAGCCGAGGGAACTCCATAACCGATTCGATGCGGCGCCCATTTTTTAAAACTTTTCGCCATGGCTTTGAACAAATTTTCTGTGACTAAGATAGCAGGCTTGGTCTACGTGGAAAATCTTGATAGTTTTGTTCTAGACAGACCCTTCTAAAACTTAATTTGAGGGTGTTACAATCGACGAAAAAATGACACGCCTATCGTGTCATAAGCTACAAGTTAAAAAATTGATGACACGCCTGTAGTGCCATCAGCAACGAATCGGTTAATGGACAACAGAAAATCATTGCTTTACTATCATCATTCTCCACACAGAACATCTAACTGATTATTAGTTAGATGTTCTGTGACTCTCCAGCTGTTAACACTCATATTATTTGTTGGTATGGAATGGAGTGTTCTATGTTGTCGGGCCAAAGATCCCGAGATCCTGGGTTGTACGACACAACTACGCTTGCCTTGTTCTGAAGGCCTAGGCACGCCACTGCGTCAGCTCGTTTGTCGACTAGTAACAAAATAAATATAATAAGTCAAATGAAAAAAAATTTTTTTTTTTAAACGCTTTTATTTCAATAATGTTTAGTTTATAAAATTAGCTACAAGTTGTGAAAATTTCAAGTCTCTACGTAAAATGTCTAAAGTCTGAAAATCGTTTTTTTTTATTTAACAACAAATAAACAATGAAAATTAGTTTAAAATATGATTTTCGTGTATTGTCATCGGAAATACACATGTCTGCCAAATTTCATCAATTTTCATTAAAGGGAAGTCATTCAAATTAACGTTACAAGATTTGATGCTCCGAAAAATCGTTTTTTTTTTAATTTAACAACAAATAAACAATGAAAATTAGTTTAAAATATGATTTTCGTGTATTGCCATCGGAAATACACATGTCTGCCAAATTTCATCAATTTTCATTAAAGGGAAGTCATTCAAATTAACGTTACAAGATTTGATGCTCCGAAGTGAAACTAAATAAAAGCGTTTAAAAATCATCCTCATCATAAGAATATACCTTACCTGCTAGTAAATAAAATATACTTACATACTAGCATAGACTTAAAAAAGAACAGATGTCACCTTGTCTTATCGAGAGTGACGCCGCCCACTTACCATGTGTGCGTAATTTTTAATGCGGTCCGATGCGGTAATGGCGGCAGATTAATAACAGCATGGTGTCAATGTGTGCGTGTGATACTTGTACGAATAGATTGGTATTACTGAATTTGTTGCTGACAATCCGTCTGGTTATTTTTTTAAGTCTGTGCATATTAGTATTAAATCTATTGCTAATGATAACTTTCTTGTGTTTCAGGTGAACCGAGATGGTGTTGGTTGCTGGAACTCAAACAAACCGTACACACCTGAAAACAACCCACTTTTGTTCAGTGATCCAGAGCTTTATGAATTTCCTAACGATTTGAAGGTAAGTTTTTCGAAATTACTACTTTCTAACGATCTAGGTAATTGTAATTTTATTATACAACCAAGCAAGAATACTAAAGCTTTAATTTAATGTACGACAGTATTAAATAAGTAGACAAGTAATTTATATATTTTTGAAGTCGTTTATATTTTTGATAAAAATTCTGTTTGTTTTATTATAATATGAGGCAGTCTTATGTCTTATAGTCAAATATATTATATATTAAGAAGAGGTATTATATATTATCTATTTAAACATCTTTGCTCATAGTAAATAATATAGGTATTAATTTTAATACGTACAAAAAAGAGCATTTAGACCGTCCGTTTTTATTTCACCAAAATCATACACCCCAACGTCATACACTTTATTTCTTACTTAATGCACAGAAGACATTTACATAATAATACTTAAAGTATTTAAGGTCTAATTTTAACCACATTCCTTGGAAAAGCAGATTTCAATACGACTTGTAATTATTGTGCAGCCTATATTTTTTATATTTTTGCAGGTGGACAGTGAAGACACATTATGGATTCTCAGTGACAAGTTACCAAAATTCATCTATAAATCCCTAGATCCCAAGGAAGTCAATTACAGAATATTTAGCATTAGTGTAGCGGACGCAATCGCTGGAACTGCTTGCGCGTAAAGTAGTATTGAGTTAGAATTAATATTCTTACTGTATTATGTATTTAGATAGACACTGGCAATAAAGATATCAAAACAAACACCTGCATAGCTGCATAACTTGGTCTAATTATCAGTGTGCATTATAGATTATCATGAGTAGGTAGTACCTACCTGTGTTATTGTAAAATGTGCACAATCCATCCTGAGTTAATTTTAAAATATAAAATACGGAAATTTTTGAAATAGGTTATATGCAATCGCGAATAGCATAATACAATACACATGTCAATTTTAAATGAGTATCTATAAGGGTTTTACATTTGTTCATTATAAGTCTATGCAAAAATGCTGTTCCTATTTAGTTGAAAACGCAATTTTTATATTTTTTTGTTTTATAATTGAATTGGCAACATTGTGATTAATATGTTTACTATAACTGGCTTATAAGCTATTCATAATAACACAAGACTTTAGCTTACACATTGTTACATACAAGAAGATTATGCTCACCAGTAGGATTATTTATTTATTTAAACTTTATTATCCACAAAATCACGGTACAATTGAATGAGCTCAATAACTCGCCAATTGTACCGTTAATCTATGCATTAGCTTAAATGCATTATCTTTGCGATTATAAACTATTATCCAATGTCGACCATTGTATCATGTTCATAACAAAAATTCCTATTGTTTATACTTGCATTGTACCTACGAATCGTACGATATATGCATGGAAAATAGAAATATCTTAAAAATACTCTTTATGTTATAGGTACTTGAGTCATAAAAGTATTTTAGATTCTAAACCGATGCGAAATTTTTATTTTATTTAATACCTCGTATAGGCACACAAGACAAGAAGATAGCTGTTACATTGATATGAGAGGTTATCATAAATATAACGTTAAGTAGAATATTTTACACCCAATATCTTACTTTAAATTTTAGATTCACGGTAGTATATTATAATAACGTTATGTATTTAACAAAACACCTTTTTTCCGATCTCTGTTGAATGTGTATGTTATATTATTATGCTATATTTATTTAATTATAATGATTAAAATATAAGTTATAAAAATATTACTTTATTACTTACACTACCTATCTTCCAATTAATTACTATGTATAATGTACGTTATATTCAACTTATTAGATCAGACCAATTAAACTATTAAGGACGTTGATACTGATAGTAATGCAAATATTTTTTGATATAAAATAATTATTTAATGGTTTTGTAATTTTATTTGAAACTTTCGATGTGCAAAAATAATGTAAGTATTAAATATTACTATTATTATTATGTACTACGAGTATAATAAAACAACAAAAATAAATCTGAAGGTTAAGAATTATTATTTATGACAACTGAATTATTGTGAATGAGCCATAACTCAAGGGATGGGAATTAATTAGGGTAATTGACTCTATTCCATGTTCCCATTCCAATTATTTTTAAAAATTTTGTCTGATCGATTTTGCTTATTATTCCGTTTTATTTTAGAACCATCTAAACCGATTTAGCTGCGGTTTTCACCCATGTATTGTAGTAAGCTTGGGTTACATTTAGTGATGATTTATGGTTTATTTAAATCGGTATACAAATAAAAAAAGGTTTCCTAAAGCGAAGCGAGGGTTAGGTTGAAATATCATCAAAATCAAACGAATAAAAAAACGGTAAAGGTCTCCAACAACTTAAACAACTATAAATTCGCACTCGGTATGGTGATGGTGATGGGAATGTTTAAGGACAGTTATCCGAACGACGCGTTGGACCTTGTGAACAGACCCATGTACTGGCCACACAACCCTGAGGAATAGCTTGGATATGTGTCGCCGGAGCAAAAGGCTATGAAGGCTAAAAAACATTGATTTTCATTGTTATATTTTCACTATTTATTTGTTTGCAAATTTTATTAAAACAAGTTGAGTCTATGTCTTTTTTCCTTTTAGTGAAAGTGGACTTAGCTTATGTTACTACCGCTCTGCCCGCGGCTACGCTCGTGTTTTCCGAATAATAAGTTCCTAGTGTTCCTACCCTATATCCTATTTCAGATCATGGTCTAATTGTGTGTCACACCACAACAGCTTTTAACCTTTAACAAAGCTCAGGTTCGTGGAGCGTGGAGTAGGTACTTACTGCTGTCACATTTGAGCTGGTGCAGCTAAATGCCATCTTTCAGCATTGGATTCAATGCAGTGGGGTACTAAGAGTGTTCCCGTCTGATTATAATATGACTACAATAGGACTTAAATATTACACCATACTCGCAACGCAACCCATTACCGATGTACTGCAAAGCTCATGGTTTATTATTTATTCTGAGGTTTAAGGTATTTGATATTGCTCTCATGTGGATTAATTGAGGCGTTAGAGGCAAATACTTGGAGCAAGTTCTTGTGGGTACCGACTGAAGACGGACATTGCCTAACGACCGATACTAAAAATGATACTTAGCCGCGGTCAGGCTTACAGTGACATCCACTGACTACTAGAGGCATTTAACTATCGCCCACAATGATACTTGTTTATGTTGGCCAAATACTTTAAACTGGAAAATGGATTAGTCTCTATTAATCAGTAGGTACCCGGATGACCAAGCTTTGCTCGGTTTAGTGTTGCTTATTAACAACGCCATCTGCTGAAGTAGCTTTAGTGTTGCTACTCGCCAGTAGGTGTCAGGAATCAGCAGCAGCAGGTGGTAGCAGTTTTTCAGTGCCTGAAAACACGGATAAAACGACATTTTCTAAAAATGAATCCTTGCTAGATCGATTTATCGCCCCCCAAACCCTCTACCTGCATACTAAATTTCATGAAAATCGTTGGAGCCATTTCCGAGATCCAGAAAATATAATATATTGTACTTACAAGAATTGTTCGTTTAAAGGTTAGACAATACCTAACTTTATCAACAAAGCTTTTTATTAAAACATACTTGAATTTTTCTTCCTCAGTCAAATACAAGGCGGTCAGTTAACTACTTACCTTATTTATTGATCTACGGGTGGCGGCGGTATTTTTGCAGCAGTGTACAAATAACATAGGTAAGTATTGTACCTACAGTCATGCAAATTTAAATTTTTCAGCCTGAAAGATGCAAAAGGTAATTTTTGTTTTCTGGGGCTATTTATTTTATTTTCTATCGAAACAGTAAGTATGTTAAGAAACTATACCTAGTGATAAATAAATGTTATGCAAGTAAAAAGTAAACATTAATTTGTTTAATTTTTACTTTAACGTCTTTGTTTATCAAACAGATGACTAGTATTATTACCGGCCTCTTATTGAGAGTGGAGTGTCTTTAATGATATTGATGGCGATAACTCGTTCAGTCGGCAGTCGCATCGGTTTTATTTTATTACGGAGCGTGTGCAAAAGAACACCATTCACCTTTAGTCGGTCGGTTGAGCACAACATTTTGTTCGTAGAAATGGCGCCAAAATTCAAGACTGAAAAAGTGGGCATTGTCGGCAGGTAAGAAACTAAAGATCTATCTATTAGTACGATTCTTCTCTGGCATCACCTTAGCTTATATAATTAAATTTTTCACCATTAGGTACTTAAACAATCGTGGAATCTTATTGCTTGCATCGAGTTCAATAAAAGTTTTTTGCTTGTAAATATCGATGCAGAATGTACAAATGGAGACTCTCGGCCTTAACCCACATAGCTCGTTAGATATTATTGAACAACAAAACAGTTGCACGTCGCAAAATACAAATACTAGGTAGGTAGGTATAAGTTTACCTTGTAGATTCGATAATCTGCAACTGCCTTGCAATCGGCATACGGCAACAGTCCGAAGTAGTGATGGGCGATTGTTGCAAAAAAAACAATCGACTGAATCGAAAATTGTGCCATTGCCCATTTGATTGTCGATTTAGTACTTCCTCGCGATGATTATTCGAATAACAATCGACAATGGCGTCTAAAAATTTGCATTGGCAACTTGACTGCCGATGACCTTTTTTTTTGGCCGTGTGGCCGATGCCCACAGCGCCTGCCAGTCGATGACAATCGACTAACATGAATTGTTAACGACTTTTATCGACTAAACCGAACAATAATAATCGCCCATCACTAGTCTGAAGGTTAGGTAGGTACTACTTACTGGGTACTAATTTAATTTGAAATTACTTAATAATAATATACAACTTAAAATATTACATTCAATACAAATACAAAAAATATAGGTAAGTAGGTAGTATAAGTTTTTTATAACAAACAACTCATTTACCTACCTAGGGAACATACCAAAACTACGTAACCCATTTTTTCCAACTTTTTAACCCCCTCCCCCCCCTTCGTGACCATCCGTAGTATATGAGAAGACCCCCCCCCCCCCTAGTTTTCACGTGGTAATTGATAAATACGGTTTTCAATACTTTTTTGCAAAAACAGAGTTAAAAAATAATAATTTTGCTTATATTTGACGACTTTGTGGCGCAATGGTTGCTAAAATATTGACTACGTGACAAAAACCTAAACCCCCCCCTCCCCTCTGTGACCAATCGTGGTGTTTTGAAGACCCCCCTCCCCCCCTAAATGAGGCACGTGGTTTTGGTATGTTCCCCTATCACTCTTATTATTTAGAACATGCCGGATCCGGTTTTCAGCATTTTATATCCAATAGGTAGGTAGGTAGGTATCTATGTAGTTTCCTGCATTGAGCAGCTCTAGACATTGATCCATAATATAGCACGAAACTTCAACTTCAAGACCGTTTGATAGTACCTAGTAGAGTCAGCAAAGGTCACTCGATAAGAAGGTTGTTGGTAAATGTTGTAAGCAAAAGTTTCACTATCTAGCTAAATCTACACATATAATAAAACTGTAACTGATTGATGTCTGCACATGTTATGGAAATAGCCGGCAAACGAGCGGACGATCCACCTGATAGCACGTGGCTATGGAAATCAGCGACACCAAATGCATCACTGATGCGTTTACGGCCAACAAAGAGATAATAAAAAGAAAGGACTGGCCCAGCTCTCAAGCAAAGCCCCCAGTCGGAAAACGACGAATCGTTTGGCCTATGTAGTTTAATTTTTTAGTTTTATAAAGCCAACAAGGTGTTTAGAAAACATTAAATAAGTAGACGTTTTTATGTAGCGAATAAAACAATACCTAGTTAATTATCATTAAGAGTAAGTACAGTGGGGATTTATTAATTTAAAGATAGAAAACTGCGTAAATTGTTATCTATAAAATTAACTTCTCTTTATAGCTTATCGTAGAAACGGCTTGTTTAAGTAAATAAGTACTATCATGTGCATTCTGCGGGAGTACGAGAGTAGGTAGATAACTAGATAATATTATGTGTAGGTAACTATTATGTTCCCATTTTGGGAGCACATGGTAAATGGTTAATAAATAAATAAATTTATTATTGATTTCGATCATATTAATATTAATTAAAACCTTTTTAGGCGTAGGTATTATGTCTGTTTCCGAATATTTATTCCTTCATTTCCATGTTATTTTCCAAAACTTTAAATATTAAAATCTGATAATTCACACAAAACAATCACTGATAGATAGCAAATCCACCTTTGCCTTCCAGCAAATTCACATTCAAGAAGCAGATACTGGCTCATATTCAGTGTACATTACATCATCATTAGTACTTTATACCTACTTTATATATTATACTCGTATACCTACCTACATATAACTTATTATTTCATTGTTAGTATATTGTCGTTTGTGCATTTCTGTTGCAATTTATAATTTTAGTCTGTATTTATTTGACCGCCTTCGTTGTTCTCCCACTGCCACTGTCCAAAGGTTGACTGGCAGAGAAAGCTTTTAGCATTAAGTCCGCCTTTTGTACCGCATTGTTCTTTTTGGTATAATAAAGTTTAAATAAATAAATAGATACGTTCATTATTCATTCATACGTATTTAATGCTGGTGGCCCCACACGGTTTTTTTATGGAAATAGCCGGCAAATGAGCTGACGATCCACCTGATGGTAAGTGGCTATTGTCGCCCATGGACATCAGCAACACCAAAGGAATCACTGATGCGTTGCCGGCCAAGAAAGAGACAAGAAAAAGGAAGAAAGAACTGGCCCTCAAAGGTTTTATCGGTTTTCAACTTAGGTATTCTTCTTAATTTCTTATTTTCTAAATTCCAGTGGTTTGATTGGTCGTTCCTGGGCGATGCTGTTTGCGTCCGTGGGCTACCAAGTGACCGTGTTTGATATCGTCGCCAAACAAGTGTCGGACGCGCTTGTCGACATCAAAGAACAGCTGAAGACTTTAGAAAAAGATGGCCTATTGCGAGGCACTCTCAACGCCGATGAGCAATTTCAGTGTATCAAGGGTAATGTAGAAAGATTTGTTAAACGCAAATGATTAAGTAGGTACATAGGTTATTACATCCCTTAACATAGGTACCTAATAAAGATAAGAATAAACATGATACTGATGATGACATGAATGAATCTGATTAACTCAAAAATCTGAGGGAAATAAACTTTTCATCGAAGATATGAACCTTCCCAGCCCCATCGATACCGCATTAGGTCTGTAGCTAATAATGATTCTTATCAGTACATTCACCGCGATAACAATCACAAGAAATCCTTGACTATAGAAGGTACATAACCTACCTATATGCAGATATATGCTATAGGTGTAACCTTTGACTCTGTGGGATATTTTAGTTAGACCATCGGTTAATTGTAACAAGGTACAAAATAAGTTAGGAGAAAGAATAACATAGGATTCGAAGCTCATGCGGGCCCAACTGTGATATAGTTGGAATTCAAAGCCCGACATGATCGGAATGGCAATAGTTGTATGGTTCAACCCATTAATAGCCCACTACTGAGCGGGCTACGCTCTTGAAATGTACCAGTCGTTTTCCTAAGCATACCCCAACATCACACTCCCCTCTAGAGTAGAGGAGGCATAGAGCATACTACACGATGCGCTGCTCCGGTGCGGATTAGTAGCTGCACAGAACAAATTAGATGTTCTGTGGGTGGAGAAGTTAGTGGCTCAAGTGTCGAAAGTTTACATTCGGCCCCAGGGCCTCCATTCAGTGGCTTAAAGTTGTTATCATACGATTACAACTGAAACCTACGGCTTTACGCGCCCTCCGAAGCACGGAAACGCTCAAGAATTTTTTGTCACTAGCAGTCACCTATCCAACTACCGTCTGCGCCCAACCAAGCCACCGGGCTATAGCAGTATAATAGCAGTTCACATAGTACCTACATTTAATAAATAAATAAGCTTCAATTTTGACCAGTACTAGGTATTCAACCAAAATTGTGTCCTAGGAGACGCAATTACTCACTAAAGGATATTTTCAATTTACAGGTTCCTCAGATTTGGCAACCGCGGTCAAAGGAACAGTCTTTGTTCAAGAGTGCGTCCCTGAAAGTTTAGAGCTCAAGAAAAAAGTTTTCCAAGATCTGGACAAAGTTGTCGACGATGTAACAATTTTATCCAGTTCTACTAGCACCACGCTACCATCTTTATTTTCAGAGGGCTTGAAACACAAGTCACAGGTAATTTTATTTTTGGAATAACGATAACGATAAACTTAATAATTTTAAACATGAACATCATCCTTCCCATTTCCCAGTTTTATTAGGGGTCTCGGCGCAATATGTACTTTCCTATCATCTGTCATTTCTACTCTTACATTCTTATCTTTCATTATCATCTCTCACACATTTAAAACAATTTACAGGTGATCGTTTCCCACCCAGTGAACCCACCGTACTATGTGCCATTAGTAGAAGTAGTTCCTGCTCCTTGGACTAAACCAGAAGTGGCCAAGAAAACCAGGGAAATTATGATAGAGATCGGACAAGAACCAGTGTCGCTATCGCGGGAAATAGATGGTTTTGTACTAAACCGCATTCAGTAAGTATCTATCATGAGAAAGTTACTCGGATTTTGATGTTCAAAGCATGTAATGTTGATCATGTATTAAACCTCTATTGATTTCTATTCGTGTAAGGTACATCACAAAGTACATAAACACTACGTGAGGTACCTACATCACATCACTGATTTTTTAATGTGACTCGCATCGGAATCGAATAGAAATAATGTTGGCCGGCAAAGGAATCAGTGATGCGTTTGGCATAGATAGTATAATATATAAAAATATCTGTATGGCCTTTGGTATAAGTTATAAAGGATGTCCACGCTTACCATAGGTATGCTTAACATCAAATAGCTCGTCTGCTCAGCAGATTGCATTAACATGATTGATAAAATTACTGATGTGGTTGCCCACTTAATTAAATAATTTTACAGTACCGGGGTCCGTGCGAATGACTTAAATCTCGTAAAGTTGTTAAGCCGTTTTCAGAATGGTACAATTAGGTATGTTTTATTTTATTCAGGTACGCTATTCTGAATGAAGTATGGCGTTTAGTGGCTGACGGAGTAGTAGATGTCCAAGACATTGATAAAGTAATGTCGGAAGGTCTGGGCATGCGTTACGCTTTCTTGGGATCTTTGGAAACAGCGCACTTAAACGCAGAAGGCATGAAGAGCTATATTGAACGGTAGGTCCTGACTCTTGTCATAATTTATTGATAAATACTTAACAGAAATAGATTTAAATATATTATGTAGGTAGGTAGATGACTGCATTCAAGGTTAGTGTTTACGATTCACGTTTGTCCGCTGAAACGTGACCAAACCTCAGATTATTGAAAACTCGAGTGATTCCTTTTTTCCTTCACCGGAATTCTAAAATTATTTTTGTCTTCTTTACCGAGTTACTCTTAGGTACTTAATTTACTGTCACGTCTGTCTTTAAACTCTTTTTATTTAACTAATCTACGTACTTACCTAATAATTTAAATCTGCCATCATCTTAGAAAACCTCGATATTTTGTCCTCCATAAATCTTCATTGTGTTGTGTCCTTCCCTGGAACTTTCTTCTAAGTCGTCTCGTCCCTAGAATTCTCTTCTGTTCATATATATAGCTAAGGTGTATTATAGATCGATGGCTTGATTATAAAATTGTTTCAGATATGGAGAAACAATCTACAGTGTGAGCAAAACAATGGGTGAGATACCTCGCATGGGGCAAAGCAGTAGTGCAAACACAATCTGTGAGCAGCTGAACAACATGGTTCCTCTCGACCGATTGCCTGAAAGGAGAGCTTGGCGAGACGCCTGTCTTACCCGTCTCTCAATGCTAAAGAAAGAAATGAACAAGAAATACAAAAAGTAAATTAAGATCTAGGTCAATCAAAAGTACCAACACGTTGTACGTAGACGTTAAACTTGGTCAATTACTTTATCTGCCCTTTGGAAAGAATTATAAAGTCGTACCTAATTCAAAATGTATTACTGTAATTCTAAATTTCAATTCAATTAAAATTCATAACTTTTATATACCTACGGTATATAAAATACGAATCGTGAGTACCCGTTGCTTAGAAATCACACCTTCAGTGGAAAAAAGGCATAAGATGAAAACTGCAATTTTACAGGCGAACAAAAAAACTGTTCAAATGTTTTGCAAAAAAATGTTTTGCACAAAACCGTCAAGATTAATGATAAAAATTTGAAAAAAATTGAGCATGCAGCTTTTGTCCCTCTTTACAATCATATTAATAACTAAAATTCAACGTAAGACGACTAATGCTTTTTTCCATTGAGGGTCCGAAATGTTCTAAATATTATAAATAATAATTGTGACCAAATCTTGGAATGTTAAACACATTTACATCGATAAATAAAAAAAATATGTTCAAATGACAATACAGTATTTTTTTAACCCAACCTATATTTACAAGACCTCTATCTAAATTGTAGTCTAGCATCCATACTTCCATTGTTTGTTTGTCCCTCTTTCACGTTGTAACGGAGCGATGTTAAAGTATGATTTTTTTGTGTGGTGATAGTTAGGAGACTGGAGAGTAACGTAGGCTTCTTTTTACCGAGGTAAAACACCTCATTCCCATGTGAAGATACATTATGATGCATATTTGAATCATTCCATACTAAACGAAACAATATGTTGGTTGTAGGAGTTTTAATTGTGTGGGGTGTTGTGCTGGCAGGCAACACATGCACATAATATGTCAAGTGTTTAGAATATTAATATATTCAAATAGTGTCACAATAGAATGTGTTCTATTGTGACATAAAGACTTCTATCTGAGACACGAACCGGTGTAGACATATTTGTAATGTCATAATAAATAATATTATTATAAAGTGTAATTATACAGTATTCACAATATAGAATAACATGAAGTGAGTGTGTTTTGAATAGCCCCTCTCCTCCAAAGTCCAGACATATCAAAAAGAACCTTCCAACAGGTTATGGGCCCAGAATATTAAAAGATTAAAATTTATTGAAAAACCAGTGATTTACATAGCCTACATTATAACCTTGGATACCAGTTGTTTATATACAAATAAGCATAGCAACCAGTGATGGATACTTAGAAGATAATGAAGTGATTAATGGGCTTCGTGAAGATGAAGTCAGAGAAGTTCGAGAAGGTGATAGTGGAGGAAATAATAGTAATGGAGTTAATGTAATTCGAGAAGGTGATATTGGAAGAAATAATAGTAATGGAGTTAATGTAATTCGAGAAGGTGATATAGGAAGAAATGATAGAAATGGAATTAAGTTCGAGAAGATGTTGGTATAAGGAGAAATAATAGAGGAAGAAATGAAAATCGAGAAGAAAGAGAAAGAATTGTAGATATTCAAGAAACAGATATATTTGGTGAAACAAATGAAGATGAAACAATTGACAGCGGAACAAATGAAAATGGAACAAATAATAGCAGACAGATATATTTTATAATGGAAGATGGAGAATTTTCGTTATTGACATTCGAGGAAGCAATGAATTCAAAAGACAAGGAAAACTGGTCAATAGCTACAGAAATTTAATATGAACAATGTGAGAGATTGCAGCTACCCGAGTATTTTGGTGGAGCAACATCCATCAATCAAGGTAGATAAGAAAATTATTTCAAAAGTGAACTTATTGTGTTTCGGGGGAAATGGGTTGTTTTTGTTAGTATATAAGTTTTATAGGGGAATTTAAATGTTGTTTACAACAATAAATATAACTAAAAGGAGACAAGGATAATTCAATAATTAAGGGGGTGTTAGTAATTTCAATAAATAAACAATTAAGGGGGTGAATAGTGAATGTAATTGTTCATTGATTGAACATCATAAAAAACAATAGTTACAAGAAGTCTGTTTTATATGTATATGTCTCTTTTATAGTTTTGTTTTATTGTTGTTTTAATAGTTATTTGGAATTTTGTTTTTTGATATTTATAATAAAATAATTTCTGTTGATATTTGGATAGAAGTGAGAAAATTTGGGAAGTGAAAGATTGTAAGGGATAGTGAAAGGTTGTATGTGTTCTTCAAATTCGGGTGTTGAGTCTGACGTTGTGTGGAATTGTATTTAGTAGTTTATGGGTGTTGAGTTTGACTGGTTTGAGTATAATGGCAATGGTGGATGGGATTGATGTTTTATTTATTTATTTAATTGAAGTTGACTTATTATTGAGTAGTTGGAGTAGTAGGTTTTAAGTGGACTTATAGAAGTTCATATTGTGAGTTGTCGAGAAGGAGTTTGAGGAGATTTAAATAAACTTATAGAAGTTTATGCTGTGAGTTGTCGAGAAGGAGTTTAAGGTGTTTGAATAAACTTATGGAAGTTTATGTTGTGAGTTGTCGAGAAGGAGTTTGAGGTATTTAAATAAACTTATAGAAGTTTATGTAGTGAGCAGTCGAGAAGGAGTTTAAGAGGGCTATCACACTTTTTCTTAAATTTGAGCGTTTTGACTCGTGTTTGAAGTGTGATTATGGTTTAGATAAATCACCAAAACAAAAAAAAATACATGCACGAGAAAGTTTGATTAATTCTCTTTGGAGTGCTTTAAATAAATGTTTCAATTTATTTACATAAATTAGTAAAAACCTTATTTTTGCAAATGATGTTTCAGAAAATTTTACTTTTGACCATCTTTAGATGCTTTGTTATATCGAAGATATAATAATTTAAGCATCAACAAAAATATCTATGGTACAATTGTATCTTCTAATTTGGAATGCTTAATTCACTTTAATTTGTTTCACACAGTAATGCACCTAAAATAATTCTGTAAATCAAAGAGTTACTGATAATTATTGGTCTGAAATTGTATTTTTTATCTATGAAAATATAATCCAAATTGAAACAAAAAGTAATTAATAACTAAGGTTACTATGTCACCTTGCTTTAAAAAAAAAATTAGTCCTTTCAAAATTAAAATAATATTTTTAAACAATTTTTGTATGCAGTCAGTAAATCAATATAAATCTCCGAACGAGCGGTCTTTAGCTTTAGTCCGCGCCAAGCGCTTACGAAGGAAGGATGTATCGCTCGCTGTTGGCACCTTGTGCGCCACGCAATACCCCAAATTCGCTACGAATATAGCGCAATCAACACTTCTTGATACAAGTGAGTATTTTTTTGTTAGTTATTATATGATTCTAATGTATAAGCATATTCCTATGATATTCTGATATTAGGTATATAGGAATGTTTATCGGACTATTTTGCTTTTTCAGGCTAGTAAAAGGACGTTTGATACAGCGACAGTTTCTACAGTGCATTCTGACAGAAATACAAATAACATGGTGATAATAATAATTTATTTCTTATAATTTTTAACAGATAAATTACGTTTTGATATCATGTAGTATATTTATTACTTTTACTAAATTTAAATGATCTAAGAGCTATTGCATAACTGATGAATTTCTTTGATTCTTACAGGATAATGAAACCATATTTTATTCAACTATAGATGATCAGGCTCAATCTGATACAAGTACAAATAATATGGTGAGTATTTTCTTGTTAACTTGTAACGAAACATGCTTGCATATTTGACTTTTTTTTTAACTATCTACATTCCTGGTTTTTCCTGTTTCAGGAAAACCTAGACATAGAAGGAAGACGAATTATAAATTTAATTTTTTTTATGAATCAATTACTTTGAATTGACAAACATGGCGAAAAATTTGGTACAAAATATACTTTTTATTCAGTCTTTGTTTTTATCAACCAATTGTACCTATTCATTTATACGTTATCTCGAACTATACACATTTAAGGGTTTTATATATAGTGATGAAGTTATTAAATGTGGATTTATGATATAATTACCAACTGAACTACCCCTTTTAACACATCACATGCCCTTTATATTTATTTATTTATTTATTATTTATTACACTTTATTGCACACCAAATTTACAGAGTCAGTAAAAGCTTTTCAATGTTAATATTACAAGTGTACAAAAGGCGATCTTATCTTATACCTACTACTAACCAAACTGTATCAACATTATTCAAACTGTAGAAACAACATTACATTGCATTCATTTCCTTACATTATAGTAAAAAAGCCGTTATAAGTGATAGCTGATAACATTAATCGACTCAAACAATATTTCACGAATTATAAAAATAGTACGGTACTTAATTTAATTTATTTCCAAAGCAAGTATCAAGTTGATTTGTTCCTGGCGTTCGACGCATAGTGGTTTGTATGTGTGTAAAGCGTACTTCATTAGACGCACACGGGCGCGTTCCTTGCCGCGAGTTGTCAAATTTACCTAAACCTGAGCGCTTCGATTTTGTGATAGCCCTCTTAAGATTATTATAAGATATTTGTATGTATTGAGTGGTCGAGAAGGAGATAATTTTAAATAAACTTTTGTTTTATGTATGGAGTCGAGAAGGAGTTTAAGATGATTATAGTTATTGATGTTTTATGTGGCGAGTCAAGAAGTTAAGGTTCTTGACGTTATATAGTTGAATGAAAGTACATGTTTGGTCGAGTATGAGTTGGACAAGTGAGAAAGGGATTTATAGTAGTAACATTAAAGTTGGTATTCAGTTTGAAAGGTTGAATTGATAGTTGTTGGCTGAATTGAAATGGAGTTAGGTGGAAGTAATTGAATGTAAGTGGTTGTGAGATTTGAATGTATAATTAGGCATGTATGTAAGGTAATGTTAATTTATGAAAGTTAGTGAGTTGTGTGGTTTTGGTATAATGGATTAAATTATATACAGGGGTTTAAATATGTGCAAGTGTTGAGGGGGTGTGTAGGAGTTTTAATTGTGTGGGGTGTTGTGCTGGCAGGCAACACATGCACATAATATGTCAAGTGTTTAGAATATTAATATATTCAAATAGTGTCACAATAGAATGTGTTCTATTGTGACATAAAGACTTCTATCTGAGACACGAACCGGTGTAGACATAATATGTAATGTTATTATAAACAATATTATTATAAAGTGTAATTATACAGTATTCACAATATAGTATAACATGAAGTGAGTGTGTTTTGAATAGCCCCTCTCCTCCAAAGTACAGATATATCAAAAAGAACCTTCCAACATTGGTCCTTCTATAATTTCGTGAAGGATCTATGGATTGATTAATAAACAAAAAGTCCAACAAAATGCAGCGAAGTGCAGCCTTATGTCAAACCATTGAAGTATAATGTCATAGAACAGACATCTCGAACTAAATGTGTGTCCCGCCCGTGAGGTTCGATTTTCAAAATTGAGCCCCGATTCTCTTTTCAAAATCAAACGAATCCATTGAGGATGGAAGCCACGTAGCGCCAATACATTGGGACATACATGGTGTTCACGGTGTCGGTTCTATACGCTAGTAATAATACCTCAATGTGTTAAACGCACAATATCCTGGGTTGACTGGGTTCCTACAAAATAAATGATATCCCCTTAAAACATTATACTCTTTGCATCCATCTTAATATTCTTATTATGCTTAATATAACATAAACTGAAGTATTGAGAAATCACAATGCTTTTGAATTTTGATACGTGTAATCTACGCTAATATTTTGTTTAAATATTTTTTTTTATTTTTGCTTTATTTAATTTTAACATTATATTATCTGTAAGTAAAACTATATTTTTTGGCTAGTTTTAGTCTGTGGTTGAAGTAAATACTTTTGTCTATGGTTGCAGTAAAGTTTGTAGGCTATGGTACCATTAAGTACTCTGTGGTACCATTACGATGTCATAGTTTCAATTTTCAGGGATTTTATTTACTTTCAATCATCGCAAGTAAAAAGTTAATTTTTATATAAATCTTTAGTCCAGGAACGGACGATAAATATTTTGAGAAATGTGTAGATTACTTTTTTAACTGTATTTTATCTCTCGGCAAACGTCTTGTAAGAAGTATAGTTTATGGACAGTTTTCCAAATGTGTTGTTTTGATAGATAATGGATCCAAGAATGTGTAGGAAAATCAGTAGTAGTGAAAGTCTTCCAGATGAAAATGAGGAGTTTGAGGTATCAAACATCATTGCACCGCAAGAGAGCGACGATAATTTTCAGTTGGAGGGCAGCCCGGAGCCGCAGTCGGTGACCTGGCTGGACGACGAGCAGATTGATGAATTAGATCTTAATTTAGACCAAACTAACCTATTTTTTCATAGAGTCGATAGTGCAGAAATAATTTATAGGAACAAAAAGAAAAAATGTAAAATGGTTGGAAAGTATGTGATGGGTGACGTTCTCGGTGAGGGATCCTATGGCAAGGTGAAAGAAATGTTGGACTCTGAATCTTTGTGTAGGCGAGCTGTAAAAATACTAAAGAAAAGAAAGTTAAGAAGAATACCAAATGGGGAACAAAATGTACAGAGAGAAATCCAACTCCTGCGAATACTTAGGCATAGAAATGTGATAGAACTAGTCGATGTTATGTATAATGATGAAAAACAAAAAATGTATCTTGTTATGGAATTTTGTGTTGGTGTGCTTCAGGTATTTATATTATTTATATACCAACCTATTGTTAATGGCATGATTGCAAATATGTGATTGATCATACAAAGATTCAACCAAAAAGCCAAATATGTTTGAACAAAATGACTAAATCATATTTTTTCTAATTGAAAATGAAACTTAAATAATGGTCTACCATGCCATCATTCATTGGCTTTAGAATATCCTTAAAATTTTTATTATTGAGAACCTCATTTGCTTCAATTGTGCCAAAAACCACAACAAACTATATTAGTTATGGTATTTACTGTATAATGTTATGAATTTTGATTTATATTTCTTATTTGTTTTAGGACATGCTAGAATCTAGTCCTGGCAAGAAATTTCCTTTGCGGCAAGCACATAATTACTTTACACAACTTCTAGATGGCTTAGAGTACTTACACGGACAAGGAGTAATTCATAAGGATATAAAACCAGGGAACTTACTGCTAACACTAAATCAAACTCTTAAAATAACAGATTTTGGTGTTGCAGAAGTAAGTATAATTGTTTGCTATTCATAAAAATACAGGACTAAATAATTCTATCCTTGTTGTGGAAATATTATTTTTCTTTTCCTACAAAGTATCACCCCTTATTACAACTGTTTCCCCTGTTTTGGTTGAATATCCTAACATACCTACTCAATACTTACACAGTAGTGGTGTTAGGGTAGGGTGCAGTTGGGCAACCGCCCAGGGCACCAGGTTTGAAGGCGCCGGGCGCCATAGGTAGTCATAATGGAACCCTTATAGTTTCATCATGTCTGTCCGTCCATCAGTCTGGAAAGCTGTAACTTATCATGGATTTACATATTTATTATTTTTGTATGGGTTTCAATGCCCATATCTCGCCCAGGGCGCTGGTAGTGCTAAAACCGGGACTGTGCCTACACTATAGTGTACACCTGCAAAGCCTGCTTGGCTAACACTATTTTCTTGTTCCGCAAAGCATTGGTAGTGCTTTTGGTGTTGTTGATCCATGATGATAACCACTTAATATCATGTGTCTCATCTGCTTATTTACCAGCTATTTAAAAAAAATACTTAATTCAATTTCTATACATATACATCTCTTCCTATAAGTAGGAATAACAAGGAATAGGAGGGACTAGGGAATAAATAGTTTCAAATGAATGCTGGACTTTTTCATTTTAACTCGGCAAAGACTGTGACAGTATAGTTATTACAGAAGTATGAATAAATATATATGTATAAATCTTTGTACTTCTTTCATTCTTCTAAACATATGTATCTTTTTTTAGGCCTTAGATATGTTTTCACCAGAAGATACATGTTATACAGGACAGGGCTCCCCTGCATTTCAACCACCAGAGATTGCTAATGGAGCTGAACAATTTTCAGGCATTAAAGTAGACATTTGGAGCAGCGGAGTAACATTGTGAGTAGATAACATCTTTACATTTCAGTATTCTCCGTACATTGAACAACAATGTCAAGGTAGGACAATAAATAACTTAATACATTATTCACTCTTTTGAAAACATTATAAAGTTCAACTGGAATATTCCGTGGTAGGTATTCAAGGAATTCAATGTGAATAATGTATATTGATGTGTCTGACTCACACTCGGCAAAACAAATGTTGGTTTGTAGTGTAGTACTCCCCAATCTTTTTGGCCGGGCTGAAGTTAGAAGCGAGTCAATGGCTAAGGTATCAGCATCATTTATAATCACCCTCGCGCTCCCTTCGCGTATCTGTGCCAACTTCAGCCTGGCCAATAACTTTAGAGATTACTGTAAATCAGGTTAAGTCTATTTATTTAGCTCACAGTCCTTTGTATAAAATTCCTTTATAGTATGCATGATTCACTCATTACACTGTCAAGGAAAGATTATAATATTTATAGAATACTATTATTATGGATATTTTACCATTGTCTGACTTGTATTAATACCCTTTTTTTGCCAGATAAGGAATATCCATACATTTTATAGAAATATCACTGAGAGTACATCATTATAAACTGGTCGATTCATATTTTCAGTATCTACTTATGATAACCGTAACTATTACATGTATATTTTTAGATTATGAGTATTATAAATATCTATAATTCTTGGTACATTTAAAATACAAAGTGTATTTATGCATTATGAAATATGTGAGAATTTTAATAGGCATTATTTTTAAACATACAAATTTAAATACCTATTAAAATTTATTGTGGGTGGGAATGTTAAATAATTGCGCTGTTGATATGGATAGACTATAGACTGAGTGAGAATATTTAGGTTGTCATAATCCAATATATCTTAACCACTGTTTTTTTAATTATATAAAGGAGACAAAACTTCTGTTTTCACTATATTAAAACAATGTAAGGACAACAAATAAATACCATAGCCACAATCACATACCATTCTATATTTGTGCATACATTACCAGCACTGATTATTGTGATAGCAACGCCATGATTGTTAATCTAGATTTAGATATTAAAATCCATTTATGAAGAGCTCAGTACATCAGTTGTTTATCAAATGATTTTAATCATAAGCCCACCTACCAGAATTGAGTACTTTGTTTTCAATTGTGTGTGCGTTCCTATACAGTTTCTGGGAGGAGAGGGAGGCCCCAACTTTTTTTCTCAAAAGTTAAGACTGTTCCACACTGTACAGTTGCTACCAATTTGGGCCCAATACTACTCGTCCGACGTGTGGATCGGGAAATTAGCATTCGCGTTTACAACTATTTCGTCCTCTGCATCTCTGTAACAGAATTCACATTGGCTGTGACTAGATAGAATTGGTATACCTACTAGTGTGAACAGCTCACAAAATTAACCGACCGACGTTTTTACCAGCGTTGGGACCAATGTTTGGATCTGGCCTAATGCATATTTTTATGGCCGATATTAGGTACGTACTGGACCTGGTAGGCATATCAAATCCTTGTCCCTCTCGTTACGCTCATGGACAATACTGATCTAAATTTCAGAATTGCGTAAATCTATAATTTTGATAGACTGCATTATGCCTGAATGGCTAAAGAAAATGTGCTTGGGTGCGTGACGGAAATTTGTCATGACTTCCTTTTTATTAAGCTATCGAAGCGCTTCGGGAAATGTTTCTCTAGGAAGTTCATCTACAGTGTTCACTCAATTTATAAATAGATGTGGAAGCACTGAGGGAATTGTTCTTCGTTTGGGGCAGAAAGGGTAGAAAGATGAAGTCTATTCTAGGCCTCTCCACTTTTGAAATGAAATGAAATAAAAATATTTTATTGCACTCAATAAAACAATAGGCTTAATGCTAACACAGCATTTTCTTCCAATCAATCAACAACTTAGTAGGCCAAAAGCCAAAGCCAAAGCCCTGAGTGCCCTGACCAAACCAAAAAGCTGTTAATTCGTCAAGTCATACTATAGACACTTTATTCTCTTTCAGTAATCTGGTAGCATGTCAAAAGTAAGCGTTTCCTCATCAGATACAACATGACGACGGGGCGGTACCCTTTCGAAGGCGATAACGTGTACCGGTTGCTGGAGGCCATCGGACGAGGGGAGCCTGCGCCTCCGCCCCCGTCGCTCGGGCCCGCGCTGGAGTCCCTCCTCATACACATGCTCAAGCGGGACCCGGAGCTTCGCCCCACCGTTCAGGACATTAGGCGGCATGCGTGAGTACTTGTTTTATTTATAGGGTAACAAGAGCGTGCAGATGGAGACTTGGAGGTGATCTTATCGCCTTAGTAACGGATTTCCAATTTCTATGAGATTGGAGCAATCAACGGTGACACTTTCCCTAAAATATTTTTTTCACCGCTAGCAGGTATCGCTTTCTTCCCTTCAAGTTTGTCACATTATGGGACAACCTTTATCTATATCACGTATATGTCACTAGTAACACGCCCTCGCTTCGCTTCGGATACCCCATAGCCCTAAAGCAGTTGCCTTATAGTCTTCTTCATGCCTTATAGTCTTCCTCATGAATGTGGCTCAATAGCCACAACACATGTGTGTACAATTACACACAAAGATTTTTTAAAATCCGACTGCCAGTTACAGAGATTAGCGCATTCAAACAAACCAAATAACTTTATTATATTAGCATCACGTTCCTTTTGTAGATCCGTGATTAGCATAGATCAATATATTCTCGGGATAATCAATCTTTTTAATTACGAGGAAGAATCCGTGTAGTGTCCACTAGAATACACTTAAACTATAGTTAGTGGTCGGCTTACTCGTCACCTAAATTAATAAAATAGATATGTATCGCAAAACATCAGAAATAGATTTGATATTTTCCATCACTTACGCCCCAACTCAGAGTCACTAACGGTTACTTAAATCGGTCCGTAGTACACGATTTGTATGGTGATTCTTTACTAAGGAGCCATTAAAGTAACCGTTAGTGACTCTTGATTTGGAGCGTTTGACTATGTAAGTAAATTATTTTATTGACAATTAAAATAGCGGATCAGTACTAGTACCGAAATCCTCAAATAGCCACACGCTATGTGAAAATTCCACAATGTTCGGCAAATCTAATCCAGGGTCGTTATACGTGTACACAAATAGATGTTATTGTACGCCATTGGCATTAGCAGCACTGTTTACTTGATATCGTGTTTACTCTGGTCAAACTTTATAAGCCGCTTGCCTTAACTTTATCCTGTTTGCTGTATAACTAACTCAAGTAACTATAATATGGACATTGTAATGACCTTCGGGCAGTAACAACGTTTATTGTTTGCCCACATCTGAATCTCGGTCATTGTTAACAGAGATTTTGATTTTGGCAACCAACTATCAAGGTTGCTCTCGGATTGACAGATAAGAAGCCAGCTTTGTTATTTTTTTATTTACTTGGCTATTTTAATCGGATAAATATCTGTAAATAAATTCCACATACAATAATCTCTGTTTTGGGATAAATTAATGTCTTCTTAATTTATTTCACTTCCGATGATTTCCTATGATATAATTAAGGCCGAAATTTCCTAAAAAATTCAGCCTGTAACGAGGACAACGGAAAGAAAACAAATTTTCATTCGCCTCGTAAAGTTTTAAAATGTATAATTATTTCATACACTTTTACTGGATCTGTTCTCTGCTGTTGAATTGTAAAGGGCAATGGCATTTACAAGTATAAAATATGTTTATTCGACCTCAATAAATACGATTAAATAATAATCGCGTAAAATTTCGTTCAACGCTCTTTACCCAAAAGTATGTCAAGGCTCTAGAAATTTTCTTAGCCACATTTTGTTCATTGCCGTCTTGAATCATGAAAAATATCAGTCTGTCAGTTTGATCATGTGATTCTAGCATATCACCTTTGAAACAGCTTGAGGATTTGAAACTCTTTATCATCATAACTAGATATAAACAAACGTTATAGTTACACTCATAGCCCCACACTAAGATTCCCTGTGCTGTGGGTGCTACAAAGACAAGAAGACATATCCAGACCGATAGTAAAAATTCAAACACATCATTCAGATTTTTCTCTCGTTGGGAATCAGGAAAAGGTACTCGAACGGCGGTACAGCATAGTAAGCATTACGTCTTAGGGGTCGTCGTTACTTTTTGACAGTTGTTAGTCAACTAACTTAATGATACATAGAATATTCAAAACAGCCGTAACCTATCTGCAATCGGCCGCTCCTTCATTGAACGACGCGACAATATCATCATAAGTATAGTTCTTTAGACGAGTCTTATTTACCTAGTGTGCAATCTTAAGCTGGCCATACACGATCAAGTGTACTTGTCAAGTTTGCAGTTTTACTTGATGCGGCATCCAGTTTGCATGAGATAGCTATGTGGCCAGATAGCCATAACGTGGCCATACACCGTCAAGTTTACTAGATGCCGCGTCAAGTCCGCTGCAAACACTTGACAAGTATACTTGATCGTATATGGCCAGCATTAGTTACACAAAATCTGGCGGCTGGTAGCTAGTGCAGACGGACTCTTAAAGATGCTACACGTTATGGCGATGGCTAAAATTTTTTTATATCAGCACGGCTTGAATTATAATGCTGTCCCGTTGTCGTGTCGTCAAATTAAGAAGCGGCCCATATTTTTTGATGTTCTCCAGATGGGTGCGAGCCACGCCGCCATTGGAGCCCGGTGAACGACTCGTGAGTCCCCGGTCGCGGCGCTCCGACGAGCTCCACAACTCGACCGTCATCCCCTACCTCATCGAGCGACACTACGCCTCCGCACAGGAATACTTCACTGAGAGGGATTTGAGACATGGTGAGTAATAGCTGAAGTCGAAATTTCTAAACCTTACGTCAGTTCAGTCGAAGATTCTCTGGAGTTTCTAGACCTTCGATAGGTTGAGTCATAGCTTCTCTGTAGTTGTAGGCCTTACATGAATTGAGTCGAATCTTCGCTGAAGTTTCTAGCCCTTACGTTAGTTGAGTCCAAGCTTTTCTGAAGTTTTAGGTCTTACGTAAGTTGAAATTTCTTGTGCTCTTCGACGAACTCCTAATGATTTAATAAAATTATTATATTGTTGACATAAAACCAGCAAAGAGACTTGTACCTACCCTCATATTATATCACTTGGTATGTGGATTATTGGACGTCTCTAGCCAATCTTAAATAACTACCCGAAGACGCTTCTTCTTATTTAGATGATAGAACACCTCAATAGGAATTGCGTTAAAATCCTAACTAGAATAAATATTTTCATCAACTGCTTTATATAGGAAACTGATCAAACTTTATCAAATCAAGCTCATGAACAGTTCCAATATACTCCGATTTTAACTGTTTACTACATTTATAGTATACCTCTGAGGGCAAAGTTATTGGCCTCGTGTATAAAAAAAATGTGAACATATTGTGTAAACTTTTTGGTTATTGGTCTCCCATCTGGCGCCCATACTTTGCAATTTGTACGAGTTGTATCAAACATTTGATCGTAATTTCTATGAATACTTATTGTATTTAATCCCGCTCTCTGTTTTATATGGCATTTGTTAGTTTTTTCATAATATGTACTTACTTGATACACTTAAGATAAGGTTTGACCTTGACCATAAAATACGGACTATCGGCCGAAACTATGAAAATCCGCGCAGTATTTTCTGAGATTTTTGTGTTATGTTAAGGCAATAATACGGAGACTTGTTTTATAGACATTACATAAATATGTATGTACATATATATGTATGTATGTATGTGTGTATATATGTATATGTATTATGATATGTATGTATTTTCTATGTGTATTTATATCATAATTTATGTCGCGTTTATATAATTTCGTTTTTATACCGCCCTTCGTGTGTCTCTGTTTGGCCTAATGGTTAGCTGGTAGAGAATGCATTAAGCATTAAGCTCGCCATTTGTACCGTAATTTTTATATTGTGGTCAATAAGGTATAAATAAATAAATAAATAAATAAATAAACAATATGTAGTAGGCGTTTAGGCTTAGATATGCTATCCATTATATGAACGAACAAACGAACGTTTGACTAAATGCTAGCAAATCTGCAGCAAATCTAGTAGAAATTCTGCGTAGCCAAGGACTTGAACACCAAAATTTTTTTTACTCAAATCTTTTTAATTCAACTCTACTTATTTTCTAAATGCTTCTAAATGTATTATTGAATTTATTGATACGCGTAAACTTTACTGATGTGTTGTAAATTATGAATTTTTAAGTTTTGTACTATCAGCGTTGTGTTTCCCAAATAAAAATAAATAAAAAGAGTTGATCATCAATTTAGCAGTCATTTCGGAAACGGAAATTATCGGTGATGACTTAGGTACTACTGATTTCAGATATCCACTACGATGTACTTGTACAACTAAGTAACTCATCAGAAAGTGCAAACCTTGTCTAATAATAATAATGCAAGGCAAGGGTTATTATAGTATAGATGAATATTTAAATGATAAGGATGCTTGGAAATGACCAGCTAAGCAACCGGTTCTGCTCAGGTTACAGAATACCTATTTTTGTAATAAATATAAGTTTTATTTTTAAAAGATGTGCTGAAGAGTTTCTTTACGGCTTTTCTTCTCCTCCATGACAAAGCACCCTTCCGAAATCTGGTAGGTTAAAAAAATGACGTGCATAAGGGTGCTATGTTACGTTGCTGTGGATGCGTTTGATATCCACCAATCACATTCATTGGTGGAAATCAGTTTATTGAACCAATCATATTTATTGGATTTCACATCTTCGCAGCATAGCTGCATAGCACATCTCTGGTGAAAAAGCAACCTAAGTGTATCAGTGATATCTACATGAATAAAAGATTATTTCATTTCATTTCAATGTCCATGAGATCTAATCACTTAATTCTCAATATAATAGAGAAGATTGCAGTAGCCACTTATAGTGGGTATTAGATTACAAAAGATTGGATTGACCATCAAGGGTGTATTGAGTGTTTACAAGCAATAAGACCTAAGTGGCTATGCATGTCACATAACATTTCTTACGTAAACAGAAATAGAAACTCTTGATCGTCTTTGTAACTCGACGAAATAAAATTGGATTTTTGTTTTAATTTGATATAAATCAATACAAGACAGGGAAGGCTATAACTTCGTTTCTGTCTGTATATATAAAAGGCCAAAAGTGATCAACTGATTTATCAACGTACAGGCCAAACCCTTAGGGCTAGAAACTTAAAATTTCCCATACGTATTGCTCTTATGACGTTGACATCCACTAAGGAAGGATTTTTCAAAATTCTACCCCTAAGGGGGTGAAATAGGGGATAAACATGATAAGCATATTTTCCGCGTGCGAAGCTGCGGGCAACATCTAGTCAGTTATAAGAAAATTATCATGAATATACAAGGGTATGTGTAAAGGGTATACATATCATAATTTTATCACAACTCGTGTTTAGCTAGACTTAATTCTGAAAGCGGATGTTCAGCAGTGGGACATATTCTACAATACATATACAGTTTCGCATATAGAGATACAATATCTGGCCAAATTATTAGGGACACTGCTCAATATATGTTCTGCTTTAACTTATTTTTTAAACAAATAATTGGTTGTATATTCTAAATATATGAAAATGTTTTTTAGCTTATAAAACAATAAGGTTTTTATTTCAAATTATTTGCTTTTTTATTGTAGGTCAAATGCTTCTTAGCGATCGGTAAGTATCGGTGTCTCTAAAATTTGGCCAGGTACTAATAATTTGGCCAGGTACTGTAGTGTTCTTATCACTTAGGGGACTGAGTTTTTGACGTACATAATATGTGTTTAATACTGTACAAAGGCACTCTTTTCATTATTCTTGTTTTAAGATTTGTCTCACCTCCAGAAAGTCTGCACGGCCATAAACCTACGTATTATACTATTTGATACTTGTAAAAAGTTTAAAACTATTGAACTCATGTATTGTATTTAAGGATTGTGTTGTGGCTTTGTGTAATCTCAATTTGTTTGATGCTAATTTTCGCAAACATTTGATATTTTCTGTTACGTGGATACTAACAATCATGTTTCATTTTATCAATGTATAAATGAGCATTATCTTCAGCATGTAAAATCGCCTTAACTAAAAAGTTTTCGCGTAATGATTGTAACATTCAAGAATCTGTTGAAATAACTTTTCTATTTTCTACATGGTTTTATATTTGTCATTTTATGAAATTGTGTCATACATGACTAAATGAGGATTATATGAAAAATTATTGTGCTTTACTATGGCTACTTCTGTGTTTGATCTAATCCTCAATTACAGACACCGACGAAACTCATCCATCCAGCCAAGTGCGAGCGCGCATTTGTTCGTTAAGTTAGGTTCGTAGCATGACAGTGTTAATAGGTTGTTGTTAACCCATTTTCTTTGACCAATGCTTCGATAAACGTTAGTAAATCCTATAACCCTTAACTAAACATAAAATAAAACTTGTAACGTTTTATTCCGTCATATAAATTGGTACAGTAGAATCCGTTTATAATATCGAACGAAAATTCCAAATACATTATACAAGGCATTTTCTTTGACAAAAATTAATATAATAATATTCCTTACAACGATGTTTTCGTCTTTGCGTTCCTCAGAAAATGGCAGATGTTCAGAAGGCGTCGCGTCGTCGAACAAAACTAATAATAAGAAAAGTATTAGGGAAACATGTTGGACACCTTAATCTGACAATCAGACATAATTATTGTAAAAATAGGTTATAATATTTTATTTTCAGTATTCGAATTAATTTGAATCAAAGTCTGTTTCATATAATTTTAGATGTGAAAGAAAACTGCACAGCAATTATTAATTAAGCGGTTTGGTATGATTATTGGCTCAGTTATAATTAACGGATTCTACTGTATATGTATAGAACAGAGTGCAAGCCTGCTTGGCCATTTATTAAAATTTGGTTTTATTTTTTCGATACAAATTATTATTTGTTGTTTTGTTTCTTTAACCGATTCGTTGCAGATGGCACTACAGGCGTGTCATCAATTTTTTTAACTTGTAGCTTATGACACGATAGGCTTATAATTTTTTCATCGATTGTAACACCCTCAAATTAAGTTTTAGAAGGGTCTGTCTAGAACAAAATAATTAAAATTTTCCACGTAGACAAGCCTGTTGTCTTAGTCATAGAAAATTTGTTCAAAGCCATGGCGAAATTTTTCGAAAATGGGCGCCGCAACGAATTGGTTAATGACTCCTAAATATTTCATTAGTTTAGACGGAATATAACGTTGCACGTACGTACGGGAAGGGTTATCAATTGTGCGGCGCATTCAATTTCCTCATAGACGCTAATAAGCTAGAACTAATTGTCCCATGGTAATGAGGTCTCGCTACTGTATGCGTTCACTAACATCGAGTTGTTGACTTTTAATAAAGTACATGATTCCGGTCCTTTGAACGCATTTTGCTAAGAACACTATTACTAGTGCGAGACTGAGTGGTTTTGTTTGTAAGAAACATGTCATTAATGTTTTTGAATCAATTGTATCGTTAAATATTGAAGTACCTAGTTATTTTTTTTATTGCTAGTATATCGCTATGTTATTGTTTTTTATATCCCTGTTTGATGGCGTGTTTATTCCAATAACTGTTTAAATACCTGTATGAAACTGCCTTTTTAATTATGTGGCAAACCAAAAAAATATGTATTTTTTAAATTCATTGTGTAAAAAATCACATAGCACCGATTACCACATAATTGAATAATATGATTGTCTTTTATATTGAATAAGATTAGTAAAAAGTGGTGGATGGATGTCTTGAGCTGTTTTAAAAATATTTAACCTAACGCTAGTTTATAATTGCCATTATTGGTTAAAAATAAATGCAGTTGCAACATGCAATTGGTAATGTGAAATTGAAATATAAACACGTTAATATTTTTTGTTTCGTGTATTACAGAATTGGGTGATGGCGGTTCCCGTACTATGTCAACCGCTGAATTGTCTGACGCGGAGTCTAATCAATGTAAACGTCGATGGCATTCGGCTTGCGGTCGGCTGCCCGCTTGCCGCCTCACCTGAGCCAATGACTGCACCCAATATACCCCAAAGTGACCCACAACCCCAAATTGTGGACACGTGACTAAATGTTTGGATATGCAAAATGTAATCTTGTGGAATGTGGCACAAACGTACGTAAATTTTAATGTAGGGAGCTGACGCATCGTAAATGTTGAAGATATTTGGAGTCGTTAAAATCTGGATTATTAACAAGGAAATATTTCTTGGAAATGTCCTCATTATTGTATATGGATAGGAACACGAGTGTACAGAAATATCTTCCTTTTCTATGAAAACAGAATGCGCTTTTCTATATGTGGGTGTATACGTCTTTGGATATACAGAAGATTCTTGAATTGACGTGAACTTATATCCGAAAATACCAATAAATAAATATCGGATATTATCGAAGAAGACATGTAGTAGAGAGCGTAACGAAATACGGATACAAAATATTATTTACACAAGAACGCATATAAGCGTCATTAATGAACAGGTGTTGAATTTGAGTAATAATTTATTAAACTAGATGTATGTTATTTTTTTGAATATAGATGTTGAACACGAACATCTTTTTTTCTTTATTGTAAAAGTTGATTAAAATTTCTGTAAGTATTTCCCTTGAGCTGACTGGATCAGGTAGTACAGTTAACCGCAGTTAAGCCGCTTATTGACTTTAATGAACGATATTATGTGTTTTACATTATTATCCATAAATAAGAAATGGGCTTCCTTTTTTTTGCAAATATCTTAGTCGATAAAATAGTAGACGAGTCAGCTGATGGTCCGTGGTCAAAGTCTTATTAAAATCTTCTGAAATATTAAAAAGTGCCTTAAAATAAATATAGTTTAATTACTAACGTTAATTACGTTTATTAGCTCAACTATTCAATGGATAATTAATAGGAGTTCTGTTATTCTTGATGGCTATTTTTGGGGTCACCACTTAATTTGAATTATTTAAATAGGCTCTGCATAATTTAAGAGAAATCTGTTTTTTTTCCTTTTTACGTCATCTTTTAGATTCAGGTATAGTTTTATTATATTGTTCACTTTATCTATGAAACTATTTCGGTTTCGGTTCAAAGAACTTTATTGTCTAAAGAAATTACAAAATTTCATTTATTAAACAAACTTAAGATAATATTACAAAATAATTACAGTGAGCGTGCGTACTAGAAATCTAAAGATTAACAATAATATATAGCAACTATTGTAACAACTATTATAATTTGACTTATCGATATTTTGCACTACGTACGTTTACAATAATATTAACGGATTTAAATTTCTAGACAACTGCAAGTAGCTACACTACACTGAGTCTGGTTAGCTAAGGCTTGCTTGTACGCTACAAGCCACCCACTTTCCACCCACTCATTTACTGTTTTGGTTTTAAATATCACAAACAAATGTTTTATATCTAAGTGTGTACCCAATTGCCATTTGTGCCTACCAATTTCGTAGTTAATTTATTTTTCCAAACTTGCGACTATGCGTCTGATTTAAGGTACGTGTTTAAAGGTCGATGCATATGTAACGTGTTTTTACCCCGGACGGGACGGGACGAGAAATTTTGGAAACATTGTTTCATAGAAAATGTAAACGATAGCGCATTCGCCACAGAGGCATGGACGGGACTGGACGGGACGGGACGGGACGGGACGGGACGGGACGGGAACGGGGCACGCACGTATATTTACGTTCCGTCCACGTTATGTATGCAGCGACCTAAAATTGACTATTTTTGAATAAAATATTAAGTTATACTAAAATTATTGGTCGTGTATTCATGCACTTAGGTATGTGGTATTTTTATGTGAAAAAAATTTATTTGAAACTTATTAGATAAAAATTCGTACAAAGCTTGTTTTGTCTATTCCTCATTTTTGTATGTAAATTAATTAAATAGAAAATATTATATAGTGCGTCTACTTTATTAATCCATCTCAGTATTTTTTTTCATGTTTCAGTAGTAATTGTGTTGGTATATAGAAAAGCTCAGGGGTATTAATAAAATAAATGCACTATATTTAATATCGACGTGTACGAAGTAGGGGTTTCAATGGGACAATGAAAAAAATCGCTATAAAAATTTAATATTCGATAGCATGTTTTATACGAGTTTCGTCGCTTATTGAGAGTTGAAAGTAGACTGTAGAATGAATTGTGCTTTACATATAAAATGTGATACTCATAAACGTATTGTGGCAAAATTAAATCCTTGTATTTATAAACTAGCTAGTTGACCTAGACAAAGTGATTGAAAAATTAACAATGCAGTCTGTTAAATAATGTCATCGATTCATCACAATACTTTTCGAATTTCATCATCGATAACAAATTTATACAATTTGTTACCGATTAATAACAAATTTATACAATTTGTTACCGATCGATTGTGAATTGTCTAGACTTTAACCGCTTAGCTTCTACTAGGCTATCCTCTATAACGAAAAAGGTTTATCGAATTCTAGTTTTCTAAAATACATTAAAACTTTGTCTGGTTTCATTATAATGAAAGTTATCTGAATGTGTAAATTTCTTATCAACGAAAACACCTATTGGCGGAACTGGCATATATTTAAATTTCAATAAAACAAATCTACTGAACTGATTTAAAAATCGTTCCGAATATTCTATCTATCCATAATCTCTGGTAAGGCTAGTAGGTTACACAAGTACCACTATAATGTGTGACTTTTTGGCAGTTGCTTGTTAACCTGCTAAGGATTATGTATAAATAAAATATACAGAGAGGTAAAAATGGCTATATAATTTTTTTAAATGAAGAAAATTATAAAATCAATAACTGTTATCCTTCGATAAAAGAAAAATAAATAAACTCATGCCTTTTAGTTTTCCAATTATTTTTCTATAATAAATTCAATAGCATGAAATCTGCCTTTCTTACTTATTATGGTTGCATGATTATGGTATACTTGGTGCATTTTTATGGTTTAAACCTCTCGCATTGTGATAGGATTTATGCGCATCAGAGTAAGTCAGACAAGAGATGATTATGATGATGATAAGGATGTTGTTGATAGTAAAGAAAGAACAGGTTTCAATGCATCGGTAATTTCAGGCAAGCTAGAATGGATATAATGATCACTGAAATCTTCCGCCAATTAGTAGGCAAGTCTTATTTAGATTGAATAAGTATTCATTGAAAAAAATTGTCACTTTCCGTAGAAATGTTATCATATCTGGAATTTGGAATTTCATAATTGGAACGCTTATGGTAGAACTACAGCTTCGAGTAGACAGTTTACATTTGAATGCTTGCCAAATGAATATCTAGTAGATGAAACTTGTTAAAACTTAGATCCAATCTGAAGTATGATATTTTCTCTTTACTGTCCTATTTGACAATACAGCATGTGATTATAGGTATCAGCCATTTTAAAGAGTTGTTTTAATTGGTGTTTTAAACAGTAGGCGTCTAACGCCCCAACTCAGAGTCACTAATGGTTACTTAAGAGCCATTTCGCAAAACTCGGTTGATAAACTATAGGTATTTGAAGCGGCTCCTAGACGTGATATTGCCTCGCCCGGCTCGCGTCGCGCTTGACCTCAGTTCTGTGCGAGTAATCTCCTTGATACTTTCAATCGTAAAAATTTTAAAATTATGAACATATAATTTTAATTATACACTTTGTGACCACATACATGTATCTGGTTTGTGACAATATAAGTTTATATAACAATTAAAAGTACAATGTAGTAGTACCATTATCGGTAACTTATTTACATAATACATTTTAGGTACCTACTTAGGTACATCACAATAAAGATGTCCAATAGATGCATATTGCAATAAAAAGTCAATAGATGCATATTGCAAAAATCAATATTTTGGCAAATCAACGTGAAAAATTAAAAATCACGTTTTTTCAAGGTGATCTATAAAATGCAATATGCGTCCATTTTGCCTGCGATATTCGCAGCGCGTCGAAATACATAGGTATACCTAAATTCAAATCAATCGGAGGGTATAGAACCGGGAAATCCCGGAACCGAAAATCCCGGGATTTACAAAGGAATACGGTACTTTTCAAAAGAACCGGGAAATAAAGTAAAAGAACCGGGAAACAAAATAAAAGACCAGGAAATAAAATAAAAGAACCGGGAAACAAAATAAAAGAACCGGGATTTTCTGAACTTTTGGGAAATAAAAATATGTCGCGTCGTGATACAAAAGATAACGTAAAAATAAAGGTAATTTATACAATCCATACACAAAAATGATTACAGCTTTAAAAAGAAGATATTCAGAACGTCGGCTACATGAAGCAGCTATACTAATATAATATTATTTACACAACTCAGATTGATATTTTTCTAATATAAATGAAGATGATTTAACTCTTTTTTCTCGTCCAAGCAGTGCTGAATTGTGCAATACAATTGTGTTGCTTTCATACAATTAATACGAAACTTATGTTTGCATGTAAGGTATAATAGTATGATGGTTACGCAATCACGGCAAACGACTATGCGGATTTGGGTAGAAAACAGTTTTTCCCTATTTAATGCTCCTGAGAGATAAAATAGGAGACGCGATACTAACTATTTTCACGCGGGGAAAGCCGTGGTAAAATAATCCCGAAAGAACTGAAAATCCCGGGAATCCCGGTTCCAGCATAGGCGAGTACCGAAAATCCCGGTAATTTAAAACAGGACCGGTTTTCGATACCCTAATCATTACCGTGATACAAAAGATAACGTAAAAATAAAGGTAAATACAATCCATACACAAAAATGATTACAGCTTTAAAAAGAAGATATTCAGAACACTATTCACAGTGGTCTTTGAATGTTAAAAACGAATTCTTTATTGTTTTCTGTTGGTTTACAAAACAAAATATTGACAATAGTCTAGTATAATAAATTATGAGAAACGAAATTCGCACTTTTCTCCCAAACCACTTGCTCTACAAGAAAAATGTATGGCACATAAAATGTCAATCTTTTTATGGGCTACAACTTTTATTCAATCCTTTCGGAAATCGTCTAGGACGCACCGTTTAGGAGATATAAGGAGTTTTCGGAAAATTTGGGAGGGGGGGGGTTAAGGTTGGGCCCAATAAGATTGGGTAATGTTGCAAGTATGAGTTCCACAGGGTGGATGGAAATTCAGTCGGAAATCGTCTAGGACGTACCGTTTAGGAGATATATGGTATTTTAGGAAAATTTGGGGGGGGGGGGGGGGTTAAAGTGGGTTCAGTAAGATTTAGCAATAAGGTTTGGGGGTTTACTAAAGGGGGTCGAAATTTCCGTCTAAACTTGTCTAGGACGCACCGTCTCCGAGATATCCGGGATTTCCGGTTTTCCAAAAATCTATATCCCGATGAAATCTATATACCTGATGAGTGCGGTATTTGCCCGGATGCCTCCCAGATTATCCCGACGCAAAATTCCACTTTTGGGTGAAGAACTGAGGGGGGGGGGGGTATAGGGGGAGGCGAGGGGTTGTGAAGGGAAAAAATGAGAGGGTGAAGAGGGAAGGTAAAGGGTGTTGTGTATTTGAGATACGTGAGTTTTGGGGAGTTGACGGAACTTGGGTGCACGAGAGTTTCCAAACAACGAATGTATTATCTTTGACTAATAATAAGTGACTATAGCTGACTAATGTCTGAGTTTCTATCATTCCAACATTTTGGCTTAGCAATAGGGTCCCGTTGACACCGTTTGGGTACGGAACCCTATAAAGTACAGATTGATCTAAAATTTGTATAAATAAAGGGTATGTTTAGACAAGTTATAATTTTTTTTTTCTATGTAAATATGTAATTTACACATATAACAAAAAACCTAAATACTGTAAACAGTAACTAATGTCTAAAAACGGACAATGTTTTATTTCAAATTACAGCAGTGACTTCCAACCCAATAGGGGTTGAATTTCCAAAAATCCGATAGCCTAAAGCCTTCTTCGATAAATGAACTATCCAATACAAAAATAATTTTTCAATTCAAACCAGTAGTTCCTAAGATTAGCGCGTTCAATCAAACAAACAAACAAACTTTTCAGCTTTATAATATTACAATAGTAATAGTATAGATTAGCATAGATATAGTTATATTTTGTACATATGTATGTTCGTGATTTTCTCCGTTACTACTTACACTACACTACACTACACTAAATTGGAAAGAAATAGTTACTTAATTTCTATTGTTTTCTTCAAACCAAAGATGTTTAAAGCAGAATATTACGCAAACGGACCCCTGAATTGAAAAATGGTCTTTTGAAACCTATAATATTTTTGAAAGACCTTTTCAACGATACCCCACATTAAGGGGTAGACGAAGAAAAAATCATACGGAACGGACAGACGGACGGACGGCCGGACGGGCTAGCCGGCCGGTTGAAATAACGAACGGACTAGACATGATTCCGATTTGACTACAAAACCCTGAAAATTATAGAAAACTAAAAATAATACAATTGACTGTAACTAAAAATTCTCACATGATCAAGACTGTTCAATGGCAATATAATTACGTTAATTTTACGAAATCTATTCCTTAGATGGCTAAAGCAAAAATTGACATAGGTCCGACCTCCAAGAGGGCTCGAGCCTAACTGATTTGATTCGCACCAGTTTGTTTATTTATATGGTAAAGTAAATTCGTTGTAATTAATTATTTTTTGCCTTAAGATAAAAAAAAAATTACGTGTCATATTCGACAAAGACCATATTTTATTACTACATAAATTTTTGATGGGAAATACGCTTTATTGAATACAAAAATCGATGGTAAAGTCATGGCATAAACCATGAAAATTGGTAATGTTATTGAATTAATTTGGAAACGAATATGATAGTAATCGTATATCTCTTGTATTAAATGCAAAATATAATATATGAGTGTTCTCTAGACATTTTTTTTTACTCAATTTAACAAGATTTAATAAAGAAAATCAGTGTATGAAATTGACTCTGTCGTCCTTTTGCTGAAAAATAGTTATGCTAGATTGACAGTTACGCAAAAACTAATTAATATTTTCGAATATTAGATTATCAATATCAATTATAATAGATTGATCTATTTTATGTGTTCATTTGCCAGCATTAATATCTTTCTTATGATACTAATTTTTGACGTCAAATTCTTCATTCCGCGCGACTAACCGCGAAATGGCTCTTAAACCGCTCCTTAGTACAGAATTTGTATGGTGATTCTTTACTAAGGAGCAATTAAAGTAACAGGACTCTGAGTTGGGATGTAATAGTTTGTTACAATGTAAAGTTAAATTTTGATGTGGTTCATGAAAATTGATGATAATCGGAATAATCTGTCCAAATGTTTGTCTTAGAACAATAATTTCACTGTAGTATTGTCGTTCATTAATTTTTCTATTTTTATGCCAATGTTTGCCACATTGTTTATTCCGACTTATTACTAGTAGTTGTGTCTGGACCTCACTTTTATGTAAGGAAGTTAGCATTCGCTTAAAAAACATAATTTTTATAACATTTATTACATAATTATTCAGTTTTATAGGAAAGCACATTGTCTTTTTTTACTTAAATTACAACATGTTAATGTTCTAACCGTCTGTGTGTATTAGCAGTATAATTTTTATGTATGTATAAGGTGCTATCGTCTAAGGTAATTACAATAATAATGACGTCTGTTTCTGCAAGTTCATTAAAATTGAAGAGATGCAAGTTATAAAAACGCTATAAGATGTGGACAAGTATGGTTTATATACCTACCCATATCACACTGCATAAACATAATAATAATATGTGTGAGCTTTGATCATTTCAATGAATGTGAATTCATTTGCAAGTAAAAAGTACGCAGAATCGAGCACATCTCAAATAGTTTATCATTTATAATGATAAATTGTAATCCAAGTGTTATGAGTAAGATATGGTGTTTCTCTGTACATAATTGGGGTTGTTGCAATTGAATACCATATTTTAGAGAGAAATATGTAATGCGGCGTTAAATACTGCCCATTAGATTTTCAAAACATCTCTTGGTAACGTCTTCAATACGTCTTCAATTAAAATTTATAACAGCCAAGATCTTGAAGACTGATGGAATCACAACTTATGTAGTTTTGACACTGAAATGCAAAAGATGAAGTCCTCTCAGTTCTTTTACGATTGAGATTTTTTTTAAAGGTTTAGGTACCTACATGTTATAATATTTCCTTGTGCAATACTTTAAACATATTGTTGTATTTTACTTAGGGCACTCAAATTTTAGTAAACTAGAAATAAATTGTAGATTTGGAACCGTGTTTATTAAGATTAATGTGGAAATGATATAGGGCCGCCGAAGGCGTCAAAGAAAATCATGTAGTTTTAGTAGTAATATCCATTATTTTTGTAAAAAAGTGAGGTCTTGTCGATCCGTGTGATTTTAATGCTTAATTCTGATATGCGTGCGTGCCTGATCTGATGAGCAAATAAAAACGATTAAGTAATAAAGAGAATATTAATATATTGTAAATAAAATGTGGAAAGTAACATACAATAATCATTTTTATTTTATAACCTTTTACACGTAAACCAATACAAGTGGACACTTTTTCGACACATGGGATTAAAATTTGCCGAATGCATAAAAATGATGGAAGAATAATACCAAAGGTCACCAAAAAAATAAAAGCTTTACAACCCACTAATACACAGGTTCCTGAATTAATACTGATTTTTAGGTGAGATTTTCCTAGCGCTGGAACTATTTACGTTAAGAGTAGGAAAACTGAATTGCTGATTTTCTCAAAATCAGCTTTAATGGACTGAGGTCGTTTTTCCCCTGAGCCCTTCATATATTTTGAATTATTTAAATAGGCTGCATAATTTTAGAGAAATCTGAATTTTATTTTCCTTTTTACGTCATCTTTTAGATTCAGGTCACGTTTTATTGTATTGTTCACTTTATCTATGAAACTATTTGTCAATAATATTAACGGATTTTTTCTAGACAACTGCCAGTAGCTACACTACACTGAGTCTGGTTAGCTAAGGCTTGCTTGTAGCGTTTCCAACCCACTCATTTATTGTTTTGTTTTAAATATCACAAACAAATGTTTTATATCTAAGTGTGTACCCAATTGCCATTTGTGCCTACCAATTTCGTAGTTAATTATTTTTCCAAACTTGCGACTATGCGTCTGATTTAAGGTACGTGTTTAAAGGTCGATGCATACGTAACGTGTTTTTACCCCGTACGGGACGGGACATGAAATTTTGGAAACATCGTCGAATAGAAAATGTAAACGATAGCGCATACGCAGCGTGATCCCGTACGGGACGGGAACGGGGCACGCACGTATATTTACGTCCCGTCCACGTTACGTATGCAGCGACCTAAAATTGACTATTTTTGAATAAAATATTAAGTTATACTAAAATTGCTGGTCGTATAATTGCGATATTCATGAACTTAGGTATGTGGTATTTTTATGTGAAAAAAAATATTTGAAACTTATTAGATAAAAATTCGTACAAAGCTTGTGTTGTCTATTCCTCATTTTTGTATGTAAATTAATTAAATAGAAAACGTTATATAGTGTGTCTACTTTATTAATCCATCTCATTCATTTATTTTCGTGTTTCAGTAGTTATTGTTTTGGTATATAGGAAAGCTCAGAGGTATTAATAAAATAAATGCACTATATTGAATATCGACGTGTACGAAGTAGGGGTTTCAATGGGACAATGAAAAAAATCGCTATAAAAATTATTCGATAGCATGTTTTATACGAGTTTCGTCGCTTATTGAGAGTTGTAAGTAGACTGTAGAATGAATTGTGCTTTACATATAAAATGTGATATTCATAAACGTATTGTGGCAAAATTAAATCCTTGTATTTATAAACTAGCTAGGGGACCTAGACAAAGTGATTGAAAACTTAACAATGCAGCCTGTTAGATAATGTCATCGATTCATCACAATACTTTTCGAATTTCGTCATCGGTAACTTTATACATTGTCTAGACTTTAGCCCCTTAGCTTGTACTCGGCTATCTTATATAACGAAAAGGTTTATCGAGTTCCTCTAAAGTTTTCTCAAATACATTAAAAGTTTGTCGGGTTACATTATAATGATAAATTTAAAGTTCTGCACGTGTAAAATTCTTATGAATGAAAACACGGAATTGTTTTATTGGCAGAACTTGGCATATATTTAAATTTCAATAAAACAAATCTACTGAACTGATTTAAAATCGTTCCGAATATTCTACCTATAATCTCTGGTAAGGTTAGTAGGTAAATATACAACTACCACAATAATGTGTGACTTTTTGGCAGTTGCTTGTTAACTTACTAAGGATTATGTATAAATAAAATATAAAGAAACGTTAAAATCGCTCTATATAAATTTTTTAAATGAAGAAAATTAGAAAATCAATAACTATAATGCTTCGATAAAAGAAAATATGAAGAAACTCATGCCTTTAGTTTTCCAATTATTTTCTATAATAAATTCAATAGCATGAAATCTGCCTTTAATACTATGGTGCATTACCATGGTTTAAAACTCTCGCATTGTGATAGGATTTATGCGCACCAGAGTAAGTCAGACAAGAGATGATTATGATGATGATAAGGATGTTGTTGATAGTAAAGAAAGAACATGTTTCAATGCAACGGTAATTTCAGGCAAGCTAGAATGGAATAACTGAATTCTTCCGCCAATTTGTAGGCAAGTCTTATTTACATTGAATAAGTATTAATTGAAATGAAATTGTCACTTTGCTTCCGTAGAAATGTTATCATATTATTATCTGGAATTTTGAATTTCATAATTGGAACGCTTATGGTAGAACTACAGCTTCGAGTAGACAGTTTACATTTGAATGCTTGCCAAATGAATATCTAGTAGATGAAACTTGTTAAAACTTAGATCCAATCTGAAGTATGATATTTTCTCTTTACTGTCCTTTGACAATACAGCGTGTGATTGTAGGTATCAGCCATTTTAAAGGGTTGTTTTAATTGGTGTTTTAAACAGTAGGCGTCTAACGCCCCAACTCAGAGTCACTAATGGTTACTTAAACCGCTCCTTAGTACAGAATTTGTATGGTGATTCTTTACTAAGGAGCAATTAAAGTAACAGGACTCTGAGTTGGAATGTAATAGTTTCCTACAATGTAAAGTTAAATTTTGATGTGGTTCATGAAAATTGATGATAATCGGAATAATCTGTCCAAATGTTTGTGTTAGAACAATAATTTCACTGCAGTATTGTCGTTCATTAATTTTTCTATTTTTATGCCAATGTTTGCCACATTGTTCATTCCGACTTATTACTAGTAGTTGTGTCTGGACCTCACTTTTATGTAAGGAAGTTACCATTCACTTAAAAAAAACATAATTTTTATAACATTTATTACATAATTATTCAGTTTTATAGGAAAGCACATTGTCTTTTTTTTTATTTAAATTACAACATATTAATGTTCTAACCGTCTGTGTGTATTAGCAGTTTAATTTTTATGTATCTATAAGGTGCTATCGTCTAAGGTAATTACAATAATAATGACGTCTGTTTCTGCACGTTAATTAAAATTGAAGAGCTGAAAGTTAAAAGAAACGCTGTAAGATGTTGACAAGTGTGGTTTATATACCTACCCATATCACACTGCTTAAAAATAATAATTATGTGTGAGCCTTGATTATTTCTATAAATGTGAATTCACTTGCAAGTAAAAAGTAAGCAGAATCGAGCACATCCCAAATAGTTTATCATTTATAATGATAAATTGTAATCCAAGTGTTATGAGTAAGATATGGTGTTTCTCTGTATATAAATGGGGTTGTTGCAATTGAATACCATATTTTAGAGAGAAATATGTAATGCGGCGTTAAATACTGCCCATTAGATTTTCAAAACATCTTTTGGTAACGTCTTCAACACGTCTTCAATTAAAATTTATAACAGCCAAGATCTTGAAGACTGATGGAATCACAACTTAGTTTTGACACTGAAATGCAAAAGATGAAGTCCTCTCAGTTCTTTTACGATTGAGATTTTTTTTAAAGGTTTAGGTATCTACATGTTATAATATTTCCTTGTGCAATACTTTAAACATATTGTTGTATTTTACTTAGTGCACTCAAATTTTAGTAAACTAGAAATAAATTGTAGATTTGGAACCGTGTTTATTAAGATTAATGTGGAAATGATATAGGGCCGCCGAAGGCGTCAAAGAAAATCATGTAGTTTTAGTAGTAATATCCATTATTTTTGTAAAAAAAGTGAGGTCTTGTCGATCCGTGTGATTTTAATGCTTAATTCTGATATGCGTGCGTGCCTGATCTGATGAGCAAATAAAAACGATTAAGTAATAAAGAGAATATTAATATTTTGTAAATAAAATGTGGAAAGTAACATACCATAATCATTTTTATTTTATATCCTTTTACACGTAAACCAATACAAGTGGACACTTTTTCGACACATGGGATTAAAATTTGCCGAATGCATAAAAATGATGGAAGAATGATACCAAAGGTCACCATTTATTCCATTTATCAGTATTCATTATAAAATATGTTGGTATTGTTACAGGAAGTTGCAAAAAAATTACTGACTCAGTACCTACATATGTATGCTACGTATGCACTATCTTTTTTTATTGGATTTTTTTATCTATTCGGAATTTGAGATGGCGTATGAAGAACGTACGGTGCAACTTTGGGCGCCTGATAGAAATGGATACAATGTTTGATTCACATAAGATATTTTGTTACCATTTGTTTTGTTTGTTAAGTTTGTCGAAGCGAAGCGAAATAAATAAACGATTACACACTCATACCCCCGCAGTAGATTTTTACCTGTGTCGCGGGTGGCATGGACAACACATAACACATACCAATAACACCCATGACTCGAGTACAAATATTTATCTGCCCCGGCCGGGACTCGAACCCGGGACTCCTCGCTTCGCATGCAGGGCCGCTACCAACTAGGCTACAGAGTCGATCAAAATTTATGTAACTACTAACTAACATATACATACCTCCCTTTGTAAGCCTAGCTTGTAGGTTTTACAATAAAGATTATAAATAAATAAATAAATAATACCTTTTTACTGGGTATACCGATTTTGCTTATTCTTTTTATATTCGAAAGCTGTTGCGTGTCATGTGATTCCATTTAAATTTGAGTTATCCCTAATTTTGAAGTCGCTTATTTTATTCGCCTATGGACTTCATATTATTGTATCATGCCCTGCACAGGCAGTCCTGGATTTGTCAATAGGCCGTATAGGCCGCGGCCTATGGGCGGCAGCGTCCTAGGGGCGGCAGATTTCCGAAATTCTTGTTTTTTCCGCACTTTCTTAGTGACTAATTCAGTGCATTCCTTACTATGAATGGAAAATTATTATTTTAGAAAGGTACATGGGGCGGCGAAAATTTATTGGCCTACACTCATAAAAAATATAAATCCGGCACTGTGCACAGGTAACTCTTTTGCTAGCTGTATCTTCTGCTACCACATCATCTGACATTGCGTTCTTCCTTCATTAGTCAATAGATATCGGGACAACTAATGTGGGACAGCTGAGGAGTGTGTCAGGCAGACAGGCATGTCGCAAGTGCCGCGACGGTCGCCACAATGCGCGGAAGTGCCAGTGCGTTGTCTCACACCCTTCCGCCATCACTGGTCATGTATTAATTAGACCAGTATGTCACTAGTGAAGGTATTATTCACTACAATAAAATATTCCCACGCATTTGCACTAGGTTGAATTTAAAATAGCAGAACACTTTCGGTATACGGCAGACTTCTTATTTCTTGTTAAGCTGCATCAAACATTTTTAGAGACTCGCTAACTCGCCAATTCAAAAAGCTCAGGGTAATTTGAGGGTGTAATGGCCTACAATCAGAAATAACGTTTCTCTTCTGCCGGCAATGTATCGGTGAAGCCTTAGGCTGCTTTTCCACCAGAGATGTGCTATGCTGCTATGCTCCGAAGATGTGAAATCTAATAAATATAATGTAAAACTTTTTTGATTGGTTCAATAAATTGATCGATTTCCACCAATGAATATGATTGGTGGATATCAAACGCATCCATAGCAACTTAACATAGCACATCTCTGGTGGAAAAGCAGCCTTATTGGTGTAAATTATGTCCATAACTTCCTTAGGCGACGTGTGCGGTGTGACGGTGACCAGCAAGCAGGACCATGTGACCAGGAAGCAGATATTTTCACTTACCGTCAGGTGGCTCTTCTGTTCGTTTTATATGCTAGGTATGTACATAAGTAAATCAATGAAGTGGACACGAAAAAGATCCTTTAATGGATTTTAGTGGTCATTTATTTATTTTTTATTTACACTTTATTGTAAAACAATGTAACACTGGGCGGACTTAATGCCTAGTGGCATTCTCTCCCAGTTAACCCTTAGTGATGGAGAAGTTGCGGTAGATGTTAATTACAGAAAAAATAAATTGAAACAAGTACTCTACCTATACATGATACATTATGAGTAAATACAAATTAAATTAAACACTCAATTACAATTGTACCTACATGGGCCGAATGTTTGGCCGACATCCTGTAGTTAATTACCTATAAAGTAAGAAATTATGTAAGTAGATAAAAAGTGCCAAGTAAAATGATTTAGTATGGTTAATGGATAATTATGTATAGGTTATGTCTGATGATACTATTTGTAACAAAATTTAAACCCACCTAATTATCTCTGAGTTTGCCGTTCGGTAGATTTGTAACGAGGCGTGCCTGCAAGCCCGCTATGGCAGTTATGGCACGATGTGTCACTACGGGATGCGACAAATTGTTTAGGTCCAGTTCTGTTTGGTTAAAGAAGCAAACTGGTTTGATAGCCGTCCGGTAGTTACTAAATCGATTGCGATAATTTATGTCTGTACACATCCCTAGAAATGGATGCTCGAGATATCAGAGTAGTTTTGAAACGCCATTTTGTAAGTACCTTCCTAGAATGATTGAAGTAAAATCTTATTAAAATGACGGCAAAGGACTATCTACACAAAAAAGTATTTTACAAAAAAGTTTTACATTATACATGCCTCTTTAATAGGATTTCCTGTGTTCTTAAATTATAGCCTGCAGGGCAGACGAAAAAGCATACGGGCCACCTGATGGTAAGTGGTTACCGTCGCCTTTGGACTTACCAGAGGAATCGCCAATGCAACGCCGACCCTGAAGGAGAACTCTTTGGGGGCTAGTCTCTTCCATAAGGTACCTACAATATAAATATCTATTATATTTAGTATTTATAAAAGACTAGGAAATCGCCCTCGCTTCGCTTCGGGAAAATTTTTAGAAATAATTAAAAAATATAATAGGTATAGCCTACGTCACCCGGGGAAAGTGTAGCTTTCCAACAGTGAAAGAATTTTTCAAATTGGGTCGATAGTTTTGGAGCCTATTCAATGCAAACAATCAAATCTTTCATCTTTATAATATTAGTATAGATAATATTATATTTAGTAGGTAATTAGTATTATATTTAATAGGACTTGTGTAGTGTGTGTGTGTGTGTTTGTAGGTATATGTAGGTATATGATATTAATAATTATGTATCCAATAAAATATTAATACTTACTTAAGCTACACAAGCAGTCCAGAAGTCCATATAAACATTATTATTTATGACGGACGTATAAAATTTTATTGATGTATTTCTTTGAGGCTCTTTCTTCATATAGATCTATTCGGCATAGATCTAGATGAGTATTAGGTAAGAATTCATATCAAAGGCTTAGCGATTGCATTCTTAATTAAATCGAATAGCGAAGTCGTTTGCAATGTCGGTAGCGGATGCGGCGGAATGGTGTCATCGCATTACGTGAACGTCAAGTGAAGGGTTGTCGAAGGTGGCCCATTATCGCTTTACTCATTGTCAGTTGTTCAAAGTTCAAGGTAATAGGACTTGGTCCTTTAAGTAGGTATCTGAAGCAATCGTCAAATATCTATTAAGCCTTAGCGTCAAACACCCATTCATAAATTCGTCGTAGAAATATCTGGTTTTTTAAATAATAAATGACATGGACAACATCAATTATCATAACACTCCTAACCCGAGTACAAATATTAGTAGTAGTATTAGTGAGTACAAGTACAAATATTTTGTCTGTCACCTAAATATCTGCGCTGGCCGGGAATCGAACCAGGGACTTCTTGCTACGTTCGCAGCGCACGCAGGGTCACTAGTAGGCTACGGGTTCGTCAATGGATAAGTTTACTTATTTTACTTTATTTTTTTAAGACGTGTAACTGTACAACCTGTACATATACTTGTACACCAGGGATTGAAATTCATAAAACGAATCGTATTTTTAATAGATATTGTGCGTGTTTGCTTTCGCATAGGAAATTGAGGAAAGTAGCATAGCTGGGAAGTCACCATAATTTTCCTAGAGTGGTGCGTGCGTCGTGAATGTCGTGATGTCTGTTAATCTATATTGGTTAGAAGCGGACCTTTACCTTCTTCGTCGTGAAACGAGATTTAGAGCTTAGCGTTGGGAGATTTAGAGATTATAATGATGAGATGTTTGGGGTTTTGAACTCAAAGAAACTCAAACTTTGTTAGAGTCCGACCGAAACAGGTTTTTCAGCCGAAAACGAAACTGTAACCGAACTTTCGGCCTCAGTTACAGTTTCGGCTGAAGTCTAATCTTCATTATTGAAATCGCTTGCCTTCTTCGGATCATATTTTCCTTTAATTTTTCAGCATACCTGTGAGATAAACACTTCCAGGCAGACATATTATCAGTTCACGAGCGCGTTCAACGACGGTTGCTGAATTTTTTGCCCTTACTTTAAGCTTCACTTACGCCCAAACAATTTCATTTGGATTTTGATGTTAATGTTACCTAAAAATTATAGGCATTAGAGATGTGTTGGAACTTGGAAGCTACGATACGATACGATCATAAAACATCCTTAGGTCTACACATTTTTATTGGTCCTAGCCTTAGGTTTGATAAATTATCTCAATAATATTGTTTCTTCACCTTCTTACTTGATTAGACATCTAAGTAGGTAGGTAAGTAAGTACTACTTGCGTCTTGCGTGTTCTTTAGATCGTGAAAGGACGTACCTATCGAGGATGTCGGTTAGTCACTACAGTCCTTGACGCATCACCTAAGTATTTACACAAAGATTATTTAGGACCTTTAATGCATCCGATTGAATTGCCTAGGTCTACCTACGTCCTATCTAATTTAAACATGTCCTGCTCAGAAGAGATATTTACATTGTTATTTGTTATTTACATATTAAATAAGTGGGTACCTCCTTCTGTAAATACTTTTTGATTAGCTAAAGAATTCATGTAATTTACTGTTAATTTTATTCATTTTGTTGCATAACATTAACAAGTAAATAACATGCAAATGACTGCACATTAGTGTTATATAAGTTTACTATAATGTTTATAGTTTGTTTATGTGAATTAGAATTAGAATATAACATAAATTATTTTTGATTAACGTTATTAGCATGACACCAATATTATTACCTACATATTAAACAAACAAAACACGAAGGATACATAACAAATATCAAAATGGTGAAATTAGAAAAAGTTTTAACACAAGCAGAAGCACATGTGGAGAAAAGTGTCCATTTGAACATTTTCTCTGTTTTGGAGAAAAGCGAGTGACAGACAAGAAAACAGCTGCAGACAAACACATTTTATCTAAGATATTTTAAAAATGTGATAAACAGTTCAATATCCATGGTTCAGTATCCATGGTTTCTTGTAACAAAAGATATTAGTTACAGGATGTCATCTTATTCTAAGATCGATAGAAACACAGAATAAAATTCTAAGCCGTAGGTAAGCATAGCTACGCAGCTGCGTCTAGTTTTTCGGTCAATACGCTCAATCCAATAAAATATGTGTCAATATGACTTACGAGCTTAAATTGTGCTTTTACTAACTTCTATTTTGCGCATGACTCCAAGTCTAAAAGTGTATTTCGTCATGTTCGGATACTTGGTGAACATCCAACGAGTTAAATTACTGTACTAACGACTGGTTCATGTGTCAATGTGTGAGTAACTCGCGACGTTTGGTATTTAACGGAATTCCTCTCAAATGGCACGACTCGTATGTAAATCGTCGCGTGCGACAGGGCATACACATAAACTTATGTTACCCACATGCATAATTATTTTTATTTTCTTTAACACGGAAATCATAATCATCAGCGCCTAGGTGCAATTAGATTAATTAATTTCGTTTTGTTTTATCAGATATCCATCTGTTAATTCTTTAAATAAAGCCTTGCTAATTTCAGTACCTTTGTTGACTAAGAAATGAGTGAAAATGTTAAAATTTGATTCAATTTTTTTAGTTTTTAGAATATTTTTCTCATTTTATGAAATTTGAGATTGACACAATTTTTTATACTCCGTTAATACCTAGTAGGTTACGCATTTTAAGAACTTATTTGAAATAAGGTTCCAGTCTTACTTTTAAAACTCATATTACTACTTTTTTTACTAACTTAAAATAAGTTAATGCTTGACCACAATCCCACCTGATGTTAAGTGAAGATGTGGTCCAGGATGGAAAGCGCACTAACTTAATAAAAGCCTATTCACTCTTTTTTTGAAGTCATCCACGTCATAGGTGGGCGGGAACGCTACTCCTACTGTATTCCAAGTTTCAATCTTACTATTGTGAAATAGCGTTATCTAACATACGAATCACACGATTGGTTATCAATGGGTGTCAAAGAGCAGCAGTGAAAGTGCCAAAAGCAATTCCATTGTGATGCAGGTTGATCCGCGATTGACTGTATCTCTCCTCACTGACTCTATTGTTCTTTTGACTCAACATTTCAAAAGATTGCCATTTGATAATCTAGAGAATTTATGAACCGAAGTTTAGGTAATGACAGGTAGCTATCAAAAATTCGAAATTATAATGCAATTAAAAACAAATTGCTAGTAAAAAGTTTTGTTAGGATAGTTAAGTTCTGAAGAAGTTTTATAGTATACAGTTTTTTAGTTACAGTTTTTTTTAGTCAGATTATATTGTGTTATATTTATTGTTATACATAAGAGCTAAAGCTTTATTATATCTTAGTAATTAAGAAGGTACAAGTAATTGATGCTAATCTACGCCCATGATATAAAATTAAAACCTACAATAAGTAATGCGAGTCAAACACTCAACGATATAATTAGAGATTTTTATCCATGAAAACACCCCTCGCAGACGCTTTTCAGCTCCTTATTAATCTATTTACAATGTTCGGTGATGCTGAGTTTCTTTTTGTCTAGCATACACACAGTCACATCATAGTCCTATTCAATCCAGAAAAATATCTCACCCGATTTGGACTTGAACCTGCGGCCTGCAATTTCTGACACGCTTCAGTCTCTTCAGCCGAATGCAATGACATACCGGACCCTCAGTGGAAAAAAGGCATAAGATGAAAATTGCAATTTTAGAGGAGTAAAAAACTGGTAAAATAACAGTAAGTAGTCAAAGGAATTTACATAACGATTTCATGCACAAAACCGTCAAGATTAATGTTAAAAAGAAAAAAATTGAGCATATGCAGCTTTTGTCCCTCTTTCCAGTCATATTAATAACTAAAAATCAAAGTAACACGACTTATGTTTTTTTCCATTGATGGTGCGATATCCAAAGACTATTTACGTGCAAGGACGCCTGTAGAAAGGGTTAATTTAACTTGTAACGTTCTGTAGCCAAATACAAAGTTTCCTTAATGGTGTTATAAATTACTCTAAAGCCCACCTATTAAGAGCACAGTGCAAATGATTTAGCAATCAGGTGTTGAAAGAAAATTGTCGTCTCAAGTATCTTGTCACGTGTGCACGAGTTGAGACGACGTTCGTGCCGCGCATCTTTGGCTCTGTTGCAAGCCTCTGTGCCTTTAAAGATACAACTGAAGCTGGAGACAAAAACCTGAAGACAATACTGGCTGAAAATTACCTACTCTTAAATGTTATTTTAGTTTTTTTATGTTTTCAGCAGACAAACGAGCTGACGGGTCACCTGATGATCACCGCCGGCCATGGACATTAGTAACACCAGGGGCGTTATCAATGCGTCGCCGGTCTGGAAGGAAACGATAGACCAGTAAAACGATAGAGGGACACCGATACAGTAAGTTTATTCCACAGTTAACACTTGCGATGTAGGAAATTACGAGAGAACCGAACTGTGTAGTGCTGATCGAACCTGGTACACCGTGATGTGCGGTGACGAAAATCGATCGCAAGTTTTAATTAACAGTTCTTCAAAACATTCCCTATTGTACTGACAGACTGTAGAAAAAAAAGAGCTTACATTACCTCAACTCAAGTGATTCTAATCCGTCTGTAAGCAAATTAGAGGTAATTAAATATGAGTTTTCCTCCAACTTTCAATGTGGGTTACTTTAACAAATAACTAACAAACAGAAAAAGTATCTAATGTTTGTTAATAGTAATAGTTACCCAATACATCGTCGTGTTCGCTTGAGTACTACAGATCGCTAATTCGTGTTCAGTTTAACCTATTGCCCTCAAACTGAACCGTTGCATATCGACGCATTAAATAACTCATAATTTATCGTTCACTCATCTTTGTTTAAGTTCACGTTTTCGTCTGCAACTAAAAATGTTAGTCAATTAAATCTAAATCGTGGGTATCATGAGTGGTACAATTATGGTACATTATTGATACATATAATGAGTGGTATAATAGCGTTATTTATACATCACATTAAATGGTGAGGTCAGCCAAGCGTAAATTCTTTATTCCCTCTAGCGGACTTTTGGTGGTATTGGTAACTAAATAGTTTGCAAAGGCGATCTTATTTGTTTCCTTATGATAATCTGTCTCCTTTATGGTTAACTTCCCCACAAGTGGCTTTTACACATAACAGGTAGATAACTCGCCGCCTTGTATTTGAATGAGGAAGAAAAATACAAAGCCGGTTTACGCAATTCGTGTATTTACAAGCAACCACGCCCACACACACTTTAACCTAGCCGATTTCTGCTTTTACAGATGGATAGCAGATTATGTTCAGTTATCCAAAGATTGATTGGCAGAAATTTAGAATTAAAATAGCCTTTCGTGTAATTTTGTATTTATCCTTAAGTAGGATTATATTAATTGTAATATGCTCACTGGGCAAGTGCGTTTCAGGCCACGCGCAATGTAAATCCGAAGAAGTAAATTTATCGACTATTAGGTACTTATTAACTACTTATGCTTACATAGCCGTGATAGTTTTCCTTGTAAATTGATTATATAAACTATTTTTGAGAATTTTTTCACTGATCTAACTCCAACCGTTTAGGTAGCAGGGGTGGGAGTTGTATTCTTTACTCCGACCTAGTTTCCTCTTTGCTCCTTTCGTGAACTAAGTTATCTGAAATAAATGCTATGTAATTCTGTTATGTAAGCCTTCAAGTACAACTTTTCTTCATCACCTGTTTTAAACCCTTTAGCAATAATATCTAATACCTATCTACAGATTCTTATAAACATCTTTTTAGCTACATCGCCTTTTGTTCTCTTTTTCTCTACCACTTTGTAAAATATGGGACTAAAAATTATGACAATAAATTAACTCTTGTTGTAATTAAGGTTCAGTTTTGATATAAAATTAGTTAATCGTGCTGATGTTTGATTGTTGTTTGCTTCGGAAAAGGAAGTAGTGGGTGCCGCGCGCGAGCGTGCGTGTCAATACGAATGGGAAAGTAAAATATGCGGTGCAATAATATACAAAGAAATAGTTCTTGTTGAACTAGGAAACGAAAGAGCAATCTTCATTTGATAACTGATGCTAAAAGTACTAGTGTGCACTAAACTTATTGATTTTGATTGATTGACGCTATTGCCTGTATGTACCTATATGAAATAAGATACCATAGGTTACCTAAGCGGCTCAATATTGGACAAGAGTCTCTCCTATCAGCAAGGTCAGGCCTGCAAATGCGGTCTTTGATGGAGACTTGGAGAGATTAGTTACTAAAGATAATGAATTGTTGAAAGTCTTCAAATCAACTTGACGTCCTTATGAAATTTTGGCACTCGCCTCGTGCATACTCACTCATCTAAATTCCGATCACACTATACGTTCAGCCCATCATTTGCATCTGGTACTAACTTTAGTGCTACAAGTATATAAGCTCTTCAACATCATAATGTACGAAAATAATGTTACATCAGCGTGCATAATGTTGAACTGAGCTTATCGTACACTTACATCATATTGCACAGGTACATAGTTAGAAAATATTTCATGATAATGTAGAGGTGCCTTATTGCACTGCTTCAATAAAAATAATGACCTCAATTGACGTACGCTAACGAGCAATGACGATTTCACATTGTTGAAATTGATGGCATTAATTTCGCTCGTATTTCTGTTTGGCATTTGGTAGACGATATCATCTTTTACCTATTGACCCCGACATATTGAAGAAGGTCTGGCGAATTCTACTCTGAACCTACTGTAACCTTTGTTATGGTTTTATATTCCAGGGAAATATGTAAATATTGTTTTTATAATGCTTCCGTTGATTATTTTTATTTAAATGTGCAGTCGATAAATGCAGTCACACTTTATTATCGTTATATGTAAGCAGTTAGTTTTTGTTTGTAATACAGGTCGTAGATACTGGAACCGAACGTTGGTTCCTTTTACATCGAGTCCCGTTACGTCGAGCTGACAATCTTGTTTCGCTTCTATTACCCCTACGCCGAGTCTAATAACCCAAGACTGAACAGCCGTCAAATTCACTACCGCGTGGCTTAGTTTCTGATCGTTCACTAAAATCATTACATCTCAGCTTGTAAATCAACCAGAACGTTTGTACGAAATTTGCTGTCGGTATGTTTTGTTAAGGCACTCGTAGTTCGGAGGTCTTGGGTCACGATGCGATGCGGGCGATGCGGCGATGCGGCCGGCGGAAGCCGCGCGCGCGTGATATAGGGGAAGTAAGCCCAAGACGGGTACCCAGCCTAAAAAGGGTAGGCAATGCGACATCGTCAGATTGAACGCTGGACTCGCTGCGAACAGTGCAACAGTCGCTCCGCATCCCGCTCCATCTGAGGCAGTCACTAAAAAACGAAGCTAGTAGAAACACGTGCGCAGTGACCAAAAATATTTTTTCGTCTGTTTCGATAAAAAATTGCAAGATGAGTTCACATTGATTTTTGCTTTTCCTTAAATGTCTGTCTAATAGTGTTAATACAGTATCGAAATAAACTTATTCGAGTATATTTTAATTGATTAATAATAATTTAATTGGTTAATATTTGAAGGTTATTTTTCGAATAATGCAAACTTCTAGCTAAAAGGCAAAATGGGTAGGGCAAAATGAGTACCTACTCGTTTTGCCCCTTTTTTACGTGGGGAAATCCTCATGGATGTCATGAATACTATTGGCTATGCTGGACTCCTACCGGCTAAAACCATTACGGGTGTACTCCTCTACACCGTCGGTCAGGATCACGGGTACGCTCTCGCATTCTTCCGCGAGCCTGACAGCGCTGGTCCTTTTTGAAATCCCTTTCTCAGCATGGATCTGGAGTTTAACCATCCCTTTTTCACTACAAGGCACGCGGCTCATACACCGCGCGCACCTTCTCGAGGCTTTATTTTATTGACGGCTGACACCGTGTCCATCGTCAAGACATCAATTCATGGAGGACGGAGAAGGGCCTGGTAGGCCCTCTTCCGACGTCCTACTCTCCGGCTGCGGATTGGGAGGTTAGATGATATCTCCCTCTCCATCTCCGCAGCTTCTTTCTGCGACATAACCTCCTCGCAGAAGGAAAGTCCCACATCCCAAGACCTCTCGGTTCTGACCATTGCTATTATTATGGTCGAAAGCGAGAGATCGTCCCCCATTTCTGCGACAAGTTCACGGCGCTCACCTTCCCAGGTTGGGCACACTAACAATGTGTGTTGCGCCGTATCTTCGACGCAGCTGCAATGGTGGCACCTGGTGGTCGGTTCACTTATTTAGGTACTTTCCGAAACAACCATGTCCGGTGAGCACCTGTATGAGCCGGAAGGTAAACAACCCATGCAGCCTGTTCAACCAATCCTCCAGGATCGGACGGACAGCCCCGACAGTCCGAATCTGAGTTCAGCCAGCTGCTTTTTCCACCTTTCAGTCACCGACTGTTGAGCGTGGAACTTCCACTCTTCCATTTTTCTTGGCGAGGGTACAATACACCGGGCCCGGATCTGATCGCCAATCATATAACGAAGCTTGAGCATCCCGTCAAGACGCACACTGCCTCGAAGGAGATGATGCGATATCCCCGAAGGACTCCGATAGCCATCACCCTCTGAGGTTTTCTTAAAAGGGCGATGGTTCTATCAGTCAGGTCTTCTTCCCATACGGGAGCTCCGTATAAAGCCATAGACCGCAACACTCCTATATAGAATACTTTCTTTAGGCTCTCCGAGGTTTGAATAGAAAATAATAAAAATAGAAGCAAAGAAAATAAGTTTGAATGAAATTAATGAATTAAAATTTATTTTAATATAGTAGCAATGGTGCCTGGCTACAATAAAGACTAATTACTACTACTGACTTCAGTGTTATTGGACATTGTTATATTCTATTATGTTAAGTTTTTGTGCAATTTTGAAGTACATTTAAGTTGCTTATTTTTAGACTGATTATGATATAGCTAACTTAGAAATGTTCGAGAGATTTATGTACCTACCCATCTTAGGCCGGCCTTCCGTTTTGCCCGAGGCCAGTACCCATTTTAGGCCCCCCCTACGGGCAAAATGAGTTTTTTGAAGGTTTATGTTATTTGCTCATAATAATTTTGCTGGTGTAGTTTTAAGTAATATGACCTAATTTTATCAAACTATATTAAACTCCCTTACACGCATCAACTTAAGTCTTTAGAAATTATGTTATTAACATGTTCAAACTTTAATTTTGCCTTAGGGTACCCTTCTTGGGCTTACTTCCCCTACCGCGGGTGAAAGCTCAGTTATCTAACCCGGCCTTGTCTGGAGCGCTGGGAAACTGGAAATGTCATCTGCAGACACCGTGTCAATTGAGTGAATGATTTCTTGTGGATTCTTCCCGCCTTAGATTTACGATAACGTTACGTCCGTCGGTTTTGAATTCCGTAAAGGCCAGATTTGACCGAGGTAATTGTTGTGTCATATCGATAGATGTTGCATTTTTGAATTGTATCGTGCATTATTGACTATTATTTTAAGTACCTACACTATAAGAAGATGATAATTAATAGTCTACAACTTTGATTACCTTATTGCTTTTTTTTGTTATAACTGACTGTGTGTAGGTAAATGACATGCCGGGGTCATAATTGTTAATGAAAGGTGAGCCTTAGACCAATTAGTAATTACAGAGAGGTTTGCGCAACATTACAGCCGCAATCCGGCTACTGCGATATGTGGGGTCTCTTGTTAACTAACTTGCCATTATTCTAATTATCTCCTTGGCTTCTGTAATGGTATAACAAGGTTTATAATGCCTTTCATATTTCCTTTATTTGCCTTTTATGTTTTCATTTAATTGAATACTGAATATAGATAGGTATTCTACTAAGTATATTCAATTTACCTTTAACAACACGTGGGATTATTGTAATCATGCATTATCTTGTACTTAATAAACCAAAAACATTTAATAAGTAGGTACATAGTAAACTAAGTAAGAGTAAGCTTTTTTATTTTAAGTGTGTTTTTTAACTAAACAAAAAAAACAAACGTAGGTCTCGGTTGAAAATGGTAAAATATAAGCATTGAACTAGGGGAAAAAGTAACAAGAGTATTTTCCGTGAATGGAACAAACTGATAGAGAAGAATTTATTCCACGACAGACTGCGTTGACAAGCCTTTTGTTATAAAATAAGTAATCACTACAAAGTAGCTACCGAAATATAATAGTAGCTGTATTGTACATCTTTGTTTAGCCACTTCCAATGTTTACCACGCTAGTTAATCATACTTCAGGGCGTTTACATGTGTTATGAAATCAAATTATTTAAAGCGTGTTGTAAGCGGAGTTATCCGCGAGCGACCTTCGGCAGCCGTGAGAAGCATCGCCAGCTCGTGCGACCCAACATTGTCTCCATCAGCTTACGATGTTGCAACAGAGAACTGACAACAGATCGCGTGCGCTGACTTCGCAAATTGTATAATAATACTATGTTGCTTCCTTCGTTTCGGACATCTCACGTTAACTGCAATAAAATGATGGTAATGTGCCGGGTCGAAGTGGTTCAAATGTTAGGGCGATTTAGTATTTTAGAAATCTGTAATAACAAAGGTCCATGTTTAGATGTACAATTACGGAATGTTTTCAAAATTTGCTTTTAATTAATGAAAGAGAAACAGGTTGATTTCTTCCGACTCTATCTATAAATAATTCCCGCCCGACTCGCGGTCACACCAAATTGTTACACGTGACATTTGGTATTAGCACTCACAGATTAAACTCACACCATGGAATTATAAGCATTAAGGTTTTTGTATGATTTAAGCATAATGAAAGGTTTCAAAATGGCAGTTATTATGGTAAATTTAATGATGATGAATGGTAAAATAAACTATAATAAGGGTCATTATATCTCATGAAGAAGATCATTGCACTTAAATGTAAACACATTTTAAGTTTCAGTCCAACCAAGATTAACAACTCACCATTCATAACCTTATCCGTTTTAAACAATTTAAATAATGTATTCAGCTTTTACTACATCTAGATTTTGCCACTATCTCGTTTAATCAAAGCACGATAATTGTGTGAAAGCTCGAAGAATGGGCCCGGAACGAAAGCGAAGTCGGTCCCCGCTGAGAAATGGATCCAGCTGATTAGACTGCAATTACACCTTCATTGTAATAGTCGTTAGGAATTAATATGGCATGTTGGATCTGATGCATTACTAGTTTTGTGATCGATGGTTGTTTGTTAATAAGAATCGTGGACGTTTATACCTGATTGGAAATTACAAAAACGATAATTGAATTCTGACAAGATTTGACTCTGTTGTTCTTATTAGGTACGAGTAACCGCCCTCACTTTGCTTCGGTTTTCTTTATTTTTTACACCTTGGGTTACATTATTGGAGTTTTATTAAGGATCCCTAATTTTTTTGAAAATATAATATAACCTATATTACTCGGGGATAGTGTAGCTTTCCAACAGTGTAAGAATTTTTCAAATTGGTTCAGTAGTTTTGGAGCCTGTTCAATGCAAACAATCAAATCTTTCCTCTTTATTATTACGAGTAGTATAGATTAGTATCTACATAACTGCTAAAAATAAAGTAATTGTTAATTGTAACAAATATATTATTCGTTACATAAGTACAATATACACCTCCTCATCACATGTGTAATTAAAGCTTTTGTTGTGTGCAACAAAGAGTATTGTATTTTATCATTATTTTGACCTTGCTTAAAATACCAATCAAATTACTAAAGTAATAATAGACAAGATATTTTAAACATAGCTCATTACCAATAACCTTAGTATCATCTAATTGAGATGTACCTACACAAAAATAACAAACGCATACTTTTTAAATAACTTCCGCAATAATTTGAATTAAGTATGGGTTTTAAAAATATTGTAATGCGGATGCGTTTCAAAGCGGATCCTGTTGATTACCATCAGTACCGCATAGAGTAGAGGGTGACGACACCTTCTGCGTATCAGCTAGCCACCGTCTTCCTTAAAAGCTAAGGTTGCTTTTAACAATTAAGGCATATTTTTAACGAGTCGTTTGGCGGCTGACTCATGCTCAAAGGTGGTAGCTATCCAGGAGAACCCCATGGTATTAATTAACAATTAAAATCAATATTACCAAGTTAGTATTAAGGCAAGCCACCAGCCTGCCAACCATCATACATGTTAACCGCGGATTGTTGCAATGTAGACTAATACTAACATAATAATAAGGAACTTCGTTCCAACAATGGATTTCCGCAAAGTAACGCCTGATACTTTTAACAATATTACCAAAATAATCCCTCCAAGGGCTACCACCAGCAGGCCAGATTTAGTCGCCTCTTACGACACCCATTCGACGTGGGATTAGGGTTAGTTTTAAGTAAGTATACGGTTTGATGCCTTAGATATCAAGGTTGTCAATCATAGATTAATATGTAGATGTATTGACATCTTCACCTATGGAGGCGACAATAACTAGCTACAATCAAGGTGATCTGTCTGCTCTTTTCTCAACTTCTAACAGTTATTGTCAGTCAACAATCAATTTGCCACTTTCTTCTTGTCTGTAACATACTACCGCCCCGTGTTATAGAAGGTAAAAACATAAAAGAGGATTATAATACTAAATTATGTACATAGTACCAAAGCGCATCCTGTTAAGATTATAATCTGTTCCGTGTTGAGAGGTCCGTGAAGACGCCTTCAAAACAATTTGCTTCTTATCGACCTAATATCTTTTTATTTAAACTTTGCTCACTTTTGTGATGGATCGCATCGCTGGTATTTCAATTATACCGACGAGTCGTGAATGCCAAATGTTTCAAAGTAGCTTAGAAAATTGTAATGCACAGCACAGCCTTTGTAAATTGTTTGGTCGAAATATTTGTTTTGTTTTTATTGGCTGTTATTGTTTAGCTGATATAATATAGGCTTCTATTTTTTATGTTACACTATGGTAGAGTCGAACGTAGTAGCTATGTTTTGTGTTCGATATTTTTTGTTAGAAAAAACGTATTAAGAGGATATTAGAATGAGTCAATGATGGTCAAAATATTTGTTTTGTTTTTCTTGTTTTTTGTTTTGTTGTTATTATTTTGTTAGAAAAAACTTATTAAGAGGTATAAAAGAATGACTAATTTTTGCTACAAAAAATAGATATTAAACACAATGTTTCACGATACGTTCAACATTTACCATTAATAAAAAAATTAAGGCTTTAACACTCATAATTGAGGAGGCCTATACAGCTTACTCCACCACGCTACATCGCGGCTTATGTAGCAGATTATTTACACATAACGTCGTGAAGTTTTTACTTCGATGTACTTTAAACTTAACTTGTCATTAATTAGAGGAGTTTCTTTCGGCACTTCTTGTCTTCCATGATGCTTTATCTTTCCTAAATGGTTGTAGAAAGATGTGATATCAATAATGACTTTGTACTTTTTATTATAAACTTTTTTTTGTGTTTTGTAACTAAATATTTTAACTAATCAAAAGAATCTCTAGTATATTTTCAGTAATTTAAAAAATAAATTTTGTGTTTCTGTACTCGACGTACTCGTATGATTCCAATATCTTAGATTTCTCACGATAAGTGATGATCATAAGTTTCTCATTTTATACCATCGCAATAACAATTCGTATTTGTCAAGTTGATTATCCAATTTCATTTATCATTATAAGTCTTCTTATAAATACAACTTTAAGACCTGTTTTTATGTAACTTTTAAACTAGTTTCACGCTTTGGCAAGCCTATAGCTTAATCTGTAGTAAATCTATTTGCGGAGCACAAAGTCTGGGTTTCAAAATTTTAAATTCGGGGTACACATATGTGTGATATGTGACTTAAATTGTTCGCAATAAGTGGAGGGAAACAATACTAGTAATGGGATATAGGGTTCTATTTTTAATGTTACACTATGTTGCATGGCAGAGTCGAACTATCGATAGTTATCTGTTATTTTCTTAATGTATACAAAATAATTTAATAGGTACTGTAATTTCCTAATAATCGACGTTATACCGTTACCTATTTGAAATCAATTATTAGGTACTCGCTATCGTGAAATAAATTATCACCATGATAACCTATTGGTTATCGGAAAGAGCAATGGCATTGATCAGTGTCATTCTGAAAAGAGCTAAAACTAAGCCTTCAGTTCTTTATGAAGAATAGTAAGAAGACATGATGCTACCAGTAGTCTTGACGTAGTAGTATGTAGTCTTGACGAATCTGTGGTGAACAGGTGCTAATAAAATGTTAAACCAAGCAAACAGGTTCCTTTCGCGCTAATCTCAGCGCTAGCTCAGTGACATATTGCAACAGCCGGTCCGCTGACTGCTTTTTACACAAGTGCAGCATATTCATTTGGAACAATGAATGTAATGGGAAACTTTATGAAACACAATCATTGCCGCAGTTTTAATTTAAATCGTTATTAGGAAACTAAATGCTTACGTGTTACATGCATAATCGTTGTAGTCTAACAGAATTTGAGGTCATCTGGGTATTGTTTAATAGTGATTAGGATTAGGTTCTAGTCACCTTATCTCGCTTTTTCGTTTACTTTGTAATGTTTGTAACAGTATAATTTATTATGATTAATATATCGTTTTCCTAAGCTTTGATTAAGGTTAATCCTGTTAATAATAACTAAACAGTTAGTGTCAATCATTAGATTCAGAATTGATCGGCAGAGTTAAGCAAGCTTGAATGTACTTTATAATAGGATAGGTTTAATAGTAAACATTTGGATACTTCTTCTATGATTAACTTCTATTAGTAATAGTTCCATTATTAGTGACCGAAGATGATTAGTCAACATTGCAGAGTATGTCGTTATTGACTCTTCTTGTCTTCGGGAACTGCAGGATTCGGTCTTCCAGCAGAGTGCTGTAAACCGTTCTTACTATAGTTATTTGATATAGTAAGACAATAAATTAAGTGTATTTGGTAGACTAGCATGACGTGTAAGCTTGGTGACACTCGTTTAGCTGCAAAATTCAGGCTTATATTTGTTATATGGGAGACCTTTTCAGTTAATTTGTAGGAGTATCATAGTTCCAGGACTGTAATACAGGAAATCTTCGCTAGTACTGCGATATAACGACCGGTGTGGCGTAATGCCGAACCGCCGCCGAGGGTCCTGGGTCGATTCCCAGCGAGGCGGAAATTTGAATGATGAGTTTGAATTTCTGTTTTCGGTTTGAGTGTGAGTGAATCTTTGTGTGTTGTACAAGGCACCCATGACATAGGGAAACGTTTTTTTAATTCATACATTTGTTTGCATTATTTTCAAATACGCAGAATATTCGGAAGTTCCACGAATACATTCGAACCCACACACGCGCCGTAGAATTTATACCTCAAATCACAGAGCCGGCAAAAAACACAAATAGCTATTTTACGGTGAATAAAAAATTACAACACTAGTCATTAATGAAAAAACAACAATAGCTCATCAAAGATTCCTCAATACGTTGCCTCAGTTTGCTCATGGTGCTGTGTCCGGTGAGCAGTGTTTAGGTCCTAGCCCATCTAAACGACACCGCTCCCACTCAACCAAAGTATGAGAATTCAAATATAAACTTTATATCGTGCTCTGTAGATACAACTATTGAGTGGCAAGGTAGCGTTAAGCTTGCTTCCCGCGCGCGGACTGCTAATTTCTGTTGTTACTGTAAAGTGCACCTACAGAGCACGATTTTAAGTCTATATTTGAATTCTCATACTATACTTTAGTTGGGTGGGAGCGGTGTCGTGTAGATGAGCTACGACCTTTTGTGCTGACTGCCGACCGACCGGATCACTATTGATCACACACCGTGAAGAACATTTGGTTCACGGCCACATACATCACACTGTATCAAACATCGCTGCATACACCTGTATAACATTACGTATTAATAAAACATCAGTGCCTAAATACACATGTAACTATATCCAATATCTATGTCGTCTTTATCTATAGTCCGTTTTTTAGACGGTTGTTATTTAGTAAACAATCTGTGTAGGTTTTATATTAGAAAGAAAGTTGGTTGGTATTAGACAGAAAATCTTTGACCCGTTTAATAATAATCTAAAATTTCAATAAAAAAATAACCGACTGTAAATTTAAGACTTATATGCTTTTGACATGGATGGCATTATCAGATCTCGCTCAAATTTATGTGGGACCACACGACAAGCACCAGCTTTCGATTAAAAAAGGAATCATAAAAATCGGTTCACCCAGTCCAAAGTTCCGAGGTAACAAAGATAAAAAAACAGTCGAATTGAGAACCTCCTCCTATTTTTAAGTCGGTTAATGATGAACTAACTTCAAAATAGGGTAAAGTTCGAAATTTAAGTATTTTTTAACGTGAATATATTTTTTAATTTGCTTCTTTATTGGGATGAAACACAGGGATGCAAACTAAATTTAAGTAATACACCGTTCTGACGTTGCATTTCTGGACCACACGAATCTACACCAGGTATACATATAATCAGCTTAAAAGAGATTAAATAAATATTAAAATATTACTTACATTTAATTCAGTTATTATACTTTAACTGATAAAATTTAATCCTTCCCATCCTTGAGCACGAGGCATAAGCGCATAAGTTATTATCGCATCAGATTCACCGAGGTTAAGTTGGACCTAAAGTAATTACTTCCGGGGCCATAATGATTGTATTAAAAGTTTGTAAGTTATTTAGTTGGTAGTTAGTTACACGATTGTATCTTTGTTTTATGATGCAGACTCTGTACCCCCAGTCTCTAAAAGAGTATGTACTCGAATCGTATATAACGTTAGTATATTAGTTCATTGTATGTAACAACTACAAAGTATAATATAATATTTAAGTCATGTTTTATCTATAGAAATAATGTTCTCAAAGGTGTGTGAAGTCTACCAATCCGCACTTGGCCAGCGTGGTAGACTATGGCCTGTACCCCTCACATTGTGAGAGGAGACCCCGAGCCCAGCAGTGGGACAATTATAGGTTGTTGCTTTGCTTTTTTTTGCTTTTATCTATAGATAACACAACGATAAAATAATTCGGAAAAACCTACGTTTGGTTTGTTTGTATGTTTGTCAATACATTCGATGGGAGTGTATTGACAAAATATCAAACGAATAATTGATATTATTTTAATTTAATTTCTAACGAATATTTTCAGTCATTTGGTCACTTTCAATTCTATCGTTATCTGAAGTTCAACCTGAAATTCAATTTTTAACTGTAACTTGTAGGTGTTCACGAATAAATAGGTTGAAGCCATTGAATTAATTTATTTACACCTAATATTATGCCGCATGATCCGTCTTCACGAACGTATTTACATGAATACATCTATTTCTATGAATGATCTGCTTAATGATATCACGAATGCACGTCATTTCAGGCACGTCTATTGCAGTTAACGCAATACAACTCCAAAAAAGTGATGGTCAAGAAAGCCTTTAGTAAATAAAAGTGTGAAGTATTATTATTAAATACGATGTTATGATGATTGTAATGATCCATGTCATCCTTCACTGATTCAAGAACAATGGCCGAGAGCGGACGAAGACGCGCGGACCTTGCAAGAATGGCCGCATTCATTGGACGACACGATAACGATACGACAACGATACGGCAACGACACAACTTTATATTTCAAGAGGTGGTGTGACACTGCACTTATAAAATGTGCTAAAACATTACTTAACACTAAAATATTTACTAGTGTGACTGCACCTTTAAGCTCCACGCCTCTCGCACACACACAAGAAAGTTTGCGTGTGTACACAATACATACAAAAGATATCGTTGTCGTGTCGTCCCACAAAGAAGCAGTCGATGTCTTCAATTGAACGGATGTTACGATTAATTTTACACGGAATGATTAATGACACGTACAATTACTTCACAAAATCGCTTACACGACTGTGGGAACTGAACAATTACTAATTTGTATCAGAGCGGAGCGTGTCTTACACGAAAATATTGCAGTAATACACGGCCTCTAAATCTAAACTGCTTTTAGACAGGAGCTAGAGATAAAGATTAAATACGAGTATAATGCAAATCCACTATGGGAACATCTTATTATGGGTCAATACTTCAATAAATAAGTTAATAATATTTTGTGACTATACATTTAATGAAATGGCATTTTAAGTTGTAGGATACAATAAAAAAGAATACACATTACAATAAAACCTTTCACTAACCGTCTTCAAAAAAGAGGAGGTTCTGAATTTGGTTGTTTTTTGTTATATTTGTTACCTTAGAACTCCTTAATTTATGAACCGATTCGGAAACATATTTTTTTATATGAAAGAATAGTTATATTTACAGATTGATCGCAAAAGCAAAATCAGATCTGATTATGGAATAGGAATCAGGAATAACTCTACTCGAGGTATATTCTGCAGTTTGTAATGTGCATCACAAACTGCAGAATATCGTGCGATCATCCTGTCTGATCTCAGAGAAAAACTATAAGCAGGTTTGTTTAACAACACGTTGACAACCTGATATAGATATCATCCTAGAGGATGTCTTCAGTCATCTATGGCTGCTTGTCAAGTTGTCATTATCAGTAAATAGTTTACTTGTTATGAGCTAGTACAGCATAACATGCAAGTTTCATCAGGACTGCCTCTGAGTTCTGAATATTTCCAAAGCTTCGATCTTCAGAATACATGTATTTATTTCACGAAGCAATAGTAATGATTTGTAATTGTGGTCAGTGGACGGATGACTGGATACAATCAGGCTTGTTGCCTGATTGCTACCTTTCATAAATATAAAAATATATGTCTCACTATGATGGTATGTTGTATTTCGTCATTAAATAAGTTTCCAAATAATAAAACTTTACATGGGAAATCTTTACTTACTTATTTGGAATGTGAGCATCCTCCAAGCTAAAGGCCACCGCGAGGTCACGAAGATACTTGAATATAGTTAGTATAAAACACAATTAAGTAGAAGGTAAACCACGGTACCAACGAGAGAATGGTCGAATGTAAATATTCGAATGTACCTACTTTTAAAAAGATATTATGATCTTCACCGATAATTTGAAATGCGTTTATTCTTACATCATCCGTGTTGTAATTAAGTTGCTTTGTATCGAACTTTTAAAGGACTTTTTAAATATTGGTATTGAAGTAGTCTGTAAATATGGAATCCACTTTGTGTTTAGTGGTCATTGCTATCTATAAACAATTAAAAAATGTATACCTAAATAAAGTTGAGAATAGATTATACCTACGTATATACGAGTATCACTCAGGGTGTCAGCACGGTATATTTATGGTAAATAATTTTTTTCTGAGTACCGTAATCCACATGACGCGTTATGTCCACAAAAGCTCGAAGTTTGAAAATTTTCAACACGAGAACAAAAAATTATGTCAGCAGCTGCAGTCTCTACTCTCTAGTACACGATACGAAGATTCAAAGAGCAATTAGTATTATGTGGTTTTGGAGTAGGGGAGACTTGGGTGGGTTGTGACATAGGTAAGTTGTGACAACGTCGATTTCTTGAAACCTATTAGCGAGTTGGTATTGTTATGTAACTTTGACTGAAGTTTGAAATGGAGATAGCCTATTCCCTGGATTAACACATAAACTGCTTTTTTATCCCGAAAAGTTCAGGGTTCCCGCGGGATTTGTAAAAAAATCCATATCTACGAGCGCGAAGCCACGAACATCATCTAATATATGTATCCTGATCCATAATTCTACTTACAAGTGCACTTTATTTTTATGTGTTTTTATAAATCCAAATTAATTAATTAAAAAGGAAAATGCCCATTTTACTATGGGGTTTGGGCCCACCCAAAAAGTTGTTATGTCCCAATGATTTTTATTTTATTTTGTAGCTTATTAATTATCTTTTTAAAATATCCAAACCATTTCCATTTATTCACCCAGGTTTAAAAGAAATCCTATTTTTTGTGTCCCTTAATTGAGCATATGCCTAAATGTGGTTTAAATTAATCTGTATTAGAGTAGTGGTTGGAGAGCCTGGCCTTCTGTTTAGGATCACTAGTTTGAGCCCTGGCGTTATAGAAAATTAAATATCACTTGATTTAATGGAAATAGGAAACCTACTGAGTTGAGTACTATACCGGAGTTTCACCTAAATAGCTCTTAATGGCGTGTGAAAACTCACTAGACTGGGCCAGTGTGGTGATTGCTGCCTTATCCATTGTGTTATAGGAGAAAACTCATGCTCGAGGATTTATTAAAATAAAAACAAGTTAAAGACATGAATGTTATTCATCATAAAATATATTGTCCAAAAAAGGAGCTGGGGCTCTTACATCATTAAAACGACCCCAGCTTAAATACCACAACACAGACATGATATGAGCACAACACCCTACAGTACGATTGCCCACAAGGCAATTACAGTAATAAGCAATTATACTTTCTAAAGAATTTGCCCTATTTTGATCTTTGCTTATCAGTAAATATGTATAATATGTCTTACTGCTTATATGTCTTGACTTTATTCTACCCCTAATTAAATAATTATTTTGGCCTAATATTAAGGGCAAGTCATCTTCTATTAATTCGTTACTTATTTCAATAACATAAGTACCATTTGCTCGCACATGCTCCCCATAATAGGACCTTGCCTGTTTTAATTGGTAAGACCCTAATGCAAATCTTCTTAGATCACTTAAAGTTAACCTTGGGAAATTATCTAAATGGGGAGCACTACTGCTTATGCTTTCAAAAATCGTACGTCTTCTGTTTATATGCTCCCTTTGAACAAATTCTGACAGATAATTTACTGTGTTCAATCTTGCCAGAGCAGTGTTCAATAATTCCACAGCATCAGGCCTATCGTCAATTGTAGGGTGGAACTTATTTAAAAGGGAGCAAGCAATTTTAAAATCAACCATAAGATGGCTTGCAGCTCTATTAAAATATTCCTGTCGAAATAATTTAAAATCTCTTTTTATTCGCCCATTAACAACTTCTACAACCCATCGACACATAGTAACACATCTTGATTTATTAGCCTGTAAAGTAGTTAGTTGAAATTCATTTTCTAACAATGATTCAGGCATGTGAGTCTTATAATTGTACACTTCTAATTCTGGAATTACATCTCTAAATCCTCTATCCAAGATGAAGACATCTCCGGGTCTAAAAAATGACCGCATTGGACCATTTTCATCAGCAAACAAAGAGCTCATAATTGATGAATCATTTTTTGTTGCTTCATAAGGTCCTTCACATTCTAAAATGTACCCATCGCAGCAAACAATTAAAAATGGTTTAACAAGGTTAAGGTACTTATGCAAACTGTAGGTTTGTTTTTGGTAAGAATAATTGCTGCTGCTTTGAACATAAACATATGTGCCATCACATATTACTATAGCAGGTTTAATATTTGCAGCCATGCTGGCATCCCCAAAAAACCCCTCTGGTATAATCCTATTTCGGGATGCTACATCTTGGATAGTCATGTGATTTATTCCTAAATATCTAGGAACAAACTGTACATTTAAACAATCTCTTACTATTTTCATTTTTCTTTCCAAAGTGGATCTTGGTATTTTAAATAAGGTTGACAGCCTTTCATTGCTGTCACCTGTCCTGAGTTTGACCAAAAATATACTGAGAGCAACAGAAGGGTTCGTAAAATGATCATATAGCATTGGAATATCATTTAATAATTCATTGAACTGCTCTGCATTAAGCCCCAACCAATAATGGCATAGATTTGGATCCATCGAGTTAATGTCACTAAAGTTGATTTGTCTCTCAGCAGCTTTTTCTAGTTTTAAAAAGATATCATCAACTTGATATCCAGTAAAATCTGAATATGGGGTCTCAAGTTCAGCCCAATTATTGCTGTGCAAATGATATTCACAAATTCTAGCACTAAACGGAATGTATATTTTGTACTGCAATAACAACACTTCCTTTATAGTGCCTGGCACTAAAAGGCGTTCAGTATTGTCACATCCACTGAATAAACAATAACGTGAACTTGCAGAAACCCGCTTATACTTTTGAGAAATAATTTTGGGCTGTGTCCGGGGAAGGTATTGTTCCTGAAGTGGCAGATCTGCATTAGCGGGAGGTTGTGGAGGCGGTTCAGGTATCACAGCATTTAAATTATCAGCTTCTATTCTGTCAGCATCCATCGGTTCCAGCAAAGGTCTATTATTGTCATAATTAGCCTGTCTTTGAACATTTCTTGTTGCAGCCTCCCAACAAGCACGACAAACTTTTTCCAAATGTCTGATCTAAAAAATAAGAAGGTATGTGTTGTTATAATCAAAAATTCAATAGGCTAACTGACTAATTTTTTTTTAATGCAATGGGCCTATCAAAATCAGGCAGGTTAACTTGTCGATTAACAATAAAGAAGCAACTTGGTATGCCCGTGGCATTATGGAGTAAGACAGCAAGTTAGATAGCTCATAGATAGCCCATGGCTCCAATATGACTAAATTCTTTTTATCACTAATTTAAAATCAGTTTTTATTTCATTTATCTTTAAAGTGCCAATAATTAAATGTAGGAAGCTTCTTTTATATTATTTACTATAATAATACTGTCATATTAACAACAAGAATGAGTAACAAGAAACAATACGATAACTTACATGATGAGCTGGAGTCCACCTTAAGATAAAAGCTCTTTGAGGACAGTCTTGAGAAACTCTGTGAGTTCTGCGATTTGCAATTGAAATACCACATCCAAAACAGACGCTCAGATGGCCAAGGGCAGGGGATAGATCAACTTGAAATGAAGTTCTGTTTGCTGACATCCTCTCTTGTAATAGCACAAAACATTCAATACACAGAATATCATCAGGGGACACCTGAAAAAGGTAATACAATATTATAAAAGGTAATACGATATTTCTACCTGAACTTAAGACTTTGTGACAGATTGGTTTTAAGATTGGGAGTGTTCATGTTATTGTAAATGTTAATGTAAATAAATCATTTATAATAATTATGTAATCTCACCGTTGAAGGCGATATCCAAGACCGTAGAATGATTAGCATTTGTTCGTCCAATCCTTCAATTTGTCGTCTACGAAGATTAGGCGTTAGACACAGGGAACAATTGATACATCTGCGTAAGAGTGGCCGATCTATGCGATCTCGACCCGGTGTAGACATTTTCGATGTGTTAAGAAAAGAGTCCAATGCTCACTTATACTAGTTAAACACTATAGCGTCCAATCGCTCACTTAAAACTAAAACAAGAGTCCAATATCTCACTGCTCACTCGCGATGAACAAAAACTCAATTACATTAAATCGTATCGTAGAAGTAGGTAAGTAAATACGGAGGAATATGATTCAACTCAACGCAAAACAAACAAACGGCACGAAACGACCATGCAAGTTGGCATTTGGCAAGCAAGTTGACAGATGACAGATATAGTTTCTTAAATCCGTTCCAATAATGATATTTGGGTCTGGCAACATCAATAATGCTTTTGCCAATCGATTATTTATTTTTGTCAATCGATTACTGACAACAGCAATACTTGATTTTTATAGGAAACAGTGGTAGTTAATCTTAAGATTTTGTACTATAATGTTTGGATAACATTTTTCACAGTTGCTAAGAGTCGAAAAAGGTATATAAGCTAGACTCGAAACTATTTTAAAGTTAAAAAATGCGTAAATGTATCGACATCGTAATTGATTTTTATTATTTGTTCGAAATATTGTGTGTACTCGAATAATCTGTTACCTGGCAACATTGAAGCTCTGTTTGGTTCTGAGGTTTCATAGGCGGATATTTTAGATTCAGTAAAATAATTTTTTATTAAATGTTTCAATGCTAGGGTGAAGTAAGCGCTGTTATATAAATAAATAAATGTATAAAAATACAACTTTTTTTATTAAATAAATATAGTTGTGACACGATGCCATAAGGTGGGCCCGTCCATGGGCAATATCCTTTGATTTCAAAACCACTCTACCGCGGACAAAGTCGCTGGCAAAAGCTAATACTTAAATAAAAAGGGTTTATTCATCAAAACATCGTTTCTATTGAATTATTTTACATAGAATGCCTTAATAAACACTTGTCACAACTTATCTTGACCGACGTCATAACTTATCTCGGCACTAGGAGGGATATGACACGAGGAATAGTTTTAGATTTTTTCGATTTACTCATATTCCCTCTACTTACTTATTATATTTTTAATTAATTTTTATTTTCTATTAGTCAAAGAAACGAGCATATGTCTATATACATGTGTAAGTTTCGTGGAGGTAAGGCTATTTTTGGCTGAGATATTTAAGGTAACGTAAAAATTGTCACAACCCTCCTAGGTCTCCCCTACTGATGCGCTCGAGAAATGTAGCCTCTAGCGATCACCCATCCAATTACCGACCGCACCTAAAATTGCTTAACTAGATCGATCACTGACGATTAAACGGTTATACAAGCCGTTGACTGACAGAAGCCGAATAAGCAACCTAATGTATGAAAAATAAACTAACACCTCTTACAAGATTAATATTGTAGTTACACATATTAAAGAGCGCAAAATGACTGCTAATAAATCCATTATAATTAATCATTGAACTTGCCGCTGCCGTCCATTTTTTATGGCAAAGTAAGCCTGTAATCTTAACATTTTAATAACCCACAACCCATGGTTTTTCATAGGAATTTCGAGACTGCACCAACATCAAGCATGAGTTTTAACAATTCCATGTGCATACCCGTCTATTGTGTATAAAGAATGTATTGTGAACGTATCAATCTAACGCGTGAATAGCTTCACAGTTTGCAGCCGGTATGCGAGAAATATTCCCGTCAGCATAAAACAATAGATAGGCTCCTGGTAACTGCTTTATATTCCTCCATAGTCTATTTTATACTGCATAAGAATGTGTGCATTCACCGAGAAATACATCGATTCCTTGAATAATTAATATTCATGAATGTCTAGATAGTTCTTGAGAAGTAGTAAACTATTTTTCGTTTCGGATGGCTGCGGTTAATGTGGTGAATCCTTGAGTACAGATAATGCTCTTTATAAAGCCAGCTAAAATGAAAAAAACGTGTCCAGTAGTATAGAATATTGTTAAAAGTAATACTGAACAACTACATTATAAAAGGATTGGTTGGTACCCATTCTTCAACCAATCAAATCTTGTGTGGGGTTTCCCAAGCAGCCCTGTAAGATTTAAATCGGTCCCGACTGTTAATCCTTTTATGGTGCAGTTGTTCAGTATTACTTTTAACAACTTTCTAAACTACTGGGCTTGTTTGTTTCTTTTTAGTTTATTTTACGCAGTCGGGGTTTTTTAAAATTTTAGTTAGGATTCATTGACTTCTTTATTGGACAAAAAATTCGCAATGTTGTCATTTCATTAAGAGAGTTAATAAATTACCGAGAAAATTATATTTTATTATATTAAAAAATACCACCGCTGGTGATGCTGGCTGATGTGGTGGTACCACATTATAGCAAATAAAAGATTATGATTATGATAATAATATAGCAATAAAATGAACTTAATCTATCCAGCCTCTGCTGTGTACCAGTACAGTTCACGAAATCCAAATATTATAAATAGTGTTTCAAAATATGTCTATTACTTATAAGTGTACAAGTAAAGACGTACAAACACAAGAATGTTACCAAGCCCATAGTAAGTCGCACATCCAAGCAAGAGGCTTAATTGGCCACGTTCCCCGCGTTACGAAATAAGGTATCACGTTTAGCGTAATAGCCCCCGGTTTTGAATATCGCTAACGGAATCACGGCCTATCATAATTTCCTAAAAGATTTAGCTGTCTGTATTTTTAGTTATTTACGCGGAATAATTCGTTGTGCAACTGTTATTACTTCACCTACGCGTTAGCTAGCAAGTTTGCGGTGATATGTTATTATAGTAATTTATATGATGGTATTCATTATCTGCAAATGTTAATGCAAGTTATTAAAATGACATTGAAAGTATTTAAATTAATGTTGTTTACGTTATTTTACTTAAATACTAAAGGTCAACAATAATAATGACAGTGTCTTCCTTCAATAATTCCTTGTTGCGGAAAGAAGGATTTAGGGTCCTAAGAATTATTAAATTAATAGTTACAAAGTACTTTGCTTGTAACATTGGTTTGAACTTGGAAAGGCTGGTGTCTCTTGGTGGGCGCAAAATAATTATTTCTCCTATGAATCGGTCCCTATTGTTAACACATAATGCGCTTAAATATGCTATAACAATGCACTAAACTTACACACACACACACACACACACACACATACACACACACACAGGTACACAATAATCGGACGTGTTTTTTGCATTCATCTCTATATTCACGGCGGTTCCATACAAAAGACATCAACGGGAAATATTCGCGTATGTTTTGATAATAATTTGTCATGTGAACACAATGTCATGTAATAAATGAGTATTATGTTAATTTTATATGAATTCAATCAGCCATTTTAATTCAGGCTGATAAACTTTAATGAAATGAACGAATATTGCAAAGATAAAAAAAAATATAAATTAATTAATAATAAATTAATAAAAACATTTCTATTTTAAGGTTGAGAAGTCATTATTTCTGCTGAAGAGTGATTGATAATAAATACTCGTACTTTCTCGTAAAAAGTACTCGATTATAAAAATAATAACCGGAATAAGGTTTAAAAATAGGTACCTACTTACTACGTTACTCTTTTTGAAAAATTAGGTTTATTAACTTCAGGAGAATTTAGCCTTTAATGATCATTTATTATAACTCGACATAAATAAATTACACTGTATGTAAAAATACATAACGTTTAGTGTATTACGTTACTACGTAAATAGAATCGTAAAGCGGAAATATTATAATAATGTAGTTGCGGTCAATTGCAAGTGAAATGCGAGCCGATGAGCAATTTGTTAAGAGTGATAGTTGTATTAGTTACACAAGAGGTCGTGAGGTATCCGCTTGAGACCAGACATTGCCGCGTCCGCGCCCCATACACTTTAACCCAAATATTTACAGATCAAAAGTATTCAAAAGACATGCATTGAATGTGGACTTACGTACTGGTACATTAAGTTTGGATCCCCAGCCAGGTTTAAGGCTATATTAAACAATTGGAAACGCACATTAATCAGATTTGAACTGTCTGCTTTTGTGGTACGTTTTGCCCTTGAGTTGACACATACACAAGAAAAGTTTGGGTTGTTTACCTTCCGGCTCATACAGGTGCTCAACGGACATGGTTGTTTCGGAAAGTACCTAAATAAGTGAACCGACCACCAGGTGCCACCATTGCAGCTGCGTCGAGGATACGGCGCTACACACATTGTTAGTGTGCCCAGCCTGGGAGGATGAGCGCCGTGAACTCGTCGCAAAAATGGGGGACGATCTCTCGCTTTCGACCATAATAAGAGCAATGGTCAGAACCGAGAGGTCTTGGGATGTGGGACTTTCCTTCTGCGAGGAGGTTATGTCGCAGAAAGAAGCTGCGGAGATGGAGAGGGAGATATCATCTAACCTCCCAATCCGCAGCCGGTGAGTAGGACGTTGGAAGAGGGGCTACCAGGCCCTTCTTCGTCCTCCATGAATTGATGTCTTGACGGTGGACACGGTGTCAGCCGTCAATAAAATAAAGCCTCGAGAAGGTGCGCGCGGTGTATGAGCCGCGAGCCTTGTAGTGAAAAAGGGATGGTTAAACTCCAGATCCATGCTGAGAAAGGGATTTCAAAAAGGACTAGCGCTGTCAGGCTCGCGGAAGAATGCGAGAGCGTACCCGTGATCCTGACCGACGGTGTAGAGGAGTACACCCGTGGTGGTTTTAGCCGGTAGGAGTCCAGCATAGCCAATAGTATTCATGACATCCATGAGGATTTCCCCACGTAAAAAAGGGGCAAAACGAGTAGGTACTCATTTTGCCCTACCCATTTTGCCTTTTAGCTAGAAGTTTGCATTATTAAAAAAATAACCTTCAAATATTAACTCTAAATCCGTGTGTTGAGTATGAAAATATACTCGAATAAGTTTATTTCGATACTGAATTAACACTATTAGACAGACATTTAAGCAAAAGCAAAAATCTATGTGAACTCATCTTGCAATTTTTTATCGAAACAGACGAAAAAATATTTTTGGTCACTGCGCACGTGTTTCTATTAGCTTCGTTTTTTAGTGACTGCCTCAGATGGAGCGGGATGCGGAGCGACTGTTGCACTGTTCGCAGCGAGTCCAGCGTTCAATCTGACGATGTCGCATTGCCTACCCTTTTTAGGCTGGGTACCCGTCTTGGGCTTACTTCCCCTACGTAAGTAATAGATTCCTGTATAATAAAACCTATAAATAATTATTATGGCTTCATACTGCAGCACAGAATTGTTAGTCGTTTAGTTTAGTTGGTCTAGTCGTTGTTTTATTTATTTTAAGATTTTGTTTTTTATTTTTATTGTTACTGTTAACGACGACTGTTAACGACGACTGTTAACTCTTTATTATTGTAGGAAAATACGTGTAGGAAATTACCGGTTCCTACACGGCAACCGAAACAAGAGTAGAGCAGGATAAAAGTTAAAATCCAAATTCAAAATTATTTATTGTACGTCTACAATATCAGTACACAATAATTAACAGTTGTTGGGACCACCCTTTGAGCGTTTTATTGCTTGTGTTGGGTGGCCCCGCTCTTCCATAACAGTACTTATTGGTAGACTTAATAAGTAACAATATTATTTAGAATATACAGGGTGTCCCAGCGCGAAGTGACCGCCCGACGTCTATTGATTATGTGGACAAAACTATCGACAAAAACGATTAAAGTAAAGGTCTTATCGGTTTGGTTTATTTTTTATAGGCTTTTTAATTTTTTTGTTAAAAAACCTGACTTGTTGCACTATTTTCAAAATATTTTTTTTGTTTTTACATTTATTTTCATTCTGTTTTTTTTGTTTACTAGCTGTTTTCATAGTTTATCTATTCGAGGTCTAAAATCTACCTAAAATTGAATAGGACATTTTTTACAAAGAAATTAAGTGAAATTTTTTTGAAAAAAATTACCCTTTTTTATTGAATTTCGCAAAAAAGTTGGAAAAATGCCCTATGAATATTATTATTTTATAATTTATTATTAAATAACATAATATTACCTACAAAATCTTATAACAATGTTTCTAGTTATCTCAGTCATTTACCGAACTACAAACTCTTGAAGTATGCACCCCATCTTCGATAATAAGAAGAGTAGACTTTTAAAACCAGGCTAGTGGATCATTTAAGTGTCTTACAATCAAAAATACCTTTTGCCCTTTGATAGAGTAATTTTATAGGTCAGGAAACAATAAAAACAAATGGAAATTTAAATCATTTATTTAAAAAAAAAACAGGAATTCATTCATAACGTTTTCGAAATGACCGCCATTGGCATTAATATAGGCTAAGGCTCAAAATTACATCCTTTGAGTGGTTCTTTGCACTTCCAAAAGGTTCGCTCCTATTTTTATAGCAGCAGCATCAATCCTCTGTTTCAATTGTTCTCTCGTAGCTATTGGCACAGCATACACTTATTGTTTAATGTGACCCCAAAAATAATAATTAAGAGGCGTTAAATCAGGAGACCAAGAGAGAGAGGTGGTCCAGTAGCATGGTCCTCCAAGATCTCAATTGAAACAAAGCATTGATGCTGATGCCACAAAAACAGGAGCGAACCTCTTGGAAGTGCAAAGAATCACTCAAAGGATGTCATTTTGAGCCTTGGCCTGTATTAATGCCAATGGCGGTCGTTTCGAAAACGTTATGAATGAATTACTGTTTTTTTTTTAAATTAATGATTTAAATTTCCATTTGTTTTTATTGTTTCCTTATCTTTAAAATTATTCTATCAAAGGGCAAAAGTATTTTTGATTGTAAGATACTTAAATGATTCACTAGCCTGGTTTTAAAAGTCTCCTCTTCTTATTATCGAAGATAGGGTGCATACTTCAAGAGTTTGTAGTTCGGTAAATGAAGAGATAACTACAAACATTTTTTTGAGATTTTGTAGGTAATATTATGTTATTTAATAATAAGTTATAAAATAATAATATTCATAGGGCATTTTTCCAACTTTTTTGCGAAATTCAATAAAAAGGGTAATTTTTTTCAAAAAATTTTCACTTAATTTCTTTGTAAAAAATGTCCTATTCAATTTTAGGTAGATTTTAGACCTCGAATAGATAAACTATGAAAACAGCTAGTAAATAAAAAAAACAGAATGAAAATAAATGTAAAAACAAAAAAAATATTTTGAAAATAGTGCAACAAGTCAGGTTTTTTAACAAAAAAATTAAAAAGCTAATAAAAAATAAACCAAACCGATATGACCTTTACTTTAATGGTTTTTGTCGATAGTTTTGTCCACATAATCAATAGACGTCGGGCGGTCACTTCGCGCTGGGACACCCTGTATATACTCAATGGAGCTAATAATTAAATTAGGTACCATAACGTATTTACAAATAATATTTTTTTTATAATGCATGTTGTGTGTGTGTGTGTGTGTGTGTGTGTGTGTGCGTGTGTGTGTATGTGTGTAAACTAGGCCGTACGTCTGTTTGGTCATGATAAATAGCGGGTCCGTGACGGCTAAACAAAACAGACCTGGCCACAATCATCTCCAACACTACACACGGATGTCAAGGTCCTAGGAAAGGAAATTACGAGTCAGCGCGGCTAAATCAGCGATAGAAAATTTCTCACGGCGTTGCGTCACAGAAAATTTAATTGCAGTATGTACTGTGAAACGCCTAGACAATCGATTGTATTAGTAACCACAGCGACAATGTGCGTATCTGTTGAGCAAACTAGTGATGTATGTGAAATTCTTATTGCCGAGACTTAAAGTCCATTACGTGTGATGAATAGTTCGTCAACGGGTCAACGTTTTCTAAGTGCCACAAAGGAATTGTTATGATAAATGAATAAGCATTTGACATCATTGTGGTCTTGAAAGCTCACTAACATGGAGGGAGTTTAGTACAACTTGAAGCATTAACATGGCCCTGCGGTCTTGCAGCCAGATTGTAAGTAACCCTGTCTGTTTATTGAAGGGTCGCAGCTTCGTTTTCTAGATGCAGCAGATTGCAGACAGATACGTGTTTGGTCTCGGGTCGTGGGTGTTCTTAATGTTTCCTTTATGTGTATAAATGTATTTCTGTGGACAATACCGGGAATTATAGTATGCATGTATTATAGTGAAGGGTATTGTGAGATTACAAGCTTCTAATATTTTATATGGTTTCGTAAACTATTGTATTTAATAAGTTAGGTACTTATATACCTACCTATGCATAAAAATATTATTGTTTGGGACAAAAAATTAAGCGAGTAAGCATAAACGAAGATTGAAATGAAACAAAATTGATTCTGCTCTTTCATGTCAAATTAACTAAATAAGTTACATAGCCAAAACAAGTTAGCGATCTTTATAGGACTATCAGGAATATTAAATAGGTCTTACACGGGAGTTTTCCCCAATAATTTCTTTATTTTCTATTTCAGAAGCAAGTGTTAATTAATTTAAGCTGATAAACGAATACCTATAAAAATACTGAATTAAGCAAAGTTTGAAAACACATTGGTACCTACGTACAATGATATTATAATAGTCGTGTTTACGCAACTCTATCTACTCTATAGCTAAACAACAACTTTCACGGTTGTTTTTTGGGGCATATTGTCGTATATGGATAGATTAATGAATTTATAAAATAAAGACTATATGCGCTTGTAAAACAATTCTTCCAATGTTGCAAAGTTTTCCTTCATAATTATTAAATTTTATATTATAATTAAATATTATATTTAGACGTTCTGGTGATGAAAAGACTGTAATGCATTATGAATATTACAATACATAAATATTATTTGTTGTGCACATAGGACAATACTATTTAATAAAATATACAAGTAAGTAACATTTACATAAAAAGGTGATCTTATCGCTAAACAGAAATCATCTCGACGAGACAAACCGGTTAGTTTATTCAAATTCATTGTTATTTTAATTAAACAAAAATTACTAGATCACAAACACAACATAACATGGCACAGGGTGCGATCTCTATCTATCTTCTAAATATCTTATATAAAACACAAAAAATGTTTGTACGGATGTCCTTTACCTGAAACCATCTAGCCGATATGTCTCAAAATAGTTTCCTCCGAGGGTAGTTTGAGACCACTGAAACAATGCATTAGGCACATTTGCTCCATTGCTAAAGTCGACCACCTTTCCCATACAACAATTTGAAGATAATATGTAAAGATGGCGCATCGATGTCAACGTCAACGCAAAAACACTGAGTTTTAACGTAGTGGAAGACGCCGCGCCGGGTACCCACTTAGTTATTATTAAATGTCATCGTGGTCGGCCTAATAATATTCACCTAAGTTTGAAAATGGAGAATACCTGAGGGGTTAAATTCCTCGTCAAACGAGTAACGAGCTGTGACAATCTATCGTCGTCATCGAGTTCGTGTCGTCTCGGCGTCGTGGCGTGGGTTACTCGCGCACGCGGAACTCGGTGAAATTGTGAAACTTGGACATGAGAACCTTACACGATTTAGCTGTAACACGTCAAGATGGCACACAAATTAATGACATGCGAGTTGGAACGTTGGAAGCGAAGATATGTAGACATTTTGTGTCTGTGGGTGGAATTAGGTGTTTGTAGACTGATAGAACTTAGCGGGAGCATTTGTTAATGAGATGTATCACTACATTAATTGATTGTAAGGCGATAGGAAGTTTGCCGGGTTAGCAAGTTAATGTATAAACGCTCACACACGATTACTTTGATACACAAAAATACATTATTATAATAACAACACACAAAAATAACTTGTATCCGTCACATACATGTCTGTCCCGGAAATCAAACCCGGGCTTTTCGAACAGCGTGACGGTCAACTGACCTACGATATTCTAATGATTTTACATCAAAGATTGCATATAACATGGATTCGATACGAGTTCTCACGTCGAGTTAAGCATATTTCACACTTTTCACGCAAACCACTCGAACAAATTCACCGTTAATGTGTGACTAAACAATACATTGCATACATAATAATCATTATGTAAGCAAAAATAATAAATGTTTTACTTCTCTTTGAACTCTCGCTTGCCATTTGCTATTATGTACCTATTTAAGTACAATGTCATTTTATTTTATTTTGTAATAATTTCTTAGACAATTACTAATATTTAATAACAGGGATAAATTACACTAGCCGTTCTAAATTCGATAGTCCTCTTACTATCAAATAATAACTACTACTATTCTTAACCAACACTTTTCCTAATAACACTTACAGCCCTTACAGGATCTACAATCCTTGCTACTGTCCTATTCGAGGCGAGTCCGTATTCTCCATGGGACAGGGGATAGTGACATTGCAAGCTCGATTGCTATCGTCATTACATACAAAAAGTTAGATACTAATCGATTATATCAAAGAAAGTTAATATATAAAACTTATTCAATTTTTTTACATGATTAGAAGTCGAAGTAATTCACCTGTGAGTAAATGACAATATTACACAACCACCAACAAAGTATAAACATAACACTTGCATAAGCAATAAGATATGCAAGAAGGCTTTATATTTACGCGAGGTATATCTTGATTACTCATCACTACGGTAACAATGGATGCATTCATATTTCCGATTACGTTAGTTGTGAATTCGTAGGGTTATTAAAATATTTACAGTAGGCGATAAGGCACGTACCTACGTGGGTACGGTAGACCCACACGGCACTTGTTTACAAAGACAAATTAATCAAATACCACTATCGATTTTCTTTGATCATTTGCTAGCTATTGTTTTCTTGTAGGGCTTTATCAATTTAATTATCTATGCAAAACTTTGAACCTTTAACGAGGTCGGGTTTTTAGATTTATTTTCTTATGACAAAAACATGATAGGATAACAAATAATAATTACGTGTTATTCAAAATTAAGCCTCATTTAAATATTATGTCCTTCATAGGATTATCACACACTCCTATTATGCTGTCATTGTCAGTTAAATCAATATTAATTAATTTTGTTCCTGATTAATCTTTCCTCTTGATAGTTCGAGTTTTACACACCTACTGACCTACCCCTATTACACATCATTATTAGTTAATTGTGACTCTTAAAACAATGCACACAACGATATTTTTAATATTATAAACTTGACATTAATGAAGTGATAACCATCTTCATTTAAGCGCGAAATAGCAGAAAATACTTAAATTATTAATCTTTTTATTACCTTCCCTAGTGACCACATTACGTAAATGACGATAAATTCTATCCTCCAACAACATTAAACTATACACACTACCGATGCTACATTAGCATTTATTGAATAAATCAAATAAAAGCAGATGAATGACTTGCTACAAACAGTTATGTTCGGTTTACACGTATTAAGTATTACAGTTAAGTAGATAACAAAATTTTAACTAAATTTGAAGTAAATTAATACGTGTAAACGAACAATTTAGTGATTAAAATTTAGTACGCAAGTAAAAAGGTAATTTAGAATTTTTTCTATTTTCTGTTAAGTAGGTGGGCGGGGCTTATCACTTAACAGGTTTGGACAGGCACTTTTTGGTTAAAATTTAGTAAAATGCTCAAGTAATAAGTAGTTTGTGAAGAATTGTATGAACTAAAGAGCTTTACTAAATTATGACGTTTGGACACGCACTCAAAATTATTCACTTAAAATTTAGTTATCTACTTAACTACTTAATACGTATAAACGGGACTTTAGTGATGTTCCTGGACATCATGATGTAACTGAAGTAATAACAGATGGTCTGTGACCTAACAACCAATTAACTACAGTTTATCGACATCACATCTACATGACTGCGTGCCGGCTTGTCTCTTCCTAACGCAAAGTTACGTGATTTGCTTGCGTACGTCATTATAAACATTGTTTTTGTTTAATTTGTTAAGAACAACTGTAAGTTGACTTTGTAAGCGGCCAGTGTAAATCTTGCATAAGGAATAGAACACATATAAAAATAGTACGATTAACCTTAAGATTTAGCCTACTGGCCATATTATGATAGTAGGTGATATGTCATAAAAAATCCTTTCCTAACTTAAACTGAAGCCAATTGCATATCGATGTTTAAAATAGAGAGTTTATCATGACCTTACCTTGTTACATAAATTCACCCATGAAAGTCTAATGTCGCATCGAGTGATTTGACAGTAACCATTAAAATTAAAGTTCAAAATTACTGGGTATGATGTAAGTCACGTAAGATAAAGATAACTAATGAGGGAAGACAATAGCACGTCAAGATAGTCGACAATAACATACGTCACGGCAGTGTGTCGATAAAGCAAAGGGCGATTTAAGGCGTGTGCAATGTGCATGGCTTGCGTTGTTTTATATGAATTTGAACAAGTTCCATTATGAGCACAGTAAAACACAAACATATTATCTATAACAAGTTTTATGTCGTTCAAATCAACTGAAATCAAAACATTAAATCTGAACAAGCATTTCAAATAATAAACGAAGTTGTCATACTCGGCAATCACATATATATCAGGGACTATACCGATGTGTTTTCCAGGAGAGGTGAACTCACTTGTTTAATTGTTCTCCAATTTTATTTTTAAACTCGCACACGCCTTGCTCGCATAGGCTGTCCTATCACTGGGACTTAGGATTGAGTATGGAGTTATGGACTACAAACAAATCATTACTAACACCCACGGGCCATGACTTGAGAACAATTCAACTGTCACATAAATGCCTACCCCGGCTTTCTTCGACCTTGGGAGCCTTTGCTTCGCGAAGTCACTACTAATATTTTACGAGGTCGTTAAACTATGTTGTTATAGAGCACAATCTTGAAACAAAAAAAATGTTATACCGTATAAGGTATAATTATGACGATCCACCTTTGCAATTGTGAGTTTACATCGGCTGGGTCATCCAGGACCCGCCACACAGTCCGCGTGAAGCTTTAAAGGCCAATAGGGCCAACAGCAACTAATCATTCGTAACAAAAATTGCAATTGTAATTAAAAACATCCACAATTGATAAACACAGGGATTTCTTTCCATTTCTTCTCCTCTGTAACAAATAACCTTTCCGAAATGGTGGTTAATAATTACCTTCATAAATATATTAAAAAAATACCCACATGAAAAAATGAGTTTGAATTTTGACAGAAGTCGCGCGAATCCCAGCGAATCGCGTCGGAAAACGCTTCGTTTTGACCACATGTTTATCACGCGTCGATGACGGGCGGGCGCCCGGGCGCGCGGGCGCGAGCTTTCAACCTCCCCGCCAGCCGGGCGCCCGGGCGTCGGGCGGGCGGCGCGCGCGCAGTCAGTCCCTTCGCGACCCTCCTCGCGGCAACATGTCTCCCGTGTGGATCGTACTCGCATTGCTCCCTATCCTCGGTAAGTCCATCACTTGGGACACTCACCGAGAGTGAATGAAGAACTCCAGTGAAACCCGGAAGTGCTCGTGTTATATGTTTAATTTTTAGCCGCTTTTCCTGTGCTTAGGTTTACAGTGCTAAGTATTGGCATGTGAGGAAATAGGTAATTGTGCTAGTGTTACACTAGTCGCGGCGCCGCGACGCGTGCAGCGATGACAGGATGTCCGGGGCGCGTGGGAATTAATTACAATTACAGGAATTAGGAATCGATTGTTATTTTAACATTGTAATTAAAGTTTTAATTGCAGAAAATGGAAAATTTTAATATTGATTGATTGATGGAAAAATTGTCGTATGTAATGGTTTTGTATATAAATTATTTGTTAGAAAATTCACTAGAAAAATTATCAACTGTAAATATTTATAAAAGTCTGCTAACAAGCATTTGACAATCGTGGTAATCTATGACTCTGACCGTCTTATACAATACAATACAATATTCTTTATTGTGCACTCTAGAAGTACATAAAATATTACAATTTTAGTATTATTAGACACAATAAGCGGTCTTATATTTTGAGAAGAGATCTGAATCTGAGCCTAATAGCAGTGCATTACACTGCTATTGCGTGACCCATATTTGGGTCATGACACTCATAACTGACTTGTAAATTCATAAAAACGTGTATAAGTTTATCAGTGAGCATAAGTTTATTAAATTATTTTGATTTTTGAAGACGCACTTGCATTTTGCACTATATTTATTCAAACGTTACGAATCTAACATGATAATATTACGAGTGTATAATCGATACTTCCTACTTGGGCCCAAAACGTCATATAAAACCACTACTCATCAACGCGGAACTTACTGAATATTAGGTAATATTATTGCAAACTTAATCTAAATTTAATTTCCAATCGCGCGATTACATAGTAACTAATCTCGTCAGAACTCGATACATCAATATTGCACAGCCGATTCTAGGTTATAACGAGGAGTAATAGAGCCGGTATCTGATTGATCGATTGATCTATGCGACCGCATATAGGATAGGTACATAGTGCATCTCATCTGCAAGCGGCTATGTGAGAGGTGCAGTCCGTGTTGCGTTTGCGCAACTCTAACTGATGCACTTTCCATTCGGCCGTGCGCGCGCGGCGCAACTTATCGTACATTGCGACGATAATCGATTCCCCGGATTTACATAAGTGATTTTCTCACGGTCCGCTCTCCAGAAGAACTGGGACGGCGTGACGGCCAGAGAACGGATGCCTCAAGGTTCCGATGTGCACACTAAAACATCAGTTCGATCCCTTTTGTTAAATGCACTAAACTGTATCTGCAACATGTTCGATGTTCTAACTACGAGTGATTACTCGTAAACCTCTTCTTTCGCGTTGTTCGTGCGTGCGCGCATACAAACTGGATGCGCCATCGCACTCCGATAAGCCAAATGCAAAATGGAATAGGTTACTTAAAATATATCTTGTCTTGATAATACATTGTTCCGTGGTCAGTATTGGTCTAAGAAATGGTTCGCAATTCCGAGTAGCTGGCCTGGAATACGTTGCGCTGCAGTATTAAAAAAATATATACCTATCGGTTTATGAAAAGGAAATTGGTCCTTGATTGCAACAACGCGTGGTTCTTTTATTCAAGCTGAGCTATTAACCATAGTCACCATAGCCTCTACCCACATGTATCTTATGGACTAACCATAAGGTACGGGAAACCCTGTAAAAATAAATAATATCTATATTATGAGAAAAGGAATTAAAATTCATCAAGTCGTTTAGAATGACTAACAACACTAATTTAAATGCACTCCGAATTAGCTTTGTGGCAATATGGGAACGAAGGTCACTATACTTCTCCAAAACATGGTAAACAGAAACATCTATTGTGTTTGAAATTATAATATCTTTTGAAGCTTTGTCATCACGAATAATTTTTTTTACGTAGAATCTACGTTTTATAAGATTGTCATATTGTGTAGCGATGATTCAATCCCATTAATCTCCACAACAGTATTGTATCCAAAAACTACAACAATAGATACGTACGTGGTCAGTGGGTCGTAAAAAAATAGTTACGTAAAAAAAAGAAAGTTCCATCGATGACTTGAGGTTAGAACGTGGGTTTACCTATTTATGTGTACAAAGGTTGAAGGATGACGTGTTAAGATTGTAAAGCATTGATTGATAGCAATTTAGCTGAGTCATCATAACAATGAGCGGGAACACATTGACACAATTTCGTAGTGATGACAGCGCATGTCATGTGCAACGAATAAAGTCCACACTCGCAAGGTTTCCGCAATCCTTATTAATCAATCAGTAGTATCGCGATACATATCGTATTACGTGCCTATACAATTACAAAGAGGTCACATTAGTTTAATTACATCGTAATTATGTTATTATAACCTTTCGTGTGCAAGGCTCTTTACAATGCAATACTCCAATGCTAACAAATGGCATTACTTTAGTTGTGCTTGATGCCTTTAACGCACGAAATAACATACGATTCAGTGATGGAAGACTAATCAATGAAATGTACTTATGTACAGCAATTCACGTTCAGTGCCTACTTATTATACACTCTATTAAGTTCTAATTAAATAGTTCCGTATGTTGGGTTACTGAGGAAGCGGTAGTAATAATAACTGGCGGTCAGTTGATGGTGACTGCTGATGTTATTCTGAAAATTCTTAAATGTGGTTTAAGTAAACATTGTTCATAAAGCAAACATTTATATAACTGTCCTTTTTGCTTACGTTTTGCGTTTGACGTTATTCTAATATCCTAAAGGGTTTGTTTGTATTTTCGGGTTCTCGAATTTTCCTCGTACTTATTATTCCACTTAGAATATTTTTGCAGATGAAAGTGAATGACACTGTCTGATAATATTTGAACATTTTTGTTTTAATTTACGGAAGTGTATTTTTTGGAAATGATTTTTATTTCACGCGTTTTTTTAATCATTTAAAATACAAATATCAAACAAATCAAGCTCAGCTTCCATGTAAGAATATAATATGAATCGAAGAAACTTGCGTTTACCAAGTAAGCGGAGATACAAAAAAGAAAGCATTTTGTAATATGCACATTCTTTATTTTATAATAAATAAAAATGATTTTGTTTTTAAAGACAGCGTCAGCTTTCGTGACGGACATTTAGAAGGCAACTTAGGATATTCGAATGGCACACGGGTCAACCCGAAAAAGGTACGAATATGACGACTGAGCAACACAAATTCGCGATCATCTGGTAATCTAACAAACAAAGCGTGCCGACGAGGGTTACATGATAATATCGTTCACGTAAATATTAGCACAAGGCCCGTTGACCTTTCGTGGAGCGAAGATGCTACGAGCCGAGCGGCTAGGCGGCTGTGGGTACACCTTGCGGCGCTCGCTCGGTGCTAGAGAAGCGGGCGCATGACTTTGCGCAACCGATGGTATCGACCCGATCGTTAGGGTTGCTACTACACATAATTACTTATATTATATTATTAACTAGTAATATAATAACCGGTCCTCGCTTTGCGTCCGGTACCTAAGTCCCTTATTAATGGACATTTCTTAAGATCTATGCAATCTCAAGATTTGAGATGCTGAAATATGTAAAATCGCATGTAAAAATGTCATTTGTAAGATCTGAGATTGCACTCTTGAGCCGAGATCTGTTTATTAATACTAGCCTAAGTCTTAATACCCGTACGATTCTTTTAAATATGAAGGGCAGATTCAGATATTTATAGCGCTTTCAAAAAATTTTCGGCGTACAAATACATATTATCGTGAGTACTTAGTACACGTATCTTAGAATGTGCGCAGTCCATAATGAGTTACAATAAGTTAATCTTTGTAGCTTCCAAGTTCATAAATTGAACATAAGCGCATCACGTCTAGAGTACACGTAGGTACTAGATGGCACGTTAAAAAGTCCCTACAAAAAACTTGAGATTCAGTCGCAAACGCAATTCAAAATTCTGTGCAATAAACCAAATGAATTAGGTATGATTTTGATTATAAATTTTAGTAAAAATATGTATTTATGTCACTTAATAAAAAATCCTAACAACTCAAGACAAAATTAGGTACGTTTGAAAATCGGTTATAGGTAAGAGGTACACGGTCTGTGTTTTATATAAATAAATAATTATGCGTGTTTCAATAAAGAGTAATTTGTGAAAAAGTAGTAATTTATTTCATGAAAATTAAAAATGAGTTTCAGTAATTTATCATTTAATAAATTTCCTCAAGTCCGTAGAAACTCACGTAAAAAACTTAACTCGGTTCTTCTCCCGTAAACGATTTTATACAGCAAATATTGCAGCGCCAAAAATATTGACCTTATCTAAATAATGTCGACAGCCCTAGTCACCCCGTACACGCATGGGAACCTCTCCGTTTAACCTCCGCCGGACTGTCACCTCTTGCACCGACGTTCACCAGATTACTGCGCGCCGCACCGCGTGGCCGCGCGTCACGCAACGCAACACCGCGACCTACTCCTAACCGACTTTATAATGTTTCACTTGCGCTTTTCACACTATATTTCATTATTAAGTATGTATGTTGTTTCGTCTGTGGTTTTCGACTATTTTTATTCTGTCTTTTTTATCATTATAAGTTTAATTTCATATCATCATATTTACCTCAAATATGTAATTTTGTTTATTTAGGTATTGTATTATACTTTAGTGTTGACAGGCCATTCTGGGTCATCTCTGAAATAGAGATTACTATTTTTTTATATTATATCAAGTTTATGAACTAAACTTATAGGTTTTGGTCGATTTGTTAAAACATAATTATATTTATTACATAATTATAATTATATTACATATTATGCCACTTCATATTATGGTATCTAAATACTACTAAATACTTCTATTGATAGAAGATATAAATAAAGATTCGATCTTCAAAATAAATTTATACGAGTAACAACGTAGACAGAATAACAAAAATTGATATAGTTTTTCCTATAAATAGTTAATGAGTTAAGTCTTTTTCTTTTTTCACATCCATAGTATTAGCTGTTGCGAAGCTGCGTCGCATGCCAAATTATGCTTATCACATTTATCCCCTATTTCACCCTCTTGGGTGTTGAATTTTGAAAAATCCTTCCTTAGTGGATGCTTACGTCATAAGTGGAATTCGTGTGCGAAATTTTAAGTTTCTAGCCTGTGCGTTGATACATCAGTCAGTCATTTTTGCCTTTTATATATGTATAAGTATATAGATAAAACATTTCATCATTAGTTAGAAGATTACATCAAGTGCAACACCACAAGTTTTTAACTCCACATTAAGTGTAGAGGTGTTGTGAACATGCGTGAGAATCAGTAAGGCGGTTACTGTGTTACCGCTGCGGTTTTCTGCGGTATAAAATGTTACTCCAACGTGCGGTTACTATTATTTCCGTATGTTCAAGAAACATAAGTGAATTTATATTTTACTACGCTTTCTGTTTGGTGTTAAGTTTGCTGTTATGAAACTGAATAGTTCGAAATCTCTTGTTTCGTATTTCTGAAAAAAAAAAACAAATAGGTTATTTTTTAATTTATCATCAATGTCTTGTTTATTCTATACTAGAGTTCGTCTCTTAGGTATAAGTAAATACTTAATTTTCTAGGAATTGTCCTTAAATACGAATTTTACTGAGATTATTTTACAGTCCCTATACTATTATATCGTAGCAAACACATCATTTCAACGTAACGTTGTCATCAAAGAACAAAATACACGTATTTAAAAACTAAACCACATAGGTATAATATCTACCTACTATATCTATTGCAAGTCGTATATCCATTTAATTAGTGTGTTTGATTAGTATTATGTATTAGCACATTCGTTTTATTATGTAAAGCGTGCTTGAAATGTTCATCACATCACATTTCTTGTGGATAATTACGTGGGGATCTATCATTATCGCTTTAAGGTGATTAACTCCTTTCGAATTAATTTACGCCCGCGGTATGAAAATTTATGAGAAGTAAAATCAAATTTTTTCCGTTACGTTATACGTTATGCGTTATGTTTGTTTCGTAACACAGAATCTACTATCATCACGTTAAGTCAAATAATTAAAATATTAATATAAATATAATAAATGTATCAAGCATGCTTCTCATTTAATAATCTATATATATTACTAACTCTTGTATACGGAAATTATGTCTATACTTATTCAAACTTTTATGTTGTTTTCCCGGGAAACCTTTTAATTTTTCGGGATGAAAACTTGTCTAAAATATGACCCAGGGTATCAGTAACAACTTTAGCAATTTTCATCGAAATCCGTTCAAGGGTTTTTATGTGTTGCCCGGACAGACAAACAGACACTGAGTTTTATTATAGTATAGATAATCGTTGGTAACGTGCGTCGGAGCTGACACACACAATATTTTTACACTTTAATTTATATAATTTATTTTATATTTTACTCCTTTATGATGATTGGTATTATGAGCGTGCATTCTATCGAACGCCTTTATCCATTTCTAGATCTACCTAACGATACCAATCGGGACCAACGTAATGTGCCCTGTAAAGATATTTTCGCTAACGGCGGTCATCCAACGACCTCCTGACAGCTTCCACATTGCTTAACTCGGTCAATCAATTACGATTGATACTAATCGTCGGCCTATGAGAGTTTTAGTCTCGACCTACTGCAGTACGAGTATAATCAGCTACATGTGAAAGGCATTAAGAATTAGTAAAACATTTTCGACGGAAGAAGGCATTTCTTAGATTATATCATAATGATTTATTGGTTGTATTTGGGCGATGCTCACAGACGCTAGGTTCTGCGATCAAGTCATTGATGAATATTGTATAACGTTATATAATGTAGACCAAATATAATCTGTCGTAGCTTTATATCTACTTAATAAAACGATAACTTATTAACTGACAGACAATGCACACGTATAGCCGTAAACAAAGAAATGGTGTGCATTAAATAGGATTTTTAATAATGAATCCTCTGGGAGGCTTAAATAGGCGATATGGTCTTCGAAGTCGCGGACACCAGTTAGTGGGTTTAAATATGTTGTGTCACAACTTTCTAACCAAACAAGTCACTGGCCCATTGACACATAAACATATTATATTATTACTAATATTAAAAATAATTAATAATAATTAATTAATTTCAATGATTGGACTGTCATCGTACATACAAAGTTTGGTTTAAACTTAGCTGTCAAATACCTACTAAAGATTTATGTTAGCTTGTAATCGGTATAGTATAAACAAGCAATTGAATCTCGCTACCTCATCAAATATTTACTCCATTGTCCTTCCTTAGTTTCTTAATAATCAAATGTTTATCATAAAATATAAACGAGTTCAAAGAAACAGTCTGAAAACGTATTATGTAGATATTATATACGTACCAATATCAAAATCGCCATATACTACCTGTCTATAAGATTTGAGAAGTTTCCTCAGTTCCTCCAGTAGGTACAGTTTAGTCCATGTTCCATGGTGTCTAGTCCCGTTATCAGAACTGAATTTTGATAAATATGATACTTAAAATATTATAATTTTAATAAATAAAAAGATCTGAAATGAGAAGCCTTTCCTTTTTTGAAGTCGGTTATAAAATAAAAAATACTGATGCCCCATATGTAACAGAGGATATACATAAGTCCCTTTGACAACGAAAATGAAAAACATTTTTAAAGTTTTTTAATCAATATTGACCTTATAATTTGACTTGTGAAATAAATTTTGAAACCTTGCCCAAGGTTATTCTAATTATTAAATTTTCTATTGTAATTTACCTGGTAATTAATAGCTACTGTGTCGTAATCATAATAATAGATAGTAGTACATTTTTTTATTACAATAGATAGATTATTTATAACTAAGTAACTTAATTTGCATTTATTTTATTAATACTGATATTTGAAACGACATTTATTTATTTATAATTTTTTCATCTGCTTTACTATGAATATACAAACACAAAGGTTAAGGGTAATAAGTTTGTCAAATAAACTTCAAGACATACATAACTACAACACGTGGGCGTTTATGAGGGCATTTTAAAGAGTAGTTTAAAAACCTAGTAATATAATATCTGGGTAGATATTTACTAATATTCTATTTTCAAATATTCAATTTCGTCTTAGTAAAAAAATCTAACATTTTTATACATTTATATGATGCTTATATCCTTTTTGACTTTTTATGTACAGGAGGAGCAGAGCGGTTCAACTGTCGTACAAGAATACTGGGAGCATACTACGCTGACGTGAAGTCTGGCTGCAAGGCGTTCCATGTGTGCGTGAGGGTGGCAGGAGGGGGGATCCGAGACTTCAGATTCTATTGTCCCCCCGGCACGCTGTTCCATCAGGAGGCTCAGACCTGTACCGATTGGGGAGACGATGACCCCCTGGCCTGTCCCGCTGATATCTACGACGGTCAGTTCGATCTCTACAAGATCGGATCCGGTGAGCGCTTTGCTACTAACAACTCTAGTTAAGCTTTAAAGTAGTCGCTACATATTCGATAGGTAAGATATGGGTAAGATAGTGTGCGTCTATTAGGGTTATGTGCCGCTGAGTAATGAAGAAAACCGAGATTTGATCAAATGCTTAAGGTTGCTGATTGTTTTTGCGTGGAAAAAGGAACCTCGCGAAAATTATGTATAACCCTTAGGTTGATCAATTCTCGGTTTTCATCATTTCACTGCGACTATACAAGTATAGACTGCGACATATAGGTACACGTTAAAAGTGAAACTTCTTTACGACATGTTGATTTTTTGTACTAAATTACAGCTGTTTTACTTTTTAACTACAATTTGAACTTATACCTACCTACTTTACATTGTTGTAAATTGTAATGTAGTAATGTACCAACTCATGCAACCGTTACGACAAGACTTTACACGAAAACATTTTATTGAATTTTTCGATACGATCGATATAGCGATCTGTATGGTGCGATGGTCACCATGCTGGATCGCCGTGCCAGGGTCCTGGGTTCGATTCCCAGCGAGGCGGAAATTTTAATAAGTTTGAATTTCTGTTCTCGGTCTGGATGTGAGTGTTCTTGTCTTTGTGTGTTGTCCATGGCACCCACGATACAAGGAATCCTAGTGTGGGGCTATGAGTGTGAAGCGTTAAAAAAAGATTTTCTTCACTAATTGTGCTCCATTAAGAAGCGATTATTTCGCTTCAATCTTAGCCAATAACGCGCAGGTAACACAGGTGCAATAAACATTTATTCACAGTGATGACAGCTGCAATCATCTATTAATGAATATTCAGATTTTTTTAATTTTCCAATTGCCATGAAATCAATCAGAAACCTTTTGACATAAATAAGTAATAATGATCAGTTAGTTAGTAATCATAGGTTTTCATTAGTTAAGATTACACATAATGACGCACTATAGTTGAATTTAGTCATTTCAGGTTTGTTATCCAATCTATCTCTGATTTTAATTAAAGAATACTCCGCCGATGTTCTGGTAAATATGACGTAGTTGCAGAAGGTAGTACTTTTTTTAGTAGAATTACAGCTTAGTACGCTATATACAGAAATTAACAAGTTAAAAAGCTAAAATTAAAATAATAATCGTGTAACACCGTGATGATGATGACCACACAGACGATGATCAAGACGTCAAGGTGATGCGAAGTCAAATTTACAAAAGCAATAAATATTAATATGAATAAAACAGTGCATTTCTATGGCTTTGGCAGTATGCTTGCAAAAATCGCGTATAGTAATTATAATTGTAATTCTTAGCTTATAATTCTAAATCTTACCAAGTCTTACAAGTTACAACAATATGAGTGTGTAAAATCCTCTTTCTTGTCAAAACATTTTCTTTATATGTAGCTGGCCCTGTTGTCGTTAGAACCATATCTGCCAATGAAGTAAGAACAGAAGAATTCTGTAGGAGCAATTAAAACTAAAATAATTATTTCGTAATCAACAATTCGATAAACACGCACTTCATTGTAATTAGTAGGACAATACGAAAGACAAAAGCGATCGACTTTCCTATTGCTAAAAATAATTAATTGCAAGAAAGAAATCTCTCTCTGTTTCTTGACAAGGTTTGAAGAGGCCATCCTATCTCCGCTCAATCCATTCTATTTCCATTTTGAGTCCACAGTATCCTCTTCTACCCGTGATACATTTACGTATTATGCTTCCAAAAACTAGTTTACATCAGATTCACTGCTACTTGCTTGGTCGGCAATAAATTTTGATGTTTTGACTATTATTATATTTTATAATTAAGTATTGTTAGACTGACATTCCGTCCAGGGATGGTCACTGCTTACCATCAGGTACCATGATTATTGGTTAGTCCAGTAAAAATCGTAAAAATTAAAAACACATTGTTTAGTGAAGCTTATGTACTATTATCTGTTCTGTGGTGAAGCGTAATAATATTAAGTAGCATTAAAGTATGACACCAGTATAGTGTCAATAAATATTATGCTACTCGCGTTTTCTGCATCGCGTCTTGGGTCTAACAATAAATGCTTAAAATTGTGCGTACAGAGCTTTAGCTTGCTTTTCTTTCATTGTGAAATTACATGATTTTTTTTATTTACATAGGATTGTCCCTTTATCTTATAGCTGTTATAATAAAATTACTTTAAATAGTTCGTACTCGTGAAAACAATATATTTAAATATTGAGTCTTTATTAAAGCAGTAGGTATACGTAATATGAATAAGTTTAAAATTTTAATATCTTTTACTTTTTGGGTAACGTAATAATTATACAATTTTACGTAAAATTTATTGATCATCTGATATAAAGTAATACCCACAATAATTGTAGAGTCAAAACTTTATTTTATTTTATTTAAGTTGTACCTAGTATAGATAAAATATTTTTTATACAGCTCGTCCAGACAAGTAGGCATTCACAAAGCAATATTTGACATTTTAATTTCTTATTTTTATTCGTGTGTCTGCAGGGTTCGACACGAAAAAGGTTTCATCACCTGGAAACCGCGAAGACGAATCCGAATTTGGCCTTCAGCGAGCCGAGACCGGTGACCGTCGTCTGTCGCAAAACAATGCTTCTCCTAGCGGAGGCGCTTCCGATCTGAGGGCGGCGCATTCTTCTGATTTCTTCAGCGGCCAGCGCGACCGGGGTCGGGATGAAACGCCTCAAGCACAGTTCTCGTCAGGGTCCCAGCGTCAGTCCTTTAGAAGATCAACTACTCCTCGCTCAGTACCTTCAACAACTCAGTACACACAGTACAGTACCTCCCCTTCGACCCAATCACCTCAACCAACAAATCCACCTCCATACGATCAGAACAAACGTAAACTTGTCAGGAAACGTCCAATTTACACACCGACCACATTCGCACCGACAACTTATGCACCCAGTACCACGACTGAACCGACATACACTGAGCAGCAGCAAAATAATAATCTTCGTCGCCAACAGTTCCAAAACCGACAGTACTTCCTTCCCACCACCACTACTACTACTGTCAACGTTCCACCTCAATACAGAGACGAGTATGTAGAAGTGCCTAGAGTTACCCCAAAACAAAACAGATTCTTCCCTAATAGTCCGTCTCCTACGCCATTCTCACAGTCAACGACACCACCTCCAGTGACCAAGAAGGAAAGCCTAGTAGAAATTTATAATTACGAGGCTCAGTCCACTCCCAGTTTTCCTTCCCAAAACGAGAATCGACCATTTAAAGTACGAAACAGCTTTAACGTAGTACCAGAAGTACCGAGAGAACCCGATTTTGTCAGAACGAAAAGTTTGAACTCAAATTACAATAATGGAAAGGGAACGCCAACCACTACGGTAGATTATAACTCATCTCGTGGCTTTATCACCAGCACGCCAGCTTACAGAAACTTCAACAGCGTATCATACGAGCCAGAGAAAAACAACTTTGCTCAATTCTCCGGTAAACAAAGCTACTACAATAATAATAATAATAATAATTCCCCTACAACACCTCCGACGACCATTACCTATGCAACGACTCCCGCAAACCCTTCATCGCATTTCAACACAGCAGCGTACAACACTAACTTGGCTTTCAATACACAATCATCGAATTACGCTGATCCTGATGAAGACGACGGACAATACCGTCCACCGCAGGGTGAGGATGATGGTCAATACAGACCGGAATTATACGAAAGAGACAGAGAACTTCTTTCCGGAGCTCACTCTCTCAACATTGCTGCCAGCGGAAACAGGTTACCTGAAGAACAAAAACAGCATGGAAAACAAAATTCGCAGAAATCAAACCCTAAAGCTGCTGTTCCTAGACCGTTCAGGCCTTCTCCAACTCCTTTCGTACCGTCCACCCAGCAACCTGAAGTCTACACAACGACATTTAGACCACAGACAGAGAGTCCGAGCACGCAGCGAGCATTTGATCACTACCAGACATATACAACTACATCCAGGCCTTACGAAGCACCTTCCCAAGGGCCCTCGACAGCAAATTATGTGCAATTCAATAATGCTGACGTTAGAATAACTACTTTGGCACCCAGGAATTATGAACAACGCGTTCCAAGTCGACAAACCGCTCCACCAACTGTTCCTTCCAGTTCTTCACCAAGACCCTCGCCTCGGCCATCTAATTTCGCTAAACCAGTAAACAAAAAAGAAGATTCTAGCTACGACTACGCATACTACGATTCTGATCCAGGATTCTCAGAATACGACCATATAGAAGAGTTTGGCAGAACTAAATCTAGGGTATAAATTAACTGTATGTAAACTATTCACTGCCATTATATTAGTCGCCTCTCGAGATAAGCTTTTTAAAGATAGAATTAGATTTGGTTTCACTCAATGATTTTCCATGTAGGTACGTAATGCAAACGCAGTTTTATTTATATAACAGGAACATTTCCCATGTTGCTGTTTCCATTAAATGCAATTCCATTAATTTAGTGCAATAAATTTATATGTATTTTAATTGTTAAAGTAGCTATTAACTCTGTATGGAAATGTGATAAAAAATATTATTTTGGAGAACTAATATACATGGACGGCAATATTCGTAGTGCAATTTACAACAGTGACTTAGCAATGAGTTGATGACTTGCCATAGATATTATATCGACGGCGGAAAGCGAAAACGTAGTCATCCACAAAAACGAAAATGTTCATCAGAGCCAAAAACCTTTTACACTTTTTTTAAAAAAATCATAACTAGCGTGTTTTTTAACTTAAACTCACGATTTTTGGATATTAGGCTTGTTATTTTTTCTAAATATAATATAATTGTAACTCAAATCTCATCCAAACAATTATTCGCCAAGATTTTGTTGACTACGACATTTTGAACTATTTTGTGGATGACTACGTTTTCGCTTTCCGCGGTCGATATTATTGCGTACTACAATCGGTAACTGATACCTAATTCTCTGTTAGAATAAGAAGAAACCAATTTTAAAGTTACCTTAAATTATTTTGTGATAACGAGTAAGATTTTCGATTAGGTACATAAGTTATAATGGTTGTATTAAAAAAATAACATATCCTTCAGTGTTTAAAAATAATCCTTCCACTTATACTTAAGCTGTAGATTTATTTCTAATCTCATTAAGTACAATACAACGTAATGAGTAACAACATATTGTAAAATATTTCTTTGTAAATAAAGTTTTCGTGAAAACAATAGATTGTGCAAGTGTTGTCATTCTATGTATCCTGAACGCGTGAGAAATCCTAACGATTAGGGGAAGGCCGGGCAAAATGGACACCTTAAGCTTTGGCGGGCTATAAGAAGGGAGTCGATACAGACATATACAAAATAATGACTGAGTTTGAAACAGTATTTATTAAACTTTTTAATATATTTAACTAAAATATTGTAACATCAGTACTTAACTTAAAATTTTTAATAACGTTTAACTTGGTACCGCTATCCGCTTTGCCCAATCCACCGGGTAAAGTGGATAGGCTCATAGGGTAAAGTGAACACATGGCTAATTAAGGAATGATTACCTAAGAACATAAAAGATAATATATGCAATTAAAGGAAACATTAATAAAGAATACAACTAATCAGTTATCTAACAGTTGTCACAAAGAAATATGCCATTTCCCTGGTAAGCCGTGCATTTCTCGTGGAAGTCATCCATTGCTTGCAGGAATTGCATTGGATCCAATCGTCAACCGCCTGTTCGTTAATTTCTATATGTAAAATCTTTTTCACAAAAATAGCACATAAACTTTTCATCGTTTTCTTTGTCCTTAGATCCTTTGGCTTTAATATTTTTGGTCGTTTTTTCAATTTCAGTTGTTTTGGTTCTTTTGGTCGCTTTAGTAATTTTAGTAATGTCAACATTTTTCTTTCGCGTGGTTTTTGTTTTAGTATCGAAATTAGGGATATTGCAGATGCGGATGTGGATGCGGATACGGATGTTTAAGATCTTATGTGTCGGATCGCCGAGGCCCGAGATGTTGTGATTAATCCTTTGACAGTGTGTCCGACATTCTTTGGTTTTATGTCACAATGTCGAATACACTGTCAAAGAATTAATCACAACGTCTCGGGCCTCGGCGATTCGACTTATAAGATGTTAAACATCCAGCATCCACAACCACATTCGCATCCGCAACATCCCTGATCTAAATCTTTCTCAATGTTTCCCAATAATTTGGTACTTGTTTTAAAACAAATTTAGTTTTATGTTCGTCCTTTACAGGAGTGCTAGTAAGCACACTTTTGACAATCAGACTTTTGAAATTTTCTTTTGCGGCTACCCACAAGAACATGAGCAGTTGGGAGTGCACTTATATTTTTTGGACTTAAATAAGATGTAGGCGTACTAGTGGAAAATTTTTGAGTGGCGTTATATCTGAATGGATCTTCTTTATCAGGTTTAGATATATTTGTGGGTAAAGTGGAATCAAGAAAAGTGAAATGAACATTGTTGGGCAAAGTGGATACAGTGTCCACTTTGCCCGTGTTCATTTTGCCCAATGGATACTTGTTTAATTTAACCTAACCTAAAATGAAATCCAGAAACAGAATCTCAATAAAACTAGCAGTATTTCTGCAAGGAAATGTGCACTTTGAAGAGAGAATCAAGCCAATACATTAATACTATATAAACATAAGTAATTACAAAATTACGTACATTGAAAAGTCGTAAGCAGTGTTCACTTTTTAATTTTTGTTAATTATTTCGCAAATGACGCGTGACTATGCGTTAGCTCTATTTGTATACGACTGAGGGGTGCGGGGAGCACCTCGTGGTAAGATGGTAGCCCGTTCGGGCCCGCCATTTTAAAATAAAAGGAGGTATCCACTTTGCCTAGGCTGTTCACTATGCCCGGCCTTCCCCTATACCTAATGCTTAATGTGCCCACACTTCAATGAAAACTACAGGTAATTGCATGCGAAATAAAAGATTAATAGTATAAGAGGGGAGTTTCAATAATTTTGTATGTCCAGGATTAGGAAAGATTATATCGCGGTATCGTCCCTAATTTTTGATATACATACCCTTTATTAACACAGCAGCTTACAATTTTTTCCATATACCTAAGCACGAAAACTGCTGGGAAAGTCACTAACGGTTACTTAAATCTCTCTTTAGTACAGAATCTGTATGGTGATTCTTTACTAAGGAGCGATTAAGTAACCGTTAGTGACGAGGAAGAATGATGCCTTTCTTATGATGTAGTATTTTGAAGACCAACCCTTATAAACAAATAGTGCAAACCCACGGATGGGTGCTGAATTGTATAGTAGGCTAACGATAAATAAATATGGATGAAAATAATTATTATGCATAAGTATTCCACAATTTTGAGGCTTTTCTTTGGAATTTCTTAAATATAACAAAATCTCTAAGCTTTTAAAACTGAATGATACTTAAATGAAGATGAATACAGGGGACAGTGTGGTCCCTAGGCGCGACCTTCACCCATTTTATTATTTTTTTAAATAACTAGTTACTTAATTGTTACCATATCTGATCCGCTTAATTCATGAAAAATATCCTAAAACTCTTCTTTGGTCTAAAGTACCTATATGTGACTGAGAGTTGCTAGACAAGTGACTTGAAAATTATGGCTAGATAGATGATTAAGAACTTTCATACGTCATTGTCTGAAGCCTGCAGATGGCAGATACCTACCTACTAACAAGAATTTTAAACATTGGAGCTCATTGGACTAAATCGTATTAGAGTATCTACCGTGGTCCGTGTTGGACTCAGAATACAGAATTTCTGAGGTGATGGAATTGCCTACAAAAAAGTTGACTGTATAATTAAAAATAAATTAATGTGCATGTAGAGCAGATTAAAATGTTGCTAAAATTACCAATAGGTACTATTAATTAGTATTCTGTGCTAAAATTAAAAAGTACATGCTACCGCCATCTACCACCGAATAGTTGAACAGAACAAGTTGTTAAGAACGGAACAACAAGATTATTACTGTGGATTTTTACGTCCAATTTCTGTAAGTACTGCTACTCAACGCTAGGTGGCAATATATTTGCGGCAGATATATTAAAGTGTTTCATGAAAGTTATGTCAAAACGATTGGTCCACACTTCTGAAGACCCGAAGGCTGGCAGCTACTTTGCTCAAAGAATAAGTTTAGCTATACAGCGGGGCAATGTTGCCAGCGTCCTGGGTACAATGCCGAATTTGGAAATTTTGTATGATAATTATTGTCTCTTTTAAATACTTTTTATTAGAGTACTTTACTTTAAGAACTCCATTTTTTGCATTGCATAAGTTATAGTTTTTTTTTGTTAGTATTAGTTCTATTAATTTTAATTTTATCTTTTCCACTTCCATTGTTACTCATACAATATTAAAGCTCATATTTTAAAATATATTTTTGAAAACAAGTTTTTCAATTTAGTGTTTTAGCTATTGACCGCTGAGAACGGAAAATTATGATCCTTTATTTTCATACCTACTCACCTATTATAAAATTGTCATCTACTAATATTATAAAGAGGAAAGATTTGATTGTTTGCTCCGAAACTACCCAACCAATTTGAAAAATTCTTACACTGTTGGGAAGCTACACTATCCCCGGGTGACATAGGCTATATTATACATATATTTTTACTATTTTTCCCGAAGCGAAGCAAGGGCGATTTCCTAGTTTGAACTAAAGCAATTTGAAATAGGACAAAAGATGAAAGGAAGTGCGTCGTTCTTCTCATTTATCTTGCAAGATACAACCCAAACAAATTACTAACTAACCAAAGATATTAACTAACTACTAACAAATAAACTACTAACCAAGGAACGAACTACGAAGGCAAATTAATGAAAGGCTTGTAAAAATTGGGAACGCGGATGCACCATTCTCGTTATTCATTACAGATGATTGAAAACTGAGGTCAACTGTAGTCATGATATTAGCTTGAATCCATCACTATCAAATATCTGTTCGCGTGAATTTGTAAAGGCCGCTAGGGTCAACAAACCCAACAGCAACTGCCCAATCGAAAAAAAAAACTATTACAAAAGTCAGTCCCCTGCCGCGCTTGTTTTCAATAGAAAATTATGTTTATTTATTTATTATTATTTATTTAGGTATGCTTTATTGACCCTTAACAAATAAGTGGTACAAAAGGCGGACTTAATGCTAAACAGCATTCTCTACCAGTCAACCTTAGGAATGCTTATGTTCTGCCAGTGTAAAGGAAATGAAAATGCAATCATTAATAAATTTTAGGAGAGAGGAGATGTGCCTAAAGTGGGCCTTCACCCGAGGATTGGGCCTATAGCTGGGCAATTGTAAAGGTTTCGTAATTTGCATAATTTTTTTTTCGATTTTTATAAAGCAAAACCATTCAATAGTGTTTAATAATGTACTTTTTAGAAGCTTGGGACCCATCTCCCCTACCAGTTGCAATGGCGTCGTGTTGTCGACATCAGCGTAAACGCATAATTTCCTAAAGCCAAAACTGTGCATTCAAGGTACGTAGTACCTATCTATTTTATTGCTTCCTCACCCTGATTATGGTGATATAACATTAAAATACCAAAGGACATTGTGGGTGTTGATTGTAACTGTAGGTTGAAACAAACACTTTTTTTATTAGTAGGATCTTCGAGCTAACAGGAAATAATAATTAGCCAAGCGTTTTTCTCTTCTTTACGCAAAAAAAAAACAAATTAGCTACCCGCGTCACTACGGCCCTTTGTACGCTTAGATCTTTTAAACTACGCAACCCCAACGGATTTTGATGACGTTATATAATATAAACTTTGTACCTTAATAAGCACATGGCCAAATGATAAATAACAAATGACCTACATTAAAAATTGGACTTCAAACTATCCCATTTAGGTATTTATCGTTGTGTTTATTTCACAAGAAACGGTCGCGTTAAAAACCCAAATAAAAATGTAACAGATTGTGAGTTTAAAGTTTATTCTGTAAAAATAATAAATATATTTTCATTGTATTTAATTGTTATTTATTTATTAAATATTAAATTGACATGATAAACTTTCATAAATAACTAGCTGTTGCCCGCAACTTCGCATACGGAAATTATCTTATTTGTACCTCTTGCAGAAGAAAATTAAAAAAATTGAAGTGTGAATTGAGTGAATTTACTCGTATATTGAAATTCTTATATTTAGTAATTTGTATACTGAAATCCACGATACAATTACAAAGGATTCCTACAGGAGCAGGTTTTAGAAATTAAGCAATATTGCAAAATTTTGAAAAACTGTAAAACATGTATTCCATCAGTCTAAGCAAGGAACATATTTTGTTGCAAAGAAGCAAATCGGTTGATGTTTTAAAAATATTCTATACAAATTTTCATCCCGTTTCCCAGGGAAACCTTTTAACTTTCCGGGATAAAAACTTTCCTAAATATGACCCGGAGTATTAGTAACAACTTTACCAATTTTTATCGAAATCCGTTTAAGGGTTTTCATGTGACAAACAGACAGACAGACAACAATTCTAAAAAAATATTTTTGTGCTCTAACAAATTATTGAAGTACCTACCTACTCCCTAATCGATTTTTTTTCATTATGTAACAGAATATTTGCCCAGTGAGTTTTTGTCGATAATTTTAAAATGAAAAATGCATTAAATAAAACGTGTATAAGAAGTGAATTGAATCCTTATAATTCTTATGTTATATAGCTGTTTTGCTTTTTGGGTATACTCGTCGTCGTTCGTTAGGAGTCTTCAAGAAGATTTTAATAAATACCTTTACTAAATCATGAATAATCGCCACTTAAGATCACGTGGAATTGCATTGAATGCAATATTTACTTAACACGTGTAAAATAATCCAATTAGGTACCAATTGGATTGTTCATAGTAAACATCTTAAACTTGTTCGAAGCACAAAAATAAGGATGATACTAATGTTAATTTTATTTGTTCATTTATTCAGTTATCTTGTACCTATTCAAACTTTTTATTTATAATGTAAATAAGTATACATTTCAAATAAAAGAACTCGGGGTGTTAAAAAAAGAAATAAAAATTGTTTGTACAAAATTGTATTAAAATAAGTATCACAATTCCATAGTCATACATTTAATTCAATGTATAATAACTACAGCATGTCAACTGTGTATGACAAAACTTAATTACTCAGTGCTAAATATATACCTATATGTATAAATTACAGTCTATTCCGCCGTCCTACATAATTATATGATTGCAGATAATTTTATACATATAATTGTGCTTTGCATTTTTGTTACAATTTACATAATTATTGTAATCGAAAATGCATTAATTACATCATAGTTACGTCACTGGAAAGGCAATAATACTAACACACCACGAGTCTTTCTTTCTTTCCAGTGACGGTTACATTTCCGATTAACAAAGTCTCAGAATTATAGGGGCGGAATTTAATCGCAGATCCTATTATTTCCATGTTAATCCTACAGGATGAACAAGTGGTAAACGTGGTAAGCGCCAAACATGCCGAATGTCGCGTTTTAACCATTCCACTAAGCCATAATTTGATGTGTATTCTCTAAGGTCAGATGTTAGACTACACAAACTATTTTATGTACACCTAGGTGATGGTACAACCATTTTAACAATATTGTTATTATTTTTCTACGCGTAATTTCGGCAAAAGTGGCGCCTACTTTAGTACAGGTCAAAGTGTTGCTGGCTCAGAAAATTAATCAACGCTTCTTTTAATTTAGTATTAAAGTGTTAACATGTTCAACAATTGTTTATAAAACTATTAGCACTTTTTCTTTAACACAAACCATCAGATATTGAGGGTTTTTTAAATCCTTTGAATCCTTAATACTTACATCACTTTTTATGTTAAGAATACGAGCTTTGTATTGTACACATATCTAATTATATATAATAACTAGAAACAAATTAGCTACCCGCGTCACTACGGCCCTTTGTACGCTTAGATCTTTTAAACTACGCAACCCCAACGGATTTTGATGACGTTATATAATATAAACTTTGTACCTTAATAAGCACATGGCCAAATGATAAATAACAAATGACCTACATTAAAAATTGGACTTCAAACTATCCCATTTAGGTATTTATCGTTGTGTTTATTTCACAAGAAACGGTCGCGTTAAAAACCCAAATAAAAATGTAACAGATTGTGAGTTTAAAGTTTATTCTGTAAAAATAATAAATATATTTTCATTGTATTTAATTGTTATTTATTTATTAAATATTAAATTGACATGATAAACTTTCATAAATAACTAGCTGTTGCCCGCAACTTCGCATACGGAAATTATCTTATTTGTACCTCTTGCAGAAGAAAATTAAAAAAATTGAAGTGTGAATTGAGTGAATTTACTCGTATATTGAAATTCTTATATTTAGTAATTTGTATACTGAAATCCACGATACAATTACAAAGGATTCCTACAGGAGCAGGTTTTAGAAATTAAGCAATATTGCAAAATTTTGAAAAACTGTAAAACATGTATTCCATCAGTCTAAGCAAGGAACATATTTTGTTGCAAAGAAGCAAATCGGTTGATGTTTTAAAAATATTCTATACAAATTTTCATCCCGTTTCCCAGGGAAACCTTTTAACTTTCCGGGATAAAAACTTTCCTAAATATGACCCGGAGTATTAGTAACAACTTTACCAATTTTTATCGAAATCCGTTTAAGGGTTTTCATGTGACAAACAGACAGACAGACAACAATTCTAAAAAAATATTTTTGTGCTCTAACAAATTATTGAAGTACCTACCTACTCCCTAATCGATTTTTTTTCATTATGTAACAGAATATTTGCCCAGTGAGTTTTTGTCGATAATTTTAAAATGAAAAATGCATTAAATAAAACGTGTATAAGAAGTGAATTGAATCCTTATAATTCTTATGTTATATAGCTGTTTTGCTTTTTGGGTATACTCGTCGTCGTTCGTTAGGAGTCTTCAAGAAGATTTTAATAAATACCTTTACTAAATCATGAATAATCGCCACTTAAGATCACGTGGAATTGCATTGAATGCAATATTTACTTAACACGTGTAAAATAATCCAATTAGGTACCAATTGGATTGTTCATAGTAAACATCTTAAACTTGTTCGAAGCACAAAAATAAGGATGATACTAATGTTAATTTTATTTGTTCATTTATTCAGTTATCTTGTACCTATTCAAACTTTTTATTTATAATGTAAATAAGTATACATTTCAAATAAAAGAACTCGGGGTGTTAAAAAAAGAAATAAAAATTGTTTGTACAAAATTGTATTAAAATAAGTATCACAATTCCATAGTCATACATTTAATTCAATGTATAATAACTACAGCATGTCAACTGTGTATGACAAAACTTAATTACTCAGTGCTAAATATATACCTATATGTATAAATTACAGTCTATTCCGCCGTCCTACATAATTATATGATTGCAGATAATTTTATACATATAATTGTGCTTTGCATTTTTGTTACAATTTACATAATTATTGTAATCGAAAATGCATTAATTACATCATAGTTACGTCACTGGAAAGGCAATAATACTAACACACCACGAGTCTTTCTTTCTTTCCAGTGACGGTTACATTTCCGATTAACAAAGTCTCAGAATTATAGGGGCGGAATTTAATCGCAGATCCTATTATTTCCATGTTAATCCTACAGGATGAACAAGTGGTAAACGTGGTAAGCGCCAAACATGCCGAATGTCGCGTTTTAACCATTCCACTAAGCCATAATTTGATGTGTATTCTCTAAGGTCAGATGTTAGACTACACAAACTATTTTATGTACACCTAGGTGATGGTACAACCATTTTAACAATATTGTTATTATTTTTCTACGCGTAATTTCGGCAAAAGTGGCGCCTACTTTAGTACAGGTCAAAGTGTTGCTGGCTCAGAAAATTAATCAACGCTTCTTTTAATTTAGTATTAAAGTGTTAACATGTTCAACAATTGTTTATAAAACTATTAGCACTTTTTCTTTAACACAAACCATCAGATATTGAGGGTTTTTTAAATCCTTTGAATCCTTAATACTTACATCACTTTTTATGTTAAGAATACGAGCTTTGTATTGTACACATATCTAATTATATATAATAACTAGAATTCACTTACAAACATCCAAACAATAATTTTACCTGTAACGTTACACATAACTATATTTTTTGCAAGTTTAGTAGACACGTAAAATATTCGAGGTTAAAATAACTTGTATCATAAACACGCATTTATGGCAATATGAGATATGAGGACATTCGTTATTAGCGGAAACATGCCTCGCTATTTTTGTGTCGTTCTTTGTTTATCTTTAAATCCAAATATGCGAAATTAGGAAGGCTTTCTACATTAAAAAAACATCTTACCTATTTCTGAATGAATTATTAGTATCGTATTTTTTATCGAAAGAACAAAAATCAGTGAAAATAGTGTTATATTAAATAAAACATGTTCCTTCACTTAAATGTCAAATAGGTACCACTGATAGAACCTTGCACATCTAAAACAAAGTGCACAAAATGGAAGTACCTATAATAAACACACATTTTGCTATTTTTCATTTAAAGTCTGAATGTAGACACTGTATTTTGTAAAATTACGTGAGATTAGGGGGATGGGGTTAAGCCAAATCTCACGACTTCGAACCGGGGGAGGGAGGGGTCCGGAAATAGCTAAAAATGCCTCACGTAATTTATGGACGCCCCCTTTCATAAATTTACATGACATGTAATGATCCATTTAAAAACATTATAGAATAATACATATTATAGAGCAGGATAGGATATAGTGTACGCACTACACCTTTTCGCAATCATATTTTTTATAATAATATAATATTAATTGAAAGGATTTTGAGGCAAGTCATTAAACAATAGGATTACTAAAATTTTAAATATGAATATGTACAATGGTGTACAACAATACAGACATACAATAAACATAGCCATTAAAAATAATTACAATTAGAAATCAATCACACATTTAACTAATTAACAATTACCATCACTTATGTTACTGTTTTAATTAAACCAAACCACTAAAACACTGGCCTTATAACCCGTGTCGACCCTAATTTTATCGTCTGATTTTAATTAAATATTAAATATTTATCTAATTGAGCTCACTCCTTAAATTTCTTCTTTGTTCGATGAGATTCGCCTGTTTTCGTTTCTGGGCGATTGCACGGCAATCGACGAGTCACAAAACACTTTTTGGCATCTTTTTCATTAGGCGACACGACAAAAAAACCTTTATAACTCAAGTGGTACGGCCACACTGCAGTTATAGAATGTTTCAGAATATTACTTAACATAACATTTACTGGTGTGGCTGCACCTTTAAGCTCCACGCCATTCGCACGCACTAGTTTGCGTATACAATACATAAGTTGTCATTGTCGTTGCCAATGAAGAAGTGGCCATTCCAGAATAGAAAAATCCATTATTCCAGAATGTTCTGTAAAAACAATAATCACTGTGAGGCCACTGCTCCGGCCATTCGTTGCCGAACACCGAGGCCTGAGCTATTGAAGCTGTTGAGGATTGAAGCCGTTGTTGTTTCTTTCATTTCCATTTTCATGGACTCTGCCTCTGCCTTATCTTTCACAGCTTTCGCGGCAATAGCCTGTGGGAAAATTATTGCGTCGTTAGATTAAGATCGTGAACCTTCCCATTTTTCCTATAATTATGTGATTGGCACCGTAATACATAGATTTGTGGTGTCTTTATTCCTAACTAGGAAATCGCCCTAACTTCGCTTCGGGAAGAACAGTAAAAAAAACATAATATAGCCTATGTCACCCGGGGATAGTGTAGCTTTCTAACAGTGAAAGAATTTTTCAAATCGGTTCGGTAGTTTCGGAGCCTATTCAATGCAAACAATCAAATCTTTCCTCTTTATAATATTAGTATAGATAATAAAATGCCATGAAATGTTCATTCAGTAGGTTATAAATAAATAAGAAAAATTTGCATTAGGAGGTACTTTTGTCAAAGCTAAATTTTCAATTTCCTATTGCACAATGCTGCCTCATCTACCTTAATCTCGATTGTATTTGTACCTGACGCTAGAGTGTTCTAACATGTTATGGTTGCAGTGAAAAGTATCAAATTAAGTAACAAACCCCTACTTATCTTTGTTGGAATAAGTAAAATAAACGCAACGAATAAAGACCAAACGGAAGTAGGAGATTTACCTGTGTTTTCTTGATATAGGCTTGTTTGTAGAAGTCTGAGAATAGATAGTAAAACAGGATAGCGTGCATGCCGATCCACCAGACGAATCCTCGAGGGTAGTCACACTCGATGAACAGCAGTTGGAAGGCGTGGAAGAAGACCAGCACGAACTGGACCTGAAATGTATGTCATAGTTAGAGATTCTGCTCAAAATACATTTTGTGCAAGATGGATGCAACACACACGAGATCTTTTGGAATTAAACAACATTGAGGGGATTGTTATATTGCTATAAGAATGTAAGATATATCAAATGCTTTAATTTTTTTAACCAACTTCAAAAAAGAACGAAGTTCTCAATTCGACTGTATTTTTTTCTTTCCTTTGTGTGTGTTAATAATAACCTAATAACTTTTTACTGGCTGTACCTACTGATTTTGATGATTCTTTATATTCGAATGCTGGTGCTTTTCATGTAGTCCTATTTAAATTTGAGTGAGATCTGACGTGTTTTCAGTTATCCGTAATTTTGAAGCCGGTTATTTTGTGTCAAAAGTTATTATATTATAGGTTATCACTAACTATAATTAAAAATTGAACAATGGTTTTATCAATTGCTTTTTAATCATCCATGACTTAAACCCATTACTGGCCCACTGAGCATGGGTTTCTCCTCTTGAGGAGGCCTAGAGTATACTTCAACACACACTGCTCCAATGCGGATTGGTGGAGATCTGCCACTGGTTTAATAGAACAGTTATTAGACGAATACTTTTCAACAGATCTTGAAAAAATAACTGCTGACACATACCCATATCGATATATAAATATAAATTCATAAATTTTTTGCCAGTCACAATAATGACAATGATTTATTTATGTAGATTAAAGGGTTATGGATGTAAAAAATACTGACGCAGACTTTTTGATGTCAATGTCATCCAATTACTCCATTGTTTCTACAACGAATTTTATAAAATGTGTTAAATATTTAAAGTATTAACATTTATCTATTTAAATATAAACAGATTACACGTATTACTTATTAGCAATTCAAATATCATTAATTGTTAAAGAACAATGCCCAACTGCCATACATCGTTTTATTTCATTTTCAACTTTAGCGTCTTAAAATAAAAAAAAATCTAAAAATCGCCGCTTTAATTTCTGAGCTTAGAATATATAAGAATTTTCAGCAGACACACCCCAGAACCAAAGTATTTAGAGATTGAATTCTTTTAACTATTGAGTCATAGAGTAGGGGAGACTTACGGCTGCCTGTAATTTTTACCATTATTATTTTATTCTGACTTTTTTGTGATTGACAACCGGAAATGGAAATTTGACATCATTACATTTGTCATACCAACATTTACAACGAAATTCTGTCTGTAATATTGGCCAGAAGTCTCCCTATATCTTACTTCATACAAGCTATGTATCGAAGTGTCAAGTGAGTGCCCGAATGAAAATGGACATTGTTGACATCATTGTTATTATAGTCAATTCATCACTTATTAATAAAATTATTTTACACTGGGTAATACGGGTACAGGTATTAATTTTAAAATAAGTAAAAAAATAATTGAATTGCTTCGGTATAACTGACGTTTTAAGACGCTAACAAAAATAAAAAATAATTTTTGGGCATTGTTCTTTGTGGAATTGTGGAATGTTGACGTACTTTAGGGTAATTTAAATAGTATTAATTTTCAAATTTTATTTGAATTTAATCGATGTATTATATAATATTGTTAGTACCATTGTTAAATTAATTCTAATATAGAAAAAGTGCTACTTTTTTAAAAAAGCTTACAGAATGCTGTTTTATCTAATAATCAGTTAATCTCATTAATTATTATTTACTGAGACTTGAAAAAAAAATTGTTAATATTTATTAAATATATGTATTTAACATTTGATTACTTCTTCGTAATTATGTTAACCAAGGTAATTTTTGAGTTATACGTGGACTTTGCTTTGGGCGATATCACCCTTTTTTCAATCGAAAGCAATAAATATTTTAATGGGTATTTATTTTTGGTATTGGAGATTTTAAATTTAGTAGATAAAATATTCATTTATTCATTTTTTAATAATAAATATCTATAGATTGTAAAAACCTTAGTTGTTTAATTATTTTTGTAGGTAAAAATGTTGTATTGAAATGACACGTATCGTGGCCTGCTACTCGTACATCAATGAATTCAGGAATATGCATGTTACGAATTTAGTGCAACGAATAGGTAAAGATAAATAAGTTAAATACTTGAAAAAATGAAAAAGGTTACAATTTTTGAAGTGAAAACTTCTGTAGCATCATTGTGATTTGAAAGTCGATGAAACGAAAAAGCGTCATCGCGACAGTAAAAGTGCTAAGTTGTATTCATAGATGGTGCGAGAAACAAGATAGATTTGTTTTATTGCTTGATAGATGGCGCTAGCTGCTCATTTTACTCTTCATATTATGTTAAGAGATGGCGTTAGTTACCACTGTTTTCTTTTTATAATAAAATTCTCCAAATACGCCGAAAACGAATGCAGAATATTGTCGCGATTATCGAAAAAAATTTTGAAGATTTCACTTCTACCACGTGTTAATTAATTTTTTTTATTCGAATTATTATAAAAACTAGCTTTTTTCCGCGGCTTCGCCCACGGTACAGAAATTTTTAATTAATTAATTTAGATTTATACGTAGAATGATGGATTAGGATACTTAATATTAGATATTAACATATTAAATGATACCCATGGCTTCACGCGCTTGGATATAAATTTTTTACTATTAGATATTAGATGGTGCCGTGAACTTTCCGGGATAAAAAGTAGCCTATGTATTAATGGAGGGTATAGGCTATCTCCATTCCAAATTTCAGCCAAATCGGTTAAGTAGTTATGGCGTGATTGAGGAACAAATATCCAAAGATCTTCACAAACTTTCACATTTATAATATTAAATAGGACAATAGGATTATGGTAAAACATAAATGTGAAAAAATCATTACATATCTTTATAATCACGTAATCTTTTATTGGTATTGGATTAGAATAAAAAATCCATCACAGCATATTATATCAACTGTAGGAAAATGTTAACTTATGTATTATTGTTATGAGACTTTCGCTAAGGTACGATGATCTCGGATACGAGCGATGATGTCATTAATATCTCAGCCATTTTATTGATGGACGTATAAATTTTTATCGGTAGTTTGTTATTCTTGATCTAAGTATATTTTAATTTCATTATGTTATCATACAGTGTTTATCATCATAAAACTTCGCCATTGCATCGAACAAAAATGACCTCATGCTCTTGGCCGTATTCTCTCTGGCATGTTTATCCCTCAAGTAACGGTAACTGTCGTGTCGGTTCTCAATACGTATATTCATATATACATGTATTGCATATATATTCATTGGTACATGATATGTTTGGAAGTGTATATGTTTGAAGAAAAGTAAAACCAGCCTTAAACTACAGAGCTTATTTTTTTTTCGTTTTTTTTGCGCAATCGGGTTTTTTGTTTTGTTTGTCTCTACATCATGGGGTACACAAGGAAAAACAAGTCATTTTGTTTTCATTGTAAAGGCGGTTAATTTTTTATGGTTAAATGTATTCTTAAAATTCTTATTTCAATCAGGACATTCTCGTCAAGTTAAATTAATTTTACGTGGAAAATGTATTACAAACCATTTGCAGGGTAGTGAGGTATTTCTTCCACCAGAGGTACTTCCGTACTTCGGGTCCTAAAGCTGCCAGCAGGTAGTACGAATACATCACGATATGGACGAAGGTGTTCAGCATTCCGAAGAAAGTTGAATGACCGCCTGCAAAATAAAATAAAAATCATTCATTAGCTACACTCGTACAGAGACATACGTACTCGTCTCTGCGTGATTACAACGCAATGTAATTAAGTATGTAGGTATTCTAATCAAGTAAAAAATATTTGAATTTTTTTTTAAAATTATCCAATAGTTTATCATAATATATTTATTTTACGATTTTCAGTTTTTTTTTTTTCGTTGGTTTAATTTTTTGTTAAAAAGTAACTATTATTTAATTTTTAGTTCCTATGAAAATTAATAATAAGTTATGGATTGTAGATTAAGTTACCAGGTAAAAATGTTATAGGTGGAATATCATTCATCCCCTATTTTCGTACCTTTAAGGTAGGAGAAAATTTTCGAAAAAAATGGGACTAACTTCAAGACACCCTTCATCCCCACCCCCAAGACACATCCATTAAGAAAATCATCAAATTCGGACCACCCTGTGCCGATTGCTGCGTGGTCATATATTAAAAAAACAAATATACGTGTTGAATTAAGAACCTGCTCTTTTTTTTTCGTCGATTAAAATATATATTATTTAACGTGGATCAAGGCAGCTTTAAAATAGAATTTACGTAAGCGAAACTGCGGGTAACAGCTAGTTACCTATTCATAAAATTACTATAAATAACAGTGTAGGTACGATTGATTTAAATAATCATGTTTTAGCTCTGGCCAATTATGTTTTTTTCCTACCGTTGCCGTAAGGTTATATTATGAACGGAAGAATTTGTTATGCCATTAACAATTAGAAGTGTCGAGAAAAGTCTTGCTTCTTGTTTACAGTGAGATCGTATAGGTACCTGGAATTTGCCCGGGGCAAATGCATGTCAGGCCACGAGCCATATAGGGTTCCGTAGTTGCAAGTTTATCGACCATTACTCATTAACTACTTATGCTAACATAGCCGTGATAGTTTTCCTTGTAAATTGATTATAATTATAACCTATTTTTGGGAATTTTTCATCAGTCCAACTCAACCGTTATCTGGCATGGAAGGGGGGACACTTGACTCACTATAATTGTTACTTTTCAGCCAAATATTCTTCAAACGTGCCCCTGAATTGAAAAGTCTTTCGAGACCGATAATATTTTTGAAAAACCTTTTCAACGATACACCACATTGGGTATTCGAAGAAAAAAACTAATCCTTACGTTACCGAATAGCGGAGGTTTCCAGAACGGACGGATGGACATGAAGAAATTATAAGGCCATAAGGGTTCCGTTTTACAGAACCCTAAAAACCAGTCCATGTAGATACTACGTGTAACGCGTCATTACGCGTCTATACTGAGTTCGTTAACACTTCAACATGAGTTCTTTTTATACAATAATTTATTCAAGTTCGTGTAAAAGGATCTCATTAATAAATTCGAGAAATAGGAAATAAAGTTAAGTGTACTATTGACATCTGTGATCTCAATGTTAAATATTATGTTGTTCTAGTCTCCATGAATAACTTATATATATCGCACCCTCAGTGGAAAAAGAGCATAAGTCGTCTTACGTTGAATTTAAGTTATTAATATGATTGGAAAGAGGGATAAAAGTTGCATATGCTCAATTTTTTTTTCAAAAGTTTATCATTAATATTGACGGTTTTGTGCAAGAAATGGTAATGTAAATTTCTTTGACTGTTTACTGATATTTTAACAGTTTTTTGCTCTCCTGTAAAATTGCAGTTTTCATCTTATGACTTTTTCCACTGAAGGTGCGATATATTTATTTATTTATTTATTTATTCTTTATTGTATAAACCTTAGACTAGGTTTGACAAAGGGCGAACTTAATGCCTATTGGCATTCTCTACCAGCCAACCCAGTGTGATGGAGAGAAATGCGAGGTAGGCGTAAATACACAATTAAAGAAAATTTAAAAAGAAAAAAAAAAGAAAAACAAATTTACAGCTAACTATGAAGAGAACATTATTTAAGATATATATCCATCCATATATATATCCATGTCATCAAATCATAAATCCAACTGACTGCATAGCCACTGAGTTAGAACTCTAGAACCGTATATTTTTTATTTACTGTACAAGCTTTGATTGAGGTTTTCGGGACCACAGTCAATACTATTATGAAATTTTACACAAGACTGGTCGATAAACCAGTCTTCATTAGGTAAAAGGTATAAATAATAATAAGTAGTTGCCATGAAAGCATGAAATAATGAATGCATTAAATATATATTACTCGTGCCATTAAAGAAACGAATCTAAATTGACGGCACTTATTCCCTCTCACTCGCACGTTATTCATGTCTTTAGTTAATCACGTCGATACAGAACGCAAAAAATTTGTAATTGACGTAGGTATATTCTCATGAAGAAAGAGTATTACTTTGATGAGTATTTAAATCACAAGATTCCTTGAATGTAAGTTTTTTATGTTAAACTAGCTCTTAACCATGGCTTCACCTGCGTGGTCAAAACGAATTAACAATGAGTTTTACATCATATAATAATATGACACATTTCTGGTGCAAGGATAAATAAGAAACAGTTCCACAATTAAAAGATACTAGGAGGAACCAACTGTAAAAAGTAGCCTTTAATGATTCAAACATCACCATTAGCGCATCATCATTACGATCCGTATTTGAGATTCATTGATCTTCCCATGGGAATAAGATGTTTTACCGCGGTAAAAAGTTGCCTATATCACTGCCTACTTCCTAGCCTTCTAACTATCCCCACACACTAAAATCATACCATAACATCACTCCGTTGCGACGTAAAAAAAGCACAAACAAACACACTTTCACATTTATAATATCAGTATGGATATTGTTATTATACTTAATACTACTTAGTACTGTCTGTAACTGTGAGTAGGCGCTTTGTCTAACTGCATGCTGTGATAAGATGCGTTATCCATTACTAATATGCATGATGGCGCAGATTCGGTATTAGTTAAAAAAACGATATAAAAACATACGGAACCCGTGGTTCGCAATAACGTTTAGCACTTGGTTGAGTTTTTAAATATTTTGCTAACATTTATTTTAAAATAACAAAGGTCTATTTAAAAATATCACCTATATGTATATAGCAACTTTGTTTTTCTGAAGGTCCTAATCTATCATCACAAGTACCAGGCGCCATTTTAGATCCGTTTCTTTAATGGCGTGGGTAATATCAAAGCATTTAAGCACAAAATAATTTAATAATACTTCACACTTTAAAAAACCCTATTACGTCATGAAAGGCCGGTTAACAACTTCGGTATCCTTCGGTCGGCAAGCAATCAAAAGATTCCGTTAGATACTATGAATTATATCATAACATACATAAAAAAATTGTGTGTGTCATCTCCTACGCACGACTGGAGTTCACTCCTTACGAACGATTATAAAATATATAATTAATGTAAATTAGTAAATTGGGGTAAACGAACGCATTTTTTATATTACTGAAAGCATGCTTGTTATATTTATTTAGGTAAAATAAACGAGTAACTGCCCCCGCTTTGCTTCAGTTTTCTTTATTTTTAACACCTTGGGTTACATTATTGGAGTTTTATTGAGGATTCTTATTTTTTTTGATACTATAATGTCTATGTGCTTATATCACCCGGCAATAGTCTAGCTTCCCAACAGTAAAAGAAATTTTCAAATCGGTTCAGTAGTTTCGGAGCCTATTCAGTGCAAACAAACAATCAAATCTTTCCTCTTTATAATATTAGTATACATTAATTATTTACTTATTAATTAATTAATTAATAATAATACATTAATTATTTAATTTAACGTGACATTTTTATTTACACAAAACAATAATAGATTCTGTGTTATGAATTACAAACAACGCATAACGCACAACGCGTAAAATAATGGAGGTTTGATTTTACTCGTTATAAATTTTCATACCGCGGGCTTAAATATGAAAATCGATTCTTAAGGAGTTCAACTCCAAAAACAGGCCAAACTAACGTAACCGTGTGAGACTGCCTTGAATAATTTTAGTACATTGAAGGCATTTTGCCACATGAATGTGAAATAAACGAAACTTACGATAAACTGGTACGTAATTAAATATATTGTTTACTTAGTCATGACGGTCAAGTAATGTTTAATGGTCTCAATCGCTTAGTTTGTTGTAGACATAAGGTAAACATCTCGTTGTTCTTGTGTTCTATGACACATTATGCCCTTAAGTTCAACCATTTGTTAAATACGCAATTACAAGTTATAATTACTATTGCGCTGTTGTATTCATTTTTACTGTTTTTTATTTTTAATTTTCTCCCGACGAAAAAGACTTTAATTTAGAAGACTTTAATAAGACTTTAATTTAAAGTGCCTTCCTTAATCGAGAAGTTCTCAGTTTAATTTCGATATATTAATCGATTTTACTCTTGCTTACATTAACATTAAGAAAGAAGAGAAGATTTTGAGAAATGTATTTAGATCTTCAGAATTATATAATATACTTACCTATTTTATAAATATGTGATAAATTAAATGGAATATTTTATTTTAGGTAAAACTTTGTTTAGATTATATTATAAATTATTGAATTTGATTTAGACCAATCCAGAAAAACTACATTATTTAAAAATGTGTTCATTTTATTGTGTACCTACTAAAATATTTAGTATGAAAGTTACGAGTGAATAGATATCGACCAATTCCGAGTTGTTGCTATCTTTAGAGTGTGTAAATTATTAAAACAGTAAAATATATTTTTTTACTTTGATTTATTCGCTTTGATTTACACGCATTTTATGTCTTGTTAACTTTTTGCGGTATGATTCGACACGATGATTATTCGACCTAACATTCTTCTGGTAACGGAGATAAATCTAGTATTTTTTGGGTAAATCCCAACGTTATTGGTGTATTTGACATGGTATTTAAGCCCAGTAATTTGTCTGCTATAGGTGTAATTAAAATACAGTAAGTAACCCAACCCAGACCGATTAAAAACTACAAACGAACACTTTGTTCGTCAAATTTGAGAGTTGAAACTGTTCCCGGTGTGGGACTATGTGTTTTCTCTTTGTGTGTTGTCCATGGCTGGCCATGTGGGCATTATAATTCTACAAAATTATTGTATGAGGCGTTGAGTGTGTACCATTATATATTTGTTTAATATGTATCTACATATCACTCCTAAATAATTAAGTGACAAGTATTTCTTTAATGTTCTTAATATACCTTCTTACTTAACAAATAATAGGATTGCTGAACTAAGTATTATAATATATTATTATGTTTAATCTTTATTCCATTCTGTTATAAAACTATCAATAGTACCTAATTTCCATACTATTATAAAACGGATTTTGTGGAAAAAAATTCACTCGGTTTGAATGTTTTTACAGTGCTAACTTAGCTTTTATACCAGATTGAATTTTTATTAAACAATCCTACAGAGTTTTATTATCGTTATTTGTGATTAAAAATAGGGCAGACTCAAAATGGAAAGAATAATTTAATAAATTATCATATTGTTAGCTACTTACACGAACTTGTGCGCTTATTATTTTTATACGCAAGGAATGTTTCTACATGTATCGGTTCCAAAAATTATAGTTACTTTATTTAAAATTATTCAGGTAGGTAATCGTGACTTCTAAAATATTGCAAAGTAAACTTTGGACCCGGCAAAATGACAATATATAGTAACTAATCAATAATAAAAATACTTGAATAAAAAATACGCAAAAGTGTAGGTATGCATAAAATTATTAGTATATTTTTTGCTCTACCAATTAAGAAACCGTAGAATTATACAAACTGCTATAACTGACCAACACATACCTGGAGTAAATTTGACGCCAAACCAGACGGACATAGGCATTATTCCGTGGTGAATAACATGAAGCTTCGATACTTGGTCGTATTTCTTGCGCATCACAAAGAATATCTGTAAAGGAAACCAGGAATAAATACTAAAAATAATAACATACGACAATCAACTGAAGGTATCTAGTATGTAATAATGTACTATGAGTAAATATAAACAGACATGGTCATAACTATGATGTGTTCGCTGCATTTTATATGCGGAAACAAGTGACGACGGTCTAAAACAAAACACTTCGTATGTCGTTCAAAAGTTAATTGCACAACAAAAAACGTAATAAAATCTTCCAATATTAGAAAAGAATAATGCATAATCTATGCAAATGACAATAATATTCGTAGAACGTGACCATTTTAATTATGGTAAACAAAGGCTGAGGAATGATTGCCTTGATGATGGAATACGCGAAGGCTGTTTGGAACCGTGATGTTTATTCCTTAAATGATTTCTACACATTCTTATTTCATTAAAACACACAAAGACTAGTGCAGTCTCAATGCCGCGAAGATCGGCGTAATAAAATAAGTACGGTACAAATGTGTGACATTTTATTATACAGCTATTGATAGAGTCTGCCAATTCACAATTGACCATCGTGGTGGCCTGTGTGTCACGACATTTCGAGAGGAGACCCAAGCACAACAGTGAGACAGATACAGGATGTGATATTGACACTTTTTTTTGTCGACAAGCAACTTTAAAAGTATTTCTGTATTTTTTTTACTTATTATTCGTTTGCTTGGCTTTAATTTAAAATGATGAAAAAACAAAATAAAAATTTTAAACTACTTGTGCAATAAAAAATTCCATTCTTGATATAAATTTCTGGTATTTTTGTCGGATTTTCCTGTTTTTATCGGATTATAGCTTGTTCCAATTGCTGTTTAATGACATCAATATCTGACATTTTATAATATTACAATACATGGGTAATAATTAAATTTTTGGACATTTGTAAAATCTTCCAAAATAGTTTTAAAATTTTTATTATAATTCTCAATTAAAACTGTCTTTGAAGTCCATAATCAAGAAGTTTAATAAGATCGATATTTTATCTCGTAAGGTCTTCCAAGTTCTTCCAAGATAAAATCTAATACGTTTATACAGAGACATTTGATTGAATATATCTACTGGCAGCTCTGCGAAATACAGCAGGCGTGGATGCAAAGAAGTCTAGATCCAAGTCCCAGGGCAGAACACCATTAAGCAAGGTCAGCGCACCATAATATATCTTCTACTTTTGTTAAATCAATTTTTTTCCTTGTTGGAGCTCGGAAATTATAGGATAACTTCATTACAGACACGGATTAAAGATATTCATAAGAGTATTGGTCTATTTCTGTAGGTCAATAATATTATCTCAATATCAATAAATCTACTCAGACGCATATTTAATTCAAAAGCAAACATTTGTTTTCTATCTCATTGTGCAATCCCTGGGTACTAAGAACGGTAATTAATGCAAATGACATGACATTACTCGTATATTTGGTTTTGCGGAAGACTTTACAGAGTTTTTCTACGCTAGAAAAGTAAAATTGATATCCTAAGTAGTAATATTATAAATGTGGAAGTTAGTTCTAATGTTTAGAAATGTTTATGTCTACGCGCTAACCGTTGATCTGATTAGGATGAAACTTGGTACGTAGACAGACCCTGTCCTAGATTAGGACATAGGATAGATTTGGACGTTTGCATGTTTGTGATTTTCTTTTATTAAACTAGTCTTTCGTTGGCAAAGCCGCGGTCCGAGACTAATTTTTGTTTTAATATTCACATTCGAATCTCAAAGTACCTACCCCATGCGTAGCCACTGCACAAATTTGTCTAATTTGAAACTCATTAATATCATTTTACCTTTAAAGAACTGTAACTATCTGGAAATATATTAATCTATAGACACTTCGACACAGTAATGAAAAGACTACGTGCAGACTAAAATAAATATTTATTAATACTCACCGTATCGAAGAACTCCGTGAATTTCGAGAAGTAGTACCACCAGCAGCCTCGTACCGTCTACAAAACAAGAATATACATTAAAAACACAATATACATAATGACGAAGGTAATCTTACTAATATAATAAACTAGCTGTGCCTCGCGGTTTCAACCGCGTTAATTTGTGGAAAAAACTAACTACTAAAATATATGATGCCTTCCTCGATAAATGGACTATCATACACAAAATATAGCATGTAAACATTGAAGTACATATAATGTCATAAAAACAGACATCTCGAACAAAATGTGTGTCCCGCCGGGTAGGTTCCATTTTCAAAATTGAGAGATTTATAATATTAGTATAGATGAGAAGTTTGTGAAGATGTTTGGTACTCTTCCAAGCAATAAGAAAACGGATTTACATGCACACAGGTAGCACCATCTTCTGGAATATGACATGGGATACCTATTATCCCGGAAAAAACGAGTAAAGCCACGGGCAGAGCGCTATTTTACCATAAAGAAATGTCGTATATAAACGCCAAATCGGTGCTGCCATTTTAAAACTATAATATTGGGTTCAGATAGAAGTGTTACTTTAGTTAGAACGTAAAACGCTATTTAAATTGCGAATTTAACTAGTGACTGAATACTGGTCAAACACTTAAACTACAACAGAAAAAAATGCCCAGTACAACTAAATTACTAAACATTGAGATTATATTATGTAGCTTGGAGTTAGAGACAGGCAGGGCCTTGCAAAGGGTTCGGTCTCCAACCGAGACTAAAAATTTATGTGACAGTTTATCTCAGGACTTTGGTGTTATGTTGCATTTGTGAATATCAATGACACCCGCAATATGTCCCGTGCAAGGCAATGCCCACATGAGTGTATATTAAAGTAATTTATTAATAAACAAGGGGAAACAGTCAACAAAGTACGCACAGAAAAAGTTAAACTTTTTTATTGTTCTCTTTTGATTGTTCAATGGTAAAACATTTAAAAATAAATGGCATTGCATCAGAAAACTGATTATTACGTTAATATTACTATCGCACGTAACGAAGGGAGTGAACTCGAAGGTAAGCAACTCGACTCACGACACGATGTCTTACAATGCAGCTACGTCAGACGCTACAACTCGAATACAAATACGTAGTAATCAAATATTGATCAAAGATCAGATATTCTATATAAAACATGATAGTTCACATAATATTTTTATCGCAAGTTCAAATTTCATCTAGATTCTGTTAATTTTTAGGTCTTTGTTACATGTTTTAATTTTATATATTAAATTACTAGTGAATACCCGGCGTACGCTACTAATTTACGCTAAAAATATTTGTAGGGAAAAGCCGAAAATCGAAAGTGTGCCTAATGCATTGTTTTAGTGGTCTCAAACCATCTTCGCATAATTATTGCCTTTTAAATGAAGCCTTTTTGAGGTATATCGGTTTAATGGTTTCAAAGTACAATCATTTTTTGTGGATCAGGTTTTTATGGATCAGGTTTTGATTCTCTGTAATTTTGTGCAATATAAAATTATTGACTGCATTTATTTTTATTTTATATATTATTTATTGGACACCAACATAATGTACTCTTAAACATTTACATATTTTAAAGATAATAAGTTGAATCCAAAAAAATTTTTTTTTTTAAACGCTTTTATTTCAATTTTTTTTTTGATTTTCGTGTATTGTCATCGGAAATACACATGTCTGCCAAATTTCATCAATTTTCATTAAAGGGAAGTCATTCAAATTAACGTTACAAGATTTGATCCTCCGAAGTGAAGCTAAATATAAACCTTATTGCCGTGTAAATAGAGTAGCATTTTGATCGATTTGATGCTTTGATGCTCCGAAGTGAAGCTAAATAAAAGCGTTTAAAAAGAGGTTTTCGCTTAGTGCCATTACAATTAATGGTGAAGACTGCATGCAATTATTAAACAGAACGTATTAAGAGTAGTATTAAACATATTTTTTTCTGTTAAAATGGAACTAAGAAATGAATAAAAAATGAATGTTTGTACTTGTAGCAGCAAAGTGCTCCTTAATCTTAGTAATGCTGTCTGAGAACAAATCTAATTTTAGAAATTTCATTATATTTTCTAATTATTCTGCTCAATGGTGCGTAAAGACCAAGATTCGATTAATTAAGCATTATTTAATTATACTAACGCCCCAACTCAGAGTCATTAACGGTTACTTTAATCGCTCCTTAGTAAAGAATCACCATACAAATTCTGTACTAAGGAGCGATTTAAGTAACCGTTAGTGACTTTGAGTTGGGGCGTTAGTTATTTAGGTTAATAAAAAATAAATAAATAAAAATACATACATAGATACAATTTACGTCTCCCATTTAACTTGTTAGTTTACTCATTGTTATTATCTGGGCATTGTTCGAGAAGAAAATTACTAAATTAAAATTAAAATTACTAAATTAAAATAATATTTTGTTAGATGGCTAGAGATGTATTCTGAGCAGACAAAAACTCTTGTTTTGTTCCGTAATGTGATTTATAAATGCAATTTAATTACTCTATTTACAAAGATTTAATAACAGCATATTCTAGCCATGTGAAATAAGCATACAATAACGCATAATATTAGATTGGTATAATTAATAGTTGGAAACAAAAACTGGTAGTTACCCGCATCGCTTGTGGAGATCTCGAGTAGTCCACTGGTTGGCATCGGAAGCTGTGCGTCGTGAACCATCCACTCAGAATACTCTGCAGACGAAATATTTAAATGACAAGACTGCTTGGACATGAGTTTTTTTTTATATCAAATATTGCAATAAGTAGTATTAAGTGCTGTAGTAACTGTGAGTAGGAAAAAATAATCCCGGGAGTTTCTTGCCGCTTCTTCTCCCGGGACTACTCACGGTAGGGATTTGTTGATGCGATGGCGTTGAGTGACTTTCGAAAAGTGTTTGTAACAAACCTACTTCGAATAAAACTTATTTCATTTCATATCATTTCATTTCATTATTTATTTATTTATTATTGTTGACACAATGACAATATAATATTATTTTAAAACGTAGTAGGTACCTATAATATCATATGATTGCTGTTGACCGGGCGAACTTCGTATCGCCTAACAATCAATGAATGTAGTGTTACTTTTAACTGTATTTTTTATTTATTTATTTATTAGTGTTCATGTACACATAAAAATTGAAAGGAGAACAAATAAAATAACATATGTACAAAGGTACTGCTTATCTCTTACGAAATTCCTTCCAAAATTTCCAAAGCGACTGGAAAAGTGACAAAAAGGTTGATGGCGTGCACTCAATAATAAATAATGTTAAATGAGCTTTTACAGTTTTAGTTGGTTTAACATATTATTTTCACATTTCTAAATTCTGCCGAGAGTAGAAAATAATTAAAGTATTAATATCGCTATTAAAAAATAGGGGTTGGTGGTAGAATGTTCACCCTTCTACCACCAACCCCTTCTACAATTTAGGTTTGTATGTCTCTTTAATGCTAAATCATAAAAAACATATAAAAATTTGTACAAAAAAAATGAAATTTTTACACTTCCCTTATTACTTAGGGGTATGAAAAATAGTTTACGTTCTATTCTCAGACCTACTGAATATACACACAAAAATTCATAAGAATCGGTCTAGCCGTTTCGTAGGAGTTTTGTTACTAACAGCGTGACACGAGAATTTTATATATTACATTATCTTCGAGACTTCGCTATTTATATAATTATGTTTTATACTTGATTCGTTTTCGAGCGACTCTACATGTACATCCAATCTCTGGCTCCTATGAATAAGGTAAGAAATAAAGAAAAATTAAAAGAAAATTTTATATAACTACTTGATGCTGTAACTTTTTTAAGAAAAGAGAGTCTTGAAAATTTTTTTTAGAATTAAATTTGGTAGATGTTGATTTCATACGAATAAAAATCCTCTTTTTCCAACAAAACAGAAACTCAGATATGACTGTATACTTAAATATTAACAAATTAGTACTCGTAAGTCATAATGGTAAGTACCTAATTGAATAAATAGCAAAATGGTTTCTTATTATGAAAATGCTCTTAATTATAATAAGCATATATTAATTAAATTAACAAATTTTCGTTACGTACCTCATAAAACAGCCAACAACTGAATATGACTTGAAACAAATTGTACCAGATAAGTACTTTTCTAAGCTCAAAGGGTTTTCTGTTCTCCATTAGTTTTGGCCCCAACACCTGCGCACAAATACAAATAAAATAAAATTTAGATGTATTAAAATTGAATTGTATAATAATTTTAAATACGATGTTAATATCCAAGAAAGAGTGTCCATTTCTAGCATTAAAAAAAAGACAAATAATCCCGACGAATTGAGAACGCCCTCCTTTTTTGAAGTCGGTTTTAAGTAATGAATGCACATATTCATAAATTAAATTCGAAACATAGTAAAACAAAATTACCTTTACTACGAATACGTATGTGAGACATATCGCCAGTGTGGGGAAAGGTGAAGACATCAGAAACCAATCCTTGACTCTTTGATCACTTTGATTATCCATTAAATCGTGGTACCCCGCCACTATCTGCTTTAGCACCTCCATTTTCACTGTAACAATCGATGAAAAATAATGAATATTTTAAATTGAACACTAAAAAATACTTTACGTTCTAATTTTTTTTTGATATTCACATAAAAAATCACAGTTCGGCGGTGCTACAACAAAATGGACGATCGTTCCACCTCAATTTTGGGCAACATTTACCAACGAGCGCCAATCTTATCGAATGTCAGGGTGGACCGGTCCCACTGAGATCCCAAATTAGCGTATAAGTACTTTGCGAATAAAATTGTCACGGAATATTTTGATCAACAGAAAGATTTCAACATTATAACAACATATTAAAGCTACACACTAGCTTTAATATTAATAGAGCTACATAGTTTCTTATCAGATTTGGAATATCAACAGTAAAAACGCTTTATCGCAATGAAAAGATGTAAAATATACGGCAACGATTTTTTTTAACGTAAAATTTTATGGCGTAGATGTTATCGATAATAATAACATAGTCTCCTAATGTGAAAACCACACATCTTTAGGTCTCATAATTGAGATAGGTTATAGTGTAATGAAAATGAAGAAACTCCAGAAAAGCTTTTTTGAAAGGCTTATATGGTCTTCTCAGATAAGACAAAAATCGGTATCTGTATCTAACTATATTTTAATGTGTCTATTTATATTAGATGATAGGACCTCTGTAATACGCCGCGTAACAAATTGTCGGAAGGGTTTTTGTTGCTGGTTATCCTTATAGAAGCGACCACCAATCTGTCCTTAGAATTTGTATGGTGATTTTTACTAAGGAGCGATTAAAGCAATCGTTAATGACTCTGAGTTGGGGCGTAAGTAACTGATGAGTAAAATGTAATATCTTACAGGACCGAATGACAACAGTCTTTCCTACAGTTCTTCGTATAGTCGAGGTTTATCTCAGATGTCCATTGTCCATGGGCGGTATGGGAAAGCCACCTTAATCTCCAATAGTGACAAATGACACGAAGGCTTTCGAATGTAAAACAAGCAATAAATCTACCGTTAGCCCGAATCCGGCATTCTAATCATTTAGTTAACAGTTATATTAGTTTCAAAATCCTGTACCAAAATGTATATCGTTGGCCCTGTGCCTCAAAAAAAACTCTTTTGCGGTAATTTAGGCGCGGAAAAATCACTAAACGCGTGCATCCTAAACGCTAAAAGAAAAGTCTAGAGCATCTTATCAGAATTGCAGGAATTAGAAAGCCACAATTTCGTCATAGGTGATTTGCTAGTTGACAAGTTACATTTCTGTTGGATGACCCCGTAGCTCGGTTGGTAATGACCCTGTCCTTGTGGCAATGACTCGAGTTTCTAGTGGGGGCGTATTATCTATTGACAAACTTCAACCTATTGACCAACTTCGTGGGACATTAATGGTATCGATTACTATTTGGACGATTACTAATAATTACTAAGAGAACATAATAAGTAATTGATCTTATTAACACCAAACACCAACCGGACTTACTAACGTACTAAAATCCTTCCTACAGCCCTTATCGAGGTACGCCCCTGATGTCCAGGGGATGGCGGCCGTGTTTTTTCTTGGTGGGCAAAACTATAGTTAATTTCCTATTCGTTTCTAGATTTTATATGATATATCTCATATATGATATATATATCTGATATATATTGACATATATATCTATACTAATATTATAAAGAGGAAAGGTTTGATTGTTTGTTTGCACTGAATAGGCTCCGAAACTACAGAACCGATTTGAAACATTTTTTCACTGTTGGGAAGCTACACTATCCCAGGGTGAAATAGGCTATATTATATTTTTTACTGTTTTTCCCGAAGCGAAGCGAGGGCGATTTCCTAGTTTGATTTAAGTTGATATGATATATCGATCGGAAAACATAATTATTTGCGAGTGTTAAGTACGAATGTGAAGTTGAGCAAGCAAATGAATATTTAATTTAACGATTAATTATTATTACCATATCAAAATGGGACAAGGACTATTAAATTTCATCTACTTTTTATGCTGATTTATATAAAAATTATTTGAAAAATTATTTGAAATAAATTGACACCAATTTTTTATTTATTTAGCAAATAATTTTTCTTACGAGTATTTGTTTATAATAAGTCAAGTCCGTTATCTCATCTTACAATCTTACAGAAAACTTAACTATTGTAGGTATTTAATATAGTATTTAAAAAACACAAAAAAAAATTGTTGTTATTTTTACATAAAATCTAAATCCTTAAATGGATAACGAGATTAGGTTAAAATAAACAGATGGAGGAAGAAATTTTTATCTGCAACTATGAAGAAAATAATAATAATAATTGTTGCTTGTATGTATGTATGTATGCATGTAATATTCCTTCTTACAGCATAGCTTCCAAACCGCTGCACAGATTTATATAATTAAGATATCGTTATATTCGTCTTGATAACCCAAGTGTTCTTAGATAAGTGAAATAAAAATTAAAATGTGTGCAATTCACATGTGGTAGAAGTGAAACTTTCCAAAATTTTGGTTTCAAGATAATGAGATGAAAAAGCAATAAATCGAATCTTCTACCTTGTCCCTCGCGCCATCTATGAATACAACTTAGCATTTTTACTGTCGCGATGTCGTTTTTATTTATTTTAACTGACGAATATTTCTGTCTCATTCCTTCCTGGCGTCATCCTACACATTTTTGTATTTGTGTCTCTTGCATCCGGTTTGAAATCACAACGATTCTAAAGAAGTTTCATTTCAAAAAAAACAAATTTGGTGGCTGTGAGTTGACATTGTTAGAAGTATCAAAAAAATATAAATATATGAAATAAAAAGAAAGATTTCAAGAAGGTGTATCATGTGTTTTTATCATGGTCATCATGATCATGCCTCAACTGTTGTGGAGTCAATTATGAGGCCGTTATCCTAGCGAAAATATATACATAATACATGGTTCCGAACTTGCCATTCCGGTCTATTTCGTTCTACAAAAATTGTCATGATAAGGCAAAAGTAATAAGAAGATGGATCAGACATCAGAAACTTATTTAAATTATAATAATATTTTCCACTAATGGAAAAGTCTCCATCGAACATCTTACCTTACCTACACGTGTGGCTTACGTCACTTTTATGAATAAAAGGATTTAAACAAGTTTCTGCGTTTGACAATCTGTAACAATCGAAATATGATGTGGCACTCCTTTTGACCATTCAGCCAATTTAATATTTTAAATAAGGAAGACCGTGTTTTCCGTTTCCGGATAATTTAAAACTTTCATGTTTTACGACCATGAGATTCATATTAGTCCAGGGTCGATAATTTTTGAAAACAAAAAAAATTATAATAGGATGAAACCTATTGCAAAAGGAAGAGAATATAACAAAAAATAAAGGAAAAATAATTTACGGGCGATCTGAGGTCGGGAAGTGGGGGGGAGGGGGGGTTTAAGGGTAAAAAACGGTTTATCTCAATTTCCAGCAAAACTATAAGTCCTATGGAAAAAAGTTAAATGGCAAAGTTATAGGTAATAAAAAGGTCTACAATTTTTGTATTTACACTTTTTTCACATAACCTCAAAATTTATGTGAAAAATTCAAAAAACCAAGTTTTTGGTTTTTTATTTTTATCTTTTACAAAATTTTTTTTTTTTAACGAAATTTTGTGAAAACTTACCTTTCTATGTCCCAAACATACTGTAATTTTTTTGATTTAAAATATTTATTTTTTCACCTTATTTTGACTTAATATCGAAAAATCACCCTAATTTTCAATCGAAAATTCACCTGTCAAAATATCCGCTTTTTTAAAAAAATCTGTGAGCTTTTTATTTGCTAAAATCTCTACTTTCTGATGGTATATAAAAAAATATACACTGCCATGTTAAATTTTCTCAGAAAATGCAATGAAACGACAACTATTTTCACAAAAATTATTCGAGTTCGAGTTTTTAAATATATATTTTTAATATTTATGTACAATTTTGAGCCATTTATTAAAATTTACACTTTAATTAATTGAAAAACGTCAAAATCCATGTTAAATTAATAAATTAATAAGCAAAAAAATTACAAATCCATAAAGATTGCAAGAAACATGCAAAAATAGTTGTCGTTTCATTACATTTTCTGAGAAAATTTACCATAGTAGTGTATATCTTTTTTATACCATCAGAAAGTAGAGATTTTAGCAAATAAAAAGCTCATAGATTTTTTTAAAAAAGCGGATATTTTGACAGGTGAATTTTCGATTGAAAATTAGGGTGATTTTTCGATATTAAGTCAAAATAAGGTGAAAAAATAAATATTTTAAATCAAAAAAATTACAGTATGTTTGGGACATAGAAAGGTAAGTTTTCACAAAATTTCGTTAAAAAAAAAAATTTTTGTAAAAGATAAAAATAAAAAACCAAGAACTTGGTTTTTTGAATTTTTCACATAAATTTTGAGGTTATGTGAAAAAAGTGTAAATACAAAAATTGTAGACCTTTTTATTACCTATAATTTTGCCATTTAACTTTTTTCCATAGGACTTATAGTTTTGCTGGAAATTGAGATAAACCGTTTTTTACCCTTAAACCCCCCCTCCCCCCCACTTCCCGACCTCAGATCGCCCGTAAATTATTTTTCCTTTATTTTTTGTTATATTCTCTTCCTTTTGCAATAGGTTTCATTCTATTATAATTTTTTTTCACTTTTCATTATTTTTAAAGGCTTCTGCCCTGGTCTATATCGTCTAAATGGCAGTGTAAAGTGCGTAGAGTAAGTAAATAAATTATTGGAGTTGAACTCCATAACAATCGATTTTCATGTTTAAGCCCGCGGTATGAAAATTTATGAAGAGTAAACTCTAACTTTCTCCGTTACGTTATGCGTTATGTGCGTTAAGCGTTATGTTTGTAATTCGTAACACAGAATCTATTATTGTAAATTTCTGTAAATAAAAACATCACGTTAAATTAAATAATTAATAATATAAATTAAATAATTCATATAAATAAATGTATCAAGCATGCTTTCAGTAATATATTATAAAAAAACCAGGCAAGTGTTTGTCAGGCCATGCGCAATATAGGGTTCCGAAGTAGTAAGTTTATCGACTATTACTCATTAACTACTTATGCTAACATAGCCGTGATAGTTTTCCTTATAAATTCATCATATAACCTATTATTGAAATTTTTTTCACTTGTGTTACTCCAACCGCCAGCGGGGGGGGGACACTAACCAAAATTAGCGCTTCAAAGCCAAATATTTCGCAAACGGACCCCTAATTCCAAAAATGGTCCTAATTCAAAAGACCCATAGTATTATTAGACCTTTTCAACGATATCCCACACTACAGGATACGCGAAGAATAAGAAGTTCAAAAAAAAAAACACGTTACCTGTATGGGAGGTACTCTGAAAAAAATGTTTTTCATTATTTTATTCTACGATTGTGGAGTTTAAAAAAAATGTATATCCATGCCAAATTACAGTTTTCTAGCACTAAGGATCTCGGCGCTTTGCTTCGGACAGACGGACGGACATGAAACAAAAAGGATTCCGAGTTTTTTTCGGAACCCTAAAAATGCGTGCTATACTCGTACGTATATAATATTTTGTCATCGTTCGTAAGGAGTAAACTCCAGTCGTCCGTCGGAGCTGGCACACACTTTTTTTATGTATGTTATGATTTTATGATACTCGTATAATAACCTAATGGAATCTTTTGATTGCTTGCCAACCGAAGGATCCCGAAGTTGTTAACCGGCCTTTCATGACGTAATAGGGTTTTTTAAAGTGTGAAGTGGTTAGGACCGTGAGAAAAACAGAGTTGCTAAATAGGTGATATTTTTTAATAGACCATAGACATCTGCGTAATTTTCAAAATGCTAGATTGATGACCCAATGAAGGTTTTGTCAATGACTCAGCTATAATTTGAATTAAAAATTGTTATATTCTTTTAACTTCTTCGTTTTTATCGCTGAAGAAATGTCATAATTGAAATAATTACTATAACGATGACGAATAAAGGGAAACCCTATAGGCTGCAAATCTCACAGCATCATTATTTTTATAAAGCACAAATGGTAGTCTTTGCTACTACAAACGACAATAAACATCTTGGCGAAGTTCTGTAAATTTTTAAGGTATACAAATGTTAAAATATCAGTATGTTGTACTTATTTGTAATACCAATAACGATAAACCCAAGTTATAATATAATAACGTAACTATACTTATACAATCACAGCCAAGGTAAATTTATATGCAGACTTACTGAAAATTACATGGCATAAATCAAATCAAATCAAAATAATTTACCATTGATACATTTAGGGTGGTTTTCCACCAGAGATGTGCTATGTTACGTTGCTATGGATGCGTTTGATATCCACCAATCATATTCATTGGTGGAAATCAATCAATTTATTGAACGAATCATATTTATTGGATTTCACATCTTCGCAGCATAGCTGCATAGCACATCTCTGGTGGAAAAGCACCCTTAAACACGTATTTTTAATGCATTACCATAATATCGCAAAGGTGCTTTGTCGTGGAGGAGAAAAAGTTGCGAAAGTAACTACTCAGAACATCTTTTAAATTATAACAGAGGTATCACAAATCTTTTCTAAGCTGTCATTAAAGTAATCTTTTAATGTAGTTAGTACCCTATCTACAACTTATTGTTTCACATGATTTGAACATTTGAAAAGATAGACCTCGTATTAAGTTGGGTAATTTATGAGTCTACGATTACCTATTTTTTTAATTTTTCCTTCAGAGTTTCTCGCTATTTCAGCATTTAAACACTTTAACTTAGTTTACACGCCAGAGCCGATGTATGGGTGTCTCATTGAAGTTTAGAATCTAAAGTACTCACTCATAAATACCCTGGATTATTCCATAGTTAGAGTTTCATTATTTAGTTTAAGCCTTTTAGTTACTTTGTGTACATTTGGTAATGAAAATTCTACACAATTTGTTTCCTTAACATTCAAAACTAAATTATTTACAGTAAAATCAGTGTGATATTTTTTGTACGTCATCAAAGTTACTTTTATTTTTATTGGTTTTAAATATTAATGATGTATCATCAGCAGTCAATGTCCACTTATTTGCTAATATAATACGCATCGTTAATGTAAACTAGGAAAAGAAAAGGTCCTAGTATTGAACCCTGCGGTACACCCGTAATAGACTGAGGTCTCGATGATCTGGCATAATTTATGCTTACGCATTGGATTCTGATTCTCAAATAAGATGCAGTCAAGTCAAGTAGTGTGTTCTTGATGCCATATTAGGTAAATTTACATAGAAGTGTATTAAGCTTAACACAATCAAACGTTTCACACAAATCACAAAATATACCTATGGCATTTTGTTAGGTCTCCCGGGCCTCAAAGATATGTTTAAAAAGCCTAGAACACCTGTAGAATCTTCCTAATTGGTGAATAGGTATACCGTTGCATAAAGCTTTCTATTTTATCTTTTTATGTAAATGAAAAGTCTGTATACATTTGTCATAGTTAGAAAATTGTTAGTACTTTGTTTCAAACCGGAATAAAATGAATTCTATGACGCAGTTAGTTTCAAATAACTAAGTTTATGCGTGAACATAGTGCCACTTATTGGATTATACTTAGTAGGTGTAATATGTGACTGTAAATATGACCATGTGTACCAACGGCTATTGACAAAGATGGCATAATGCATAAAATACTTTTCATATATTATTAACATTAGGTATCTTAAATAATACTGTTTACATATTGTTTGGTTTATATAAAACAAGCATACTGTGGTTAGTATTTGTCGAAAGGTACTCGCGCGTATTGTTCGCCCATAACTTTATTGCGCATTGAGCGATCAGTGCGGACGCAGCATACACACGACTTATTGTGTCGATGTCCGGCCCTGAGCGTGGCCCTGTGGACCGTAACTCAACTGTGTGCTCTCATTCTCAGGCCCTGACATTACTCAGAACTGGAAAGGCCTTATCGATTCGAACAATATTGTCATTGTAATCGATTAAAGATTGAACGATTAATTTCAGTTTTTAACCGGCTTAAAAATATGTGTATTCTTTAAATGTTTGTTGCCAGAGATTTTATAGTTATCAGCTAATTTAGAAATTGAGTAAAAGAATAATTAAACTTACAGAATAGTACCACGTTTATCAAAATTCTGATCTGATTTTGGGTTCCATGAGGAATTGAGGGTAATAAATTTTTTATGTGGATAAAAATATGGAGATTTTCATTTCATAGGCGAGGTTATTCTCTTTTTTATACCTACGTACTGGATCAATTTCAGGTCCAACTTGTATAAACTTTGTGCAATTACTCCCAATTACGTGCAATCGCACGACAAAACCAAAAGGTTCGACGCAAAACAAAGCAGAAGTTATAATTTGCGTAATTTCCTATGATTCAACAAACAAGTAATAATTATCATTTCCGGTCATAAACAGGTCAAGTGACGTGTAGTGAAGGTAAGTGACCATTAATAAATGAGATGTACTTACCTATGCGATAGACAATGTGCTAAGAAAATGGAATTTTATAGGTTTTATCATAACACTACCTGCACGGTGGACATTGTTTAGAAATATATTTAAACGTAAGTCTTAATACCCTTTTTAAAACAGGACTGGCAATCCAGAGGTATACGCATTCAAGCAAACTTCCGCACTTCAGCACTTCAGCTTTATTGTACTGTTAAAGTATCTGCTGTACAAATTTCCACAGTATCAACGTACCTATAATGTTCATCAAAAACCATTTGTTTTATTTATTAAACGCTTTTATTTACTTTCACTTCGGAGCATCAACGCATCAAATCGATCAAAATGCTACTCTATTTACACGGCAATAAGGTTTATATTTAGCTTCACTTCGGAGGATCAAATCTTGTAACGTTAATTTGAATGACTTCCCTTTAATGAAAATTGATGAAATTTGGCAGACATGTGTATTTCCGATGACAATACACGAAAATCAAAAAAAAAATTGAAATAAAAGCGTTTAAAAAAAAAATTTTTTTTGGATTCAACTTATTAATTATATTATTTCACACTACAATAAAAGATTTAAATTTCAGTATGATTGTATTAAAAGTATGACGTTTATAAATTCAGTTTATATAAAATATCCACGTTTAGTAATTACCTAAATACATTAGGTAACATGTTGTTGGTCTCAATAATTAATTAGGTTAATTTTAATTTCAAGATCATTATCATTTTCTTTCAAAATGATACTCATTATAATTATAGCTGCGTAAGTATTTTAAGTGCTCTAATTTAAGTAAAAAATTACAATATCTGCCTGCGTGAAATTGTAAAGGCCGATATGGCCAACTGGTATATGATCTGATTCTGAACTACAAACGAATTGCAACCATCTGTTCAATGGATGAAAAGTATATTATATATCCAATTTACTTAAGTAATATGGTAAAAATATAAAAAATCCTAAAATGTCAATCGCAATCACTTTGCACAATATGCAAAAAAAGTGTTTTTTTGACAAGGGAAGTGGCCAAGATGTGCCTTGGAAATGGTTAAAATACTTTTATTTGTACAAGGTTTTAGTCCTCTGAAAAGACATGAGGAGAGTTTGATTACTGCAAAATAATAATTGTGTTTGATTTTTTGCCATGAGTTACATTGATATTAAGCGCATGGCACGTTTCTCAATATCTTCACTAGCAAGAAACCTTCAATCCTATTGGTAGAATGAATCACTGCAGTACAGGTATATAATTTTTCTTTACTATTATCTAAGTATTTAAGTTGTATGCAGTTTTACTTATATTGCGTTTGCTTGTGAATATTTCCAGATAGATAGGTGACAAGTTAATACGTATAATTTATTTACTGCTGGTACTTTTTTTGTACGAATAAAGTAATGATAAAAGTAAAATAAATAAATACGTAAATAGTGTTTTGCAGAATGTCAAACTACAAAAGCTAAAACTGCCCATAAAAGGAGAATCCCAAATTCTAAAGTTGTTTATTGATAAAATTATCAAAGTAGACATCGTAAACTTTAATGTAAGGTAAAAATAAAATATAATATACATTATATTTCACAAGTGGGGCAAATACCCATACAGATGTTGGCCAACTCCTTGGCCTGCTGCTCCTTTAAAAAAATTAAAATATTGACACCATAAAAATTCATGACCCAAGAACAAACTGTCACATAAATGTTTGCCCTGGCCCGGAACCGTATCCGGGATTCAAGTCGTAAATAGCTAAATTGAAACATATTAATATTTTGTGACAAGTTTCAGATCCGTTAATTAATCCAAGATCAATAAATTAAACTAGTATAATTCTGTGGCCTGTACATTACTGATGCATTGTCAATTAATAATATTTACACAATGACCATTGTGTCTTACCATTACGTCTTACCTTACACTGTTTGCACGTTTTCTATAACAAATACTGTTTTGACAGAGAAAGTCATATCCGGCCACGCTTTGCCTTTACTTAAAATTCTCGTAGCAACGAAAGTTGCAACTATGCTTTTAAATCTTCTAAAATACTAAAATCCTTTTTTTCAACAGAATATTGCATGAAAATTGCAAATAAAATTGCAAATCATGTTTTTCAATTTGCAGCCACGAACATGGATGTGTTCAGGTTAGCAGCATGAAAATATGAAACAAAGGCTACTCTAGACACAAAACCTCAACGGTTATACTTAACCACTTGACTTAACTAAGTAACGTGGACTTACAAGTGCAGTGTGACAACTTGACAAGTGCAAGTGTATGTACACTACAATGACAATATTCAGATAGACACACCACGAACCGCCCACATCGATACGTACACAATAAAACGTATATTTACATCTTCCGTGTAACTGTTGACAAATAGTTACAGACGGCGTGCAGAATACAAAATGTCGTTAATGTGTTGTGCTCGTGTATTTTTGTTTTTAATAACATATTACCGCAGCCTTGTTACCGAACAGGTTACACGGGATTAAATTTAAACCAACCATTACATATGTTGTGGTGGCATTTCAGACTTAGTTTTATTTTTTACAAGAGATTGATTTACAATAATTATGAGGAATAATTGGATTTATTTTTATAAAGTACAGCAAATCGCCCTCGCTTCGCTTCGGGAAAAATAGTAAAAAACAGTAATATAGCCTATGTCACCCGAGGATAGTGTAGATTCCCAACAGTGAAAGAATTTTTCAAATCGGTTCGGTAGTTTCGGAACCTATTCAATGCAAACAAACAATCAAATCTTTCCTCTTTATAATATTAGTATAGATAAAGTATATTATTTTTAATGCACCATATCATTATTTTTTGTATGCTTTGATACGCACATCACAGCATTAAAATAAGAGCAAATCAATTGCAATGCTCAATGCAATCTTAAAGACTAAAAGAATTTCTTAAAAATCTAAGCATGTGATCGAACTTAGAACGGTCGAACGAACTGTATGAAACAATTATGTTCCATATATTTTTCTAGGTTCATCATACGATTTTATCACTAAACTTCACTTCAGACCGACTTCAAATCGTGTGTGATCAATTTGCATATTATTATTTTTTATGGAAATCAACAAAAATGAGATGATATTTAAGAAATTTAATGTTACACAGACTACAAGATATGCGGGAACAATAAAATAATATAAAATAAGAAAAGCCACAAAAATAATTCCAAAGTTGAAATTATCACCAGAGGTTTTTACCTTTTTACTTAGTTTACTCCTCAGATTTATTATACCGCCGCCTACAAACAGGAGATATTGCAGTCAAAGTGAAAAAAAAAACGTTTATTGTCATACCTATATTACGTGAGTTTTCTGTTTTATATTTGTATGCAAAATAAATTGAAGTCGCTCTCTCAGCAAAGCCTATTGGAGGCTTGAGTTGGACTCTGGAGGCTTCTGTCAAGATCGAGTTTTTTCAGAAGACAATGAGATTAATGATAAATGTTTCATATAAATAAATTTGGTCCGATTGTCATTTTTATTATTATTTGAAGGAAGAACTAACCTAAACCAACTGTTTGTTTCATACCTACCAATTTGAAAAAGTACTTTTTAAGAGAGGAAAAGAAACTTCTACCATCATAGAATGGAAAATCCTAGCCTTCGATCGTATCTTATGATCGTAGGCTTAGCTCGAGAAATTATCATTAAAATAATTATGCTTTATTCAAGGCCTCTACTGTTTTATTCAACACGACACTCGTGCAGTTGGAAAAAAACAATATCAGCATAGAAATACAGGTTTCTCTGAGACAAATGCAGTTAAACATAATCTGCTTTAGTGATTCATGGTTTTCTTATAATTAGACATAGAAGCAAAATGTTACTTTAAGCTTAATATTCGTTCTTTGCAGACGATTCTATAATTAAACGAAGTCAAATTTGTCCTTAGGAGGTGAGTGTGCAAATTTTATTGCAACACCTGCTAATAAGCGGTTAAGGTGTGGTTCGGCTTGCAACACCACGCCTTTACGGCGCAGTCACACTCAGCATTCCGAGTATTTCCGATACCAGTCGGATAGGATCGGGCGGAAGTTCAATGTCACTTGCACGGCACATAATGTGGACCACGCACTGCGTTATGTAAAGCTCAACGGTAGAGGTTAATGTAGTACTAGTACCTACATACTTATTAATGCGTAAAAAAACGTGATTACTTGTGTGCACGGCTTTGAAGTAAGACATCTTAGTTCTTAAAATAAAAATAGCGTTCTACGCTAATATCATTGCATTCAAAATCTAAATTACGTACATACACAGACATCCGACATGCTTTATTTTGACTAAAGTAATACTAAGATAGCTATAAAGAATTGTATTTTAACAAAGGTGAAATATGGCGGTTTCTGAATCTCGGAGTCTTATTTCCAGTTCGTAGAACTTTGTCTCGTTATTAGACCACAACAAATAATGACTTTGCGAATATATCATCGATGTATGACATCACATGAATAGTTGCCTTTTTACTTACACATTGTTGACCAATATTTTGTTATCATTTAACACTTTGTTATAGGCTTACCTTCGAATGAGTTACTTGAAAATATTTTTCTTTCAATGCCTTCTATTATGATTTTTTTGATGTGCAAAGATTGGATGAGAACACAACATATTTTATTATTCGATAATATATATTCGATATATTTAATTGGCAAAAGTTTGTACTAATAGAACGGCAAAAGTTTGTACTAATAGAACGGCAAATTTGTCTCAATGTTGTGTAAAATTGGAAATACACATCCGTCATTAACAATATGGTAATTGCACTTAAATTGATTTAGACAAAGTAACAAGTAACGCAGGAGTAAAAAAAAGAATAGTCAATTATAAACGCTCTTCTGGATGCATACCCTGAGTGCGATTTGTTTGCGGATGAATGGTCGGTAATATTGTCTGTATGCTTGAAGTTTTGTGAGCGAGAAGTATAAGTGTATTGTTTATAATTAATGTAATTCGTATATTAAGATTTGTATATTAAGTTTGTATATTATGTAAGATTGGTATATTAAGTTTATAATTAATGTAATTGGTTGTTACCGTTTTAATTATAGTAAATAAATAAATAAATAAATAAATAAATAAAATGGACAAAGGTAGACATCAGTATTGTTCAGTACAAAACTAAACATAAATTAGGTTTAATTATCTTAACTACATTTGTTATAATCTGTCATCAGATGGCAACATTTTTCTTACATACTTCCTGTATTAGTATGTTTTAATATGGTAACATTTTTTTCTCTCTCTTCGATTTCCTTTAATGGCGGTGAGGCGAGCCTTTTTATATGTCTAAGTTGTAAAATTTTGTTTCAATATTGAAAAGATTTTTCACAACATTCCTTGTTTGATTTTTACATCCAACAAGTATTGACTGTAAAATATTCCTCCTGTTTCAAATGTTAATATGCAGGTTTAAAGTGTGCATAGGGCTCCAGCAAGATGCAGTCAAAAGTTGCAAAACCATTTCATCTAACTTATCTTACGACAGGCTCAATTTAAAACCACAAAGATCCTCATCATAAGATAGAATTAAATTATTTCAAGACACACCTAAATGGAAAATCTTAAATGATCTAAGAAAAGAACGTACGAGAGAAAAAATTATGCGCAGTCCCCATCCTTTCGAAGTAAACAAACCGATGCTTTGATAATCACATTTTTATAGGCAAGGTAATTGCGTGTATCTACGTCGCGATTTCTGTAAAAAACATAATCAAACAAAAAGCTCTGATGTTACCTCTTGAGACGTTTGCGGTTTTAAATCAGTTATACTTGTAACTTATGTATTATTTTTTGTACCTAGTCTGAGAACAGGTTATAATACGTCGTATTCTTTACTACCAAGAAAAGCTGAAAGTTCTTCAGAAATTCTGTGAAGAAATGTAGTTGTACAATAAACCTATCTTTTTCTCGTGGTCAAAATTCAAAATAATTTTGTTCATATACTTAGGTATCACTGATACACTCATGAACGTCATTTTTTGGCTTTTCGGTAAGGTGCCTTATCATGGAGGAGAAGAAAAGCCTAAAGAAACTCCTCAGCACATCTTTTAAAAACAAAACATGTTTCTTAAACAATTCCACTGGCAAGTCACGTATTAACTTCGGGATTTTATTATAGAATTGTATTCCAAGCCCCGTAAAAGATAGCTGCACTTTACAAACGAACTAGTAATAGAATTATTTCTGAATCCCGTTTACAGTCGCGATTCTTGCGCTCTGCCCGCGCCTTTTATCGCGTTTTCCGGGATATTAAGTTACCCTTATCCTATTTTACATCATGGTCTACCTCTGTGTTAATTTTTATTAAAAACCGGTCAGTAGCTTTTGCGTCAAAGAGTAACAAACATCCATACAAACTTTCAGATCATCATCATATTCATTTCGCACCTTCAGTGGAAAAAAAGCATAAGTCATCTTACGTTGATTTTTAGTTATCAATATGATTGGAAAGAGGGACAAAAGCTGCATAAATATGCTCAATTTTTAAAATTTTTATCATTATTCTTGACGGTTTTGTGCAACAAATAGTAATGTAAATTTATTTGACTGCTTACTGATATTTTAACAGTTTTTTTGCTCTCCTGTAAAACTGAAATTTTCATCTTATGCCTTTTCTCCACTGAAGGTGCGATTTCATGTCTGTACATGAGAGATATGTGAAAAAAACTTTTACGGGGTATTTATAAACACAATAGCTCCCTTAGAAATTAGTTAGAGAGTTTTTGTGTTTGTCTATAGACTATGCGTTTGTTCAGGCTAATCTCAGGAACGGCTTAACAGATTTAGATGCGATTTTCACTGATGTATTGGCGAGTGAGCTTGGTTTGACACAAATAAAAAAGTTATGTCAATTTAAAGAATGTCGTCCACATAATTTATCGAAGGTAGGTTTACCGAAGCAAAGCGAGGGCATTCACTACTTTATAATATTAGTAAGATATACATGGCAAACACATTCTTTATTTTTTTCAAATACACCTTACCTATGTATATAATGTTTTATTTGAAGTAGGTTACATTATTAAGCTTCATAAAATCTCACAAATCATTCTTATGACAATGTGCTGTAGAATATGATATCAGATTAGTCGCAAAGAGATAAAAATACATTACATTTTCGTACACATTGTGGGACTATATCACTGACATATCATGTCTGATACGTACATACATGAGATACCTACGACCTTCATATAAATCAATGGTCTTTTAAAATATCTGTACAAAATTATTTTCCATTGACGTTTTTCACATACTGTAAATTTATATCACTGACCTGAGACATTTACAGATCAGTGGTCTATATAAACTCTTTGTAGTTAGTTTGTACCTGCATAATTCTTCACCACTGACGTTATTATCAAGCACATTGTGTGTGTGTCTATATTACTGATATTTATACAGATCAGTGGTTTTATACTCTTTATAACTCTTAACCATAGTCGTCTTAATGGCATTACTTAATAGGGCATGTACCACTTTACAACCGTACGACGACTAATAAAGATAGCTGGATGCTAGATACTAGTACATACTCGTACAAGATCAACATCGTTGGAATACGTCGAACAAAGATACGTTAATCATAATTCATACACTACCCAGTTGTTAGCATTGCGGCCGTTTTATATTATCTTATTTATAAAAAGAAAACATCTTTTTCCAAATACTTACATAGATATTTTTGTCCTCTTTAACCATAATAAAGCCTTTCAACATTAGGTACTTAGTTTAGATATACTGCATAGGTATTAATAAATGTAGGTATAATTAGGAATGCATTATTACAAAGTTATCTTATGTTTATATCATCGGTTTATATCTAGCGCAGTTATAAACGATTGATTTTATGATCCAATCGGATCATAAAATTAATTATCAAGAATCATTGAGGATCGACCCCTCAGTGGAAAAAAGCATAATAAAATGAAAATTTCAATTTTACAGGAGAGCAAAAAACTGTTAAAATATCAGTAAGTAGTCTAAGGAATTTACATAACGATTTCTTGCACAAAACCGTCAAGATTAATGATAAAAATAAAAATAAAATAACATATGCAGCTTTTAATAACTAAAATTCATAGTAACACGACTTACGTTTTTTTCCACTGAGGGTGCGAGATAACTTGTGACACCAATAAAATCAGGTACCTACTTTGTCCGGTAAAACACTGCAGTACTAAAAACATTACCACTACCACATTTAATATAAGTAGGTACATAGTTATCAATTTAGAGCAATCAAAAAACAATGTAAGGTTATTTTATTCTCAAACATTATCCGAAAGCATCTGGTAAAGTCTGGTGAAAATTTTTGTTTTGTTTCGAATGCAGTAAATTAAAATTACCTACCGTGAACCAAGTTCCTTAACAATTGGTATATTTATATTCAGGTATCCGGTACTACCAGTTTCAGTCAGATATATTTTTAACACGTTCCCTGCAGTATCCTTTTCAAATAACTTTAATCTGGTGCGTTGGAGACATAAAAGATCTCGAAACTAACCTATCCTGTGGTGCGTATGAGACCTGATCAGTCTCCTAAAACAAAAATTTTAAAAATAACTTATATCTTCCTCAAAATCAATGATAATATATTATTATGTATTTATAAATTTCTTGTGGGTTCAATATAGCCTTGCGAGTCTTGCAAGAGATCGAATAAATCTCCTAACGCAACGAAAGTTAAAAAACATCTTGATTACTTATCTTATTTATAAATTACATGATAAATTGCATATATTTTATAGTACCTATTTATTTACATGATCATAATGATCATACATAACGATTAACTTACAACAATGAATTCATTTAATTGCAACCGTGTCACACAAAATACTATTACGTTACTTCAGAAATTCTCTTCATATTTGCTACCCATATAAAAAATTACCTGCTTTCCTTTTTTAATTTTTTTTACGTTTTTTTCGCTCACGCTAGTGTTAAAGAATGAGGCAGTAAGGCAAAAATAAAAGTATTTTAAGATCCTGACTACATGGCACTTAATAAAAGTATTTTAAGATCCTGACTACATGGCACTTAATTTTTATTAGCAAAGTATAATACATATTTTATTATAATTTAATGTTACTGGTTTTTTCCATATACTTTATATAAATACTCCATTATACTCATAACTACTTCTTTTGTCATTGTAATAATAAACTTTATATTAATTTACTTTGTGCTCAAGAAAAGCACACCGTTAAACCAAAATACATAAAATAATAAACCACAATAGTACCTAGTTTAGATTATAATTACAGAACATAGAACATAACTAGATAATATCTCGATTTGAATATAAAATTCCATTTGAATGAAATAATATTATTAAATAATTTAGGAACGCAATTGCTTCTCAACATGAACTTATACGAGTATGATTATTAAAATAATCCATTTTAATCTTAATCATAGTACATATCATATCGTCCTCATTATCATACAAAGATATAATAAAACTATGTAACTTATCCGATGTCTGTACATGGAAGATATTTGGGGAAAACTGGTATTTATTACTGCAACAGATCTGTTATATGGGATGGGATAGTTCCAGGATATCAGATAACTATGATTTTTAGATTTTTTGTCTGTTTTTCGTTTCAATTGTATCTATGCGTTTGTTCGGGAAATCTCAGAAATGTCTTTACCAACGTAATACATGACATCGTAATAAAATTATTGCTATTATTATTTCTCCATGGGGTTCGCCTGGAGAGCTACCACCCTTAAGCATGAGTCAGCCTCCATGTGATTCGTCGTGTTCCGGCGAGAGGCTTGAGAGCCAGTTCTTTTTTTCTTTTTCTTCTCTCTTTCTTGGTCGGCAACGGATCGGTGATGCCTTTGGTGTAGCTGATGTCCATGGGCGACGATAGCCACTTACCATCAGGTGGATCGTCACCTTGTTTGCCGGCTGTTTCTATAAAAAATGAGCTTTTAAACTAAAATTTAATATACCTATCGTTAAAAAAAATTGGACAAAATCCGTAAAACAACTACCTACAAGGCTACAACGCATTCAATTCAATAACTACAGTTTTCGATTTAAAAAATCATGACTTCATAGTTCATATTCAATGTAGATTTAAACTCATGGTTCAATGAATTGTTAAACTAAGTAAAATTTTTCAACTGCAAGCTTTAAAAATACAATACATTTATTCGAAGCAAGTTCATTAATTTCTCTAAACTTCAAATGCGTTAATTCTTTGTGTGCTTTGTGTGCTCGCTTACGTTAATCGTATGTACTTATATAAATGAAAACACATGTATTAGATTATAAAATGATCAAAAACCTTTTCATGAGATTAAATAAGTCAGATAATAAGTCAGATAAACACGACCGTCCCACAATACAAACATGCATCGCAATACTAAGTACCATTTAAGAAAAAGATAACAAAATAATTGTCATCTATCAATCACAAAATTAATTTCCTAAACAAATCTATCATTAATTCAAAGTAGAACTTCCAAAGGCAATTTCCCTCAAAGACAATTTTGCATGAATGGTTAATTAATGGGTAATTATGACAACCTTGAGCCTAATAACTGCGTGAGGATTATGTTTATATCTTATATATGCAATTTGGTCAATGACTTTTGTAAAAGTATCAGAGCATTCAACCCGTTACTGATTGCGAAAACAATGTAAGCCATAAAACAAATAAATGTTAAATTCTGAATTGTATAATGCATAATGTATAAATCACAAAAAATGTTTGTACTTATGTTCTTTAAAGATTCTGAAACCATCCAACCGATATGCCTTAAAATGGTTTCATTTGAAAGGCGATAATCCGAACGTGGTTTGGGATCACTAAAACAACGCATTAGGCACATTCGGCCCATTGACAAAGTCGATTTTTCACTTTCCCCATACAACAATTTGAAGATAATATGTGAAGATGGCGCATAAATCCAATGATCTAATAAGCTAACGTACATTCGTTCACTGCATTAAATCATAATACAATCTGTCATTGTCATCAGAAAATTATTTAGCATAGTGGAACACCCTGGGTATCCACTAGCGCACAATAATGCACAATCAAAGATTAGTTTGATAAAAGATCTGCTTTCTACCATTCGCATCACTTGCATTATTCACGGCACTTGCAAAAAGCCGCAAGTTCAAGAAAATTGCAGGCGAATTAGATACGCCCTTTCTCATCACTCTCACATAGAAAACTACGCGAATGCAATACAATATCCTTATGAAACACAAAGATTGTTGTTGACCGATTTTGATGATTAATTTTTCGATCGAAAGCTGGTGCTTTTCATGTGGTCCCACTTAAATTTGAGCGAGTTCTGACAGTGGCATCCATGAGAAAACCATATAAGTCTTAAATTTGCATTAAGTATGTGGGCGACAAATGGACTAATAACTCAATATCACGCCAACCGATTTCGATGATTCTTTTTTTTATTGTTATTGGAAAGGATATACTTCATTAGAACTCGTTTTTTTTGTTATACTCATGTATAACAAAAAAAATTAACGGCATCATTGCCGTTAATGCTATACCGTGGGACGTCTACGTCCGAGCCTCATCCGGGATGCGGATGAATAAAACTAATGAATGAGTCATGGGTTTATTCACTTTATAATAATAACATATAAATTGGATTATGTTACTTCAATCTATACTAATAATATATTATTAATACTAATATTATAAAGCTGAAGAGTTTGTTTGGTTGAACGCTCTAATCTCAGGAATTCCTGGTTCGAATTGAAAAATTATTTTTGTGTTTGATAGTCCATTTATCGAGGAAGGCTTTATATAGGCTATATAACATCATAAAGTTTAGTAGTTAATTTTTTCCACAAATTAACGCGGGTGAAACCGCGAGGTACAGCTACTAAGATAAAAAAATTATAGGCTGAATATTGTATGGTATAAGTTGCACGTTAGTATGTTGTTGTTTTGTTGTTGACTCATTGTTTTTAGAGACTTGTAAAACGAATTTAATAACGTAGACTAAATATATTAATGTAGATTTAATAATGCTTAGATTATTCAATTTGTCGTTCATTCGTTTGTTCTCGATGCCAAGTTATACTGAGTCAAGAACTAGTGTCGGTGTGGTTGTATTTTGTGTAGACTGTAGATAATGTAGATCTACTTGCGCGAAAGTTGAACGTGATTTCATATACGTATATTATCGTGAGTTTTTCGCGTCCGTTGGTAAAAAAGGTCCTTGATATACTTAATACTTTCCCTTCTTATTAATTCGTACCTTTGTGTTTACTTTTACGTTTTGGTAATTTATCAAGGTTCTTATAAATAAAAACAACCAGTATAAATGTTTTAAATATCCACAAAATTATGTTATTTCACATAAAAATATGATTTTCACATGTTTGTCAAATTTTAACGCAGGATGTATTTGTATTTTATACACGGAGTCCTTGACATTATATAGAAAATATATAAAAACTGGTAATTTAACATTACGAAACCAGCAACAGAGTCCAATAGATGTAATTCTGTACATAAAATAAATCTTTCTTTAAGCCCGATGTTTATTTACAACCCAACATTCAAACAGGACCTTCGACTCCTTCGAGTCTCTGTATAAGGTCATTCTAATCTAAACCAGGTACCTCATAGCAATTATAACTTATTATTGATTTTACAATTAAGTCACGGGTAGCTGATTTAAGGAAAACGTTGTATCAAATTCAATGCAGCAAATATTCTATTATTATGCCTCTCGTCAAAGAAGATACTGGCTTGAACAAATCTCTTTACAAAAACTCGTAACTTGCAAAGTAGCATGAGCAACATTAGTCAAGTTTCTTTGCTTTAGGAGTATTGAACTTTACGCTACTTGGCTTCATCCCATCAACAGCCCACTACTGAGCACTGGTCACTTCTCTCGAGGAGGCCGCCTATAGCATACTGCACTTTGGCTGCATAAGTGCGGATTGGTAGAGGGGTTAGTGGTAAAACCAAGTGTTTACCTTCAGAAGCTTTCATGCCGCCCGTAGGGCTGATATGACATCCAGGTTCGACGGCTTTGCGTGCCCTCCGAAGCACGGAAATGCTCAAGAATCTTTTTCCTACTAGCGGTCACCCACACTACATCGAATTTTTGTACAGCCGGCTTTATAATTTCATCTAAACTACAATAATATTATAAAGAAGAAAGTTTTGATTTTTTGTCTGTTTAAGATTTGTTTTTTGTTTGTAATGAATAACTCAAAAACTACTGGCCCGGTTTTAAAAATTCTTTCACCAATAGGAAGCTCAGTTGATTCTGAGTAACATGGGTTTCATTAAAAAAAATAAGAGATTTATACAAAAACCGAAGAAAAACGAAGGCAGTTTCTAGGGCTAAGTATATAATTTATCATGTTTCATTGCATTACAAATCGACTAGTTTAATGCATAAAGAGAAGATTTTGTTAGTTTTGTTAACCGACTTCAAAAAAAGGAGATTCTCAATTCGTCTCTATTTTTTCATGTGTGTTACCTCATAATTTTTATTACTGGGTGTACCGATTTTGATGATTATTTTTAAATTCGAAAGCTGGTAGTCCCATTTGAGCGAGTTTTAAGGAGTATTTTCGAGTTATCCCTAATGTGTATTTAATTGACCTCGACTACGCTGATGATTTTCTTATTTTATTAGGTACTTGTTCGAAGACTGTTCCTTTGAAGTCGTTTATATTTTTTTTGGTAAAAGGAGAATGCCCATAGCCAGTACTCTTAAAAAAATAATTGTGTCACAATGATTTTTGGACAAAAAAATTAATTAAAATATTTCAAGTATTTCACCCTATTTCCTGAAAAATCCTTATTGGGAATAATTTTCTGAAATTAATAAGTAACTTTACTTCCGTTTTACAAAAGAAAACCATTGAGCCATTTATGTTTGGATAAGGGCCAATCAGGAATCTTTTAAGATCTTTCGGGCCAATAGGTTGCATTGATTCGATTATAATTATGATACAACAGTTCTATTATAATATATCCATGACAACAAACTAGATGACGTAAGGGGATTGTCAAATGAATTAGAAAATTATTATAATCAGCCAGGAGTAATAGTGTTCTGTGATTATAATACATTACAAACTACATGGTGATTGGGGACTGTCAAATGAATTTGAAACTTAAAAGATCGACATTACATACGCAATCGACTTTAATACGCCTGCATAGAGTCCATATTACTGTGAGTTTACTATAACCTAAATACAAATTAATTTTGTTTAAAATCTCTTATTTCCTACTATTAACATTGACTAAAGTTAGTATGTGTAATTTACTAAGGTAACATAATCAAATAAAGGTATTTTTATCAAGACACAAAAATGTTAAAGTCAGTACATTTCTCCATACTGAATGGGCATTCTCCTTTAGTTTTGAAATCCGTGCAATCATGCTTTTAGCTACACACACGTAGTATAACTTTGTGTTGCCTGTCAGTCGTGAGTCGGTCACTACACAAAGTTACAAGACTCATAAGTATTTTATTAAGTAGATAATTACGACTCAACTAACCTTTATATGGCATAAGGGCATAATAGGCGGAAATAAAATCACCGCACCTGATATTTCCGCAAACATTTGCGTATTGGTTTGAGTATGGCGTATGGTTATGTCAATTAATTTATAGGCGATTATACTCTCCAGGAGTACAAAGTATGTATGGAGTGTAGAGCCTACAATATACCTTAATGAAAAAAAAATATAAGTGAAAGGAGAATGCCCATTTAGTATGGAGAAATGTACTGACTTTAACATTTTTGTGTCTTGATAAAAATACCTTTATTTAAATATGTTATCTTAATAAATTACACATACTAACTTTAGTCAATGTTAACATTAGGAAATAAGAGATTTTAAACAAAATTAATTTGTATTTAGGTTATAATAAACTCACAGTAATATGGACTCTATGCAGGCGTATTAAAGTCGATTGCGTATGTAATGTCGATCTTTTAAGTTTCAAATTCATTTGACAGTCCCCAAACACCATGTAGTTTGTAATGTATTATAATCACAGAACACTATTACTCCTGGCTGATTATAATAATTTTCTATAAAAAAAATTCATTTGACAGTCCCCTTACGTCATCTAGTTTGTTGTCATGGATACATTATACTATAATGCCGGGTCCATACGCTTGGCAAACAATGGCAAACAGCAAACAACAAACACGGATATGTGGATAGATGTTTGTACCTGTTTGCCTGTTGGTGTTTGTGTTCGCCAGTGATCGGCATCGTTGTCGGTTTTCCTTCACAAATCAATGGATGTTCGGCAAACAGTTTGTGTTGTGTCCAAACGCTTGGTAACAATCATTACTAAACGAGAACTTGAGGGAAGCGGACGTAGAATCTAGTCTTTTTGCTAAAATAGAAAAAACAATGACTGATTGGTCTGAAGATATAATTCTAATGTTCTTAGAAGTATATCAAAATGTGAATCACAAAAATAGGCATAAAGTTAATGATGCATGGACGCGGATAAGTATTATTGTAAATAAAAATAATTTTGGTCATCCACCACTGTCTTCGTTTCCTTGATTTTCTCTTTGCATTTGATTTTGTTTTAATTTAAAGTAAAAGAAAGTCAACATAAAAGCAATCACTGCAACAAGTTCGTCGTCCGCCATGTTCGTCTGTTTGGCATAGACTGACATGTTCGCCAAACGTGAGGATGCGCTGTTTGAATGGGTGATTGTGATCGGTGTGTGTGGTGTTGCTTGCTGTGTTTGGTGTTTGTGGCAAACACCAAGCGTGTGGACCCGGCATAACTGTTGTATCATAATTATAATCAAATCAATGCAACCTATTGGCCCGAAGGATCTTAAAAGATTCCTGATTGGCCCTTATTCAAACATAAATGGCCCAATGGTTTTCTTTTGTAAAACGGAAGTAAAGTTACTTATTAATTTCAGAAAATTATTCCCAATAAGGATTTTTTAGGAAATAGGATAAAATACTTGAAATATTTAAATTAAATTTTTTGTCCAAAAATCATTGTGACACAATTATTTTTTTAAGAGTACTGGCTATGGGCATTCTCCTTTTCTAAACTCCAAACCGAAAAACTCTAACACCCTTCAAACCTTAAGTACTCGTATAATTTTAAAAGTAAAATAAATTATATATTGTATAATATAATAAATAGGTAGGCAAAAATTCTCACCTAAAAGTTGACCCTAGTATCCGAGAATTTCAGGAGGCGTAATATTATTAATATCAGTATCGATATGATAATAGATCTGAGTAATGAGTAAAAGATTGGGTCTATTAGGGCTATCTATAAATTAGGGTCGCAGGAGACATTGCGTAAAAGGTTCAAGGAAATAGGTATTCTTACTGTGACTTCACAGTACATTTATAACAATATAGTTTTCATACGAAGCGTATAAACAAAAAAGCGATTCTCATAATAGACTAACAAGAAGAAGATATTCTTAAGGAAAGTACAGCGATCTGTTTTTGGGACTTTGTGTGCAATTTTATAATAAAATCTCAAAGTCAACACTTGACATGCCTGTAGAATCATTCAAGAAACATGTAAACACACAACATGTTGACAAGGGTTATTATACTGTAGATGAATAATCAAATGACAAGGACGCATAGTGTTGATTAGTATTGTAACCGGTTCCGTTCAAGTTAGGATATACTCGTATTATTTTTCTGTAATTAATGTTTTGTATTGTAAATTATATGGTTTTTTAAAAAGATGTGCTGAAGAGTTTCCTTACAGCTTTTCTTCTCCTCCATGACAAAGCACCTTTCGAAAACCTGGTATCTACACGAATTAAGAATTTTGAATCATATACTTTGTAAGTATGAGCAAACTATAAATTTATTTATGACTTAAATATAAAATATGCAATTATTTACGAAGCTCTTCAACATAATATGAAATGCAGAGTATGTTGGTATATTATATACTATCTGTAACCATTTGCGATTGGAGAATATATAGATATAACAAATGTTTTAGCAGCATTTATGATGCATTATGCAGTATGCACAATTCTGTATGCATCCTCATTATGTAATTTTTATAACCATACAAAACCGTAGGCGGATTTTAAAACAATGATTCAATAAAATCTCGTATATTATTCAATATCCTTTTTAATAATGATACTAGTTCGCCCTGTATAAATAATAATGGTAAAACTATAGATCTAACGTACCCGCGTTCGGGGTTGTGAGGGAGGTAAGAGAGAGCCCCCAAGTACAGTTTTTACTTCCAGAAAATGTATAGTTTTTGAATTATGATTTATATCTAATCTTTATATTATAATCATAATTTGAGGTTAAATCTGTTAACTGCTCAATGTTTGTGTTTAACTCTAGTTTAAATTAATGACAGGTGGTAGAGAAATTCACTCAAGGCACAGACTAAACAAGGGGTAGGGTAGACTAGTACCACGTGGAGTCAGGGTTGGCTAAGTCGGTTCTATAACCATTTCGACCTACATCTGGAAAAAATTTCAAAAAAAACACAAGCGAGCACATTGACTGACATTGACAGTGAAATATTTTGTGCTACCTTCCATTTCACTCGTTTTTGACAAGTACCTTCTAACTCTAGACCAAATTGACAAGATTTATCTTCCGTAATACGCAAATATTTTGAACTTATTCTTCTCGTAATTAATTCAAAACGCGTCTCCTGGATTTAAAAATGGTTTTAAACCCAGATTACATCTCTGAACTCACACTTATATCAAAATCCTTAGCCTTACACCTTAGACCTTAGGTCTATAGCCAACCCCAAATATAATTTATTAATCGTCATGAAATAAAAAAAATCCTTTGTTTACTTTATAAGACATTAAAAAAAAACAAATAATAAATAAACACTTACCGCTCTACACTCTCGATTTGGTCACTATCTTGATATCCAGGAACTCTAATGACCAATTCGCTAAGATTAAGCTATGAAGTTGGCTTAGCTTGGCTTAGCCTCAGCTCAAGTTAGTGGTCACAAACGTCCGAGCCAACAAGATATTTGGCGTGAACTGCGAAGCGCAGCACTGGCGGGTCACTCGCGGAAAAACTTTCAATGTGCGCGCGCGCTACTATCAACCGCCTATATATGATTACAATCTGTGACGTCACGCTATGATAACTGCTACGTACATTCGAGTGTCTTCGGGCGTGCGCTATCTGTTGATACTGAACTGCAAGGGTGGTGTCGGCAGCCTCCGGGAAATAGCCTCAATGTAACTGAAATACTAGCTATATTCGTAGTGTTTAAGTACTCTGTGATACTAAGATATGTTCAACTTTGTTATCATATCAGAATAATAAGACAGTTTTGGGTATTGTGTAGATTTAAGTTATAATTTTATTATTTTTAAAATCTGCCACACATTAGAATTAGAATTATGAAGTATAGTAACTGATTTGACACAAAGTACATAAACACTGTGATTTGACACCGTGAACGACATGTCAGGTATATCAGAGCATAGATAACACACATTGATCAGTGCTACAGAGACGTAGATTTAAGATATCGGTTATAAAATTGATTGATAGATAAATAATAATAGAGGAAATAATAAAGATAAATCCTTAATGAATGGAAAATACTGACAATGGAATAATGTATTTATTGAAACCACGTGCACAGCGATGGTAAGTAAGTGGTTGTGTTGCACACGCATTGCTACAAGAGGCGTCAACAACATGTTGGCAGCCATTATAGAACTGTTAACCCTTCATAATAAAAGGTTCCAAGTTATGTAGTCAAGGCCAAGCCTGTGAGTATTGAGTCAAAATCCAGTTCAATCATTTATAACTTTGACACCGTTGATGTTCTTTAATGACCCATCCAATATCTTCAAATGCTTTCAATTAAGTACGATAAGATTCTGATTATTCTGAGAGAATCGAGAATTCGAGAATCGAACCACAACCACAACCGATCAGTGACCACAACCAGATAGAACTGAAAAGATTTGTTTGATAACGCAAGCGACGTTTAAAAAGTAAGAAAAATAATTTCCTACAGACAGATGTAGGTGTGATATGGTAGGTTTAGTAGGTGTTATCTAGGTAATCCAGGAAAACTAAGTCATGCTGCGTGTTTAAAAAACAATAGTTATTAATTTCATATCCTCACCATCGCAGTCAATTACAGTCCCTGAATGAAATCAGGCATACAATGTGAGGGGGAAAGACAAAAGTCATTTGAGGAATTTATCTTATTTTTGTTTCACTTAACATATCGACCTCAATTAGCAACAATCCTATTAGGGATTGCAATCCGCTGTTATTTTCAATACGGCCGGATTTTACCGGATTTTCACGTTATCGTTTCTCGTTCCAATAGACTGTTTTTGAGGTACTAAAAAAGTGTATTATATTAAAAATAAACGAAAATGCGTTCAGATATAATAAATGCAACTGAGCCGTAATAAATACTCGCACGAGTCAAGTCAGGTCAGTCAATCCTGAGTCCTCGTCTGAATCCTGACCTATTGTCGAATCTTTAATTCAACGGACCACTTTGACAACTCAAATTCACAAATGTTGCCAGGATATACGCGTTGCTGTTCTTATCGACATTATGAAAATATTCTTATCAATATTTTGCGTGACTTATCTTAATGCAATTTTTTTAATAAAAAACCGGACAAGTGCATGTCAGGCCACGCGCAATGAAGGGTTCCGAAGTAGTTTTAGCGACTATTACTCATAACTACTTTAGGCTAACTAAGCCATGATACTTTTCTATTTTTGAGAATTTTTTCACTTACCAACTCCAATCGTTTAGCCAGCAGGGGAGGGACACTTGACTCTAACCAAAATTAGTAATTTAAAGTCAAATATTTTGCAAATGGACCCCTAATTTCGAAACTGATCTTAGAAGAACCATCATTTTTGAAAGCCTTTTTAAAAGATACCTCACACTATAGGATACGCGAAGAATAAAAAATTCATCCTCATGTTACCTGTAATACCTCCCTTACCCTGAAAAAATAAAATGAGAGGTGTCAAGGGACACCCGGATGGAACGAAGTTCCTTTCGATTTTAGTATTGTTTTTTGAAGTGATTCAGAAAGTTTTAAACACAGAAAGTTGTAAAACTCTCTGAATCACTTCAAAAAGTATCGTGGCAAATTTTCGTAAGAAAATTTTCCGTCTAGCCCCCTTTCATAACGCGCGATAAGGAACTTCGTTCCAAAAATGTTTTTCAATATTTTATTCTACGATTCTGGTGTTTTAATAAATATGTATATCCATGCCAAATTACAGCTTTCTAGCATTAAGGGACTCGGCGCTTTGCCTCGGACAGACGGACAGGCGGACGCACGGACATGACAAAACTATAGGGGTTCCGATTTTACTTCGGAACCATACAAATGTGACTGAGTTTTGTTTAAATTAAATATAACTTATCTTTGTTGATAAACTGGCAAAAATCATTATGTGGAAGGTGTTTTAATTAGATAAGAAGTACAAACATTAATCGAATACTATTTTAACAATTTTCCATTGCACGCCTAAACAAAACGTTTTTTCACCGCTGACTTTCTCGATATTGTATCAAGCTTCGAAACTGAAATATCGACAATTACCCCTCAATACTAATTTTCTGCAATAAATAACAACACTATATTTATCAAAGCGGTCCGTCGAATTATGGATTTGACTCATGGAGTATAGTGGTAGAAGGAGGGCCATCTCTCTATATGAAAAGTGTCCGTAAAAACGCCTCCAATAACGGGTGGCGCTGCGGTGTGGTGTACAACAGCTATGTTCGAATATTTCACAGACACTAGCGCCATTCATTACGGGTGGCATAACTCAGCAAACTTCGGTGCCGTCGACTTTATTCACCTGAGTTAATTCACCCAGGTGTCTTAAGTCTACTTTTAGAGTACTTTATTCACCTATGCACCCAGGTGATTTAAACCTACCAAACTTCACTCCATCTACAACAGCTGTTCATATCGTGGTTCATATCGCTCTATTTCTCAGACACTAGCGCCATTCTGGTATGGTCATTATTAGAACCTCTTTTTTCAGTAAACAGCTGGACACTTTTTCAGCTTCCCCCTTATATGAGATGGCTCTCCTTCTACCTCTATACTCCATGATTCGACTATAATATATAATATATATATTTTTTTCAAATTGGACAAGTACACTAACAATCTGCCCTTAAAACTTCCAAGTTAAAATGTTGTTGCGATTCGTTTTTCTACTTGTCCGTTGCGATTCGTTTTTCCACTTGTCCTTTGAAGTTTTATTTCTTATATGTGTCCGAGCACATATTCAATTTTTTTTCATAGAAATAGCCGGCAAACGAGCTGACGAACTACCTGATGGTAAGTGGCTATCGTCGCCCATGGACCGCCCAGCAACACCAACGGCATCACTGATGCGTTGCCGGCCAAGAAAACAAAGAAACAGAGAAGAAAAAGAAAGAAAGAACTGGGTCTCAAGCCCCCAGCCGGAACACGACGAGTCAAAAATTAGAATAAAAACAAAAATAAAAATTATATTGCCAAATAAATAGGCTCCGAAACTACCGAACCGATTTGAAAAATTATTTCACTGTTGGGAAGCTACACTATCCCCGTGTGATATAGGCTATATTTTTTTTACTATTTTTCCTGAAGCGAAGTGAGGGCGATTTCCTAGTGTAATATAAATTGTAATCTGTGTTAGCCAGTGTACTGGACTTAAGTCCGTTCTGTCTACCAATAAATAAATAAATAAATAATAAAAATAAATTCCCGTTGTGAAAGGAAGGCTACTCTCAATAATAAACACGGATACCTACTAGATGACAAAAATGCCGTCCTTAATGACACAAAACATTATTTACTTGTTACGTACGCAAACAATGACGCAAAATATTTAAAGATTTTAATGGTTATACCAATTAGACTTGCTTAATTTTTGTTTTTCAACAATTTTATATACCTACTTGCCGTGTCGTACAGTTCCCTATTACAGCCGGCTATTTAATAAATATAAAATAACACGTGTTGCCATTGGGTATTTATTTATTTTATTTATTTAATCTTTATTAAACCCCAGCGAGTGGTACAATTTTAATGCTAAATAGCATTCTCTAACAGACAACCTTCAGAAAGTACAAAGATCAGTTAAATGTGGTATGTAGCAAAATGCCCAACTTTGTCGATTTTTAAGGTTCCGTAGTCAAAACGGAACCCTTGTAATATATTAATTATTTATCTATTAAAAGAGTGAATAGGCTTTTGTTAAATTAGTGCGGTCACCATCCTGGAACACATCTCCACTTACCATCAAGTGGGATTGTGGTCAAGTATTAACTTATCTTAAGTAAAAAAAACTACGTGAAGGAAGAAAGAAGGAAAACGTTTGTATCCCTTTTTAAGAATAATGGAGACACGTAGAAGTCTGATTAAAGTTTATGTGGAGAAGTTCAGAAAGCTAAATTTTGTGAATATTATGTGTTAAAATTACATTCAATAAAGGAAATAGAACATTGAAAAATATTATAGTGAAGTAACTTTTGACAGATTGAATTACGGTCGAATTTCGAGTGAAGCACATGCTTGATAAATATGTATTTATACTCGGGACATGGGTGACAATTAGGGTTGCTAGATGGTCGGGATTTGACTAGATTGTCCTGACATTTCACATGATGACCAGACAAGTCCCGACAAAATACAAGTACATGTCTCGACAAAATATAAAATGTCCCGACAATTTTAATTCAAAATTTTTTGTCCCTACAAATCCCGACTTTTTGAACTTTTGTCCAGATATTTCAGTCTTGCCATCTAGCAACCCTTGTAATATCAGTTTAGATGTCTAATTTATGTTTTATGTGCCACCCGCGACATAGGCAATCCTACAGCGGTGATATGAGTGTGCAATTGGGCTATGGCAAGCGTTTATTATTTACTATCTTAACTAATAACTTTATGTTAGTAGAACCTTCGTCAAAAATCATACAGGTAGTCAACATTGATTAAACAGCGAGTAATAAATCACTGTAGAATTAAAATTCCAAATTTAATTCATGCTTTGACCATGACCCCTAGTGGGCGCGTGTAGTAATATTACCTAATCGCGTAATAAGTCAGTACTCACCATGACCCTTAATTAACTCACTCTTAATGTAAGTAATGGTACTTAAACTTGTTATATTTACTGCATGTGTTTTGTAATCTGTTTATAGGTATCCACTAAAGTTTTTATTTTCTAATAATTTCTATGTTATGATTTATGAATTTTAATTACATAGTGTAAAACCCAAATGTATTCTGAATTAAAACATTTAAGATGAATTTAAAATATATATATGTATAAGTTAGTAGATAAGGTACACAATATTAACACCATTAAGATTTAAAAACTTTATAAATAGTAATCTTTTATTAAATTTTTTTTAGAAAAAATGGTTAATGAGTTATCCCTAGAAAATAAAATAGGTACCTAGTGGACTTATTTTTAGAACTTTTCATAGACAGAAAAAATACAGCCTTATAAGTAATTCGTGTAACTGTAAGCTGTGAAAGCTCTCACAATGCATGACGATTTCAGCTCTTTATTAACATTTTAGGGTTATTCTACTAAAATAGAATTTACCCTTTCATGTCACTCTTTCTTTTTCAAAAGAAAAGGCTCTCTTTTTTCAAGAGACACTAGGTATATTAATTTGAGATATAAATGCCGTCTGCTACTAGAATTTGAATCCGGAAAACTTCGCTCGAGAAGGGTCATTGGCATCACAGGGTTGTCGGGAAATAGTCTTTTTTATTTTAACTTTCGAAACCTTTTGGTAGGTACTTACTATCAAAATTCAGCAAGGTCAATTGGAGCTGACAAAATAGCCGATGACAATTAAGCCATTTATGTAATTAGTGTGCTACAAAACGATTGTTCTGAATGAATGAATATTGAATACTTTTTTGAAACCTTTTTTTCAAATGTATGTGTTAGTATTTTCATTTTGTTATATTATTTGAACATTATAACTTTATGTATGTTCTTAATTTCAATAATATAATAAGTTGTAGATTTTTCTTTTATAATTACTTACCTACTGCAATACAATAGTAGATATTGATTATAACATTTGGGAGATCATTTAGGTGTATTAATGATAAATTTAAGTGGTTCTAGAATAAGTTCTCCATTGAGGGATGCCTATTCTATTGAATTTTACTTGAGGTTTTACTGCTTCTTCTTGTCGGCTTTCATTGTTTTTATCTCAGTTTTCATGTCGCCCGAGGGCTTCCGACATGGCTTAACGACTATTATCTCACGATAACAACCGGGACACGGCTTTACGTGTCCTCCGAAGCACGGAAATGCTCAAGCTAATTCTACAATTAGCGGTCACAATTCAACTACCGACTGCGCCCGCTGTTGCTTAACTTTGACGATCACAGTCGCAGCTGTGAGTGCTTCAATTTGCAATTATAATTAAATATTATGTATAATCCAACACTGCATAAATTTTAATTAACACACAATATAATACTGTCATCATTAGGAAAAGAGGCACATCTAACATTTTGTAAATTGCGAGAAAATCGAGTTTAAAATATTTTTTTAATTTCTTTCTTTTTCTTCTCTCTTTCTTGGCCAGCAACGCATCAGTGAGGCCTTTGGTGTTGCTGATGTCCATGGGTGACGATAGCCACTTACCATCAGATGGATCGTCAGCCTGTTTGCCGGCTATTTAAATAATTACACAATTTCTACAAGATTTTAAAATTAGAAGTTTTTATTTTTTGGTCATTATTAAATAATAAACATAATTATTTATTTTCAATGTAGTATAAAAATTCTCACTCTTCGTGACTCTTCAATGTAATATTTTGCGTACAAATATTAAAATATACAATGAAAAGCACTTTTATTCACCTGTACCTTTTCATTGTAGTAAAAAGTAATCATTTATACATGTACCTAATATAATACATAAAGGTATAACTGCCAGTTGTGACTTTTCTTTTACATTATTATTGGGAAATATTAAAAAAGAGCACGTTTTGTCACATAAGTCTGTAATATTTAACCTCAGCCAACATGCAGGTAAAATAAAAGTAATAATAATCCTATACATTTGTGACTCTTTTATATTAACTATATGTACAAAATCATAAAATGTTGTTCAGTTGTGCCCTTTAATTTTATGGTATTTCTTGTTTATTGTGATCCTAAAATTCTACGAAAAATTAGGCAGATAGGCCTTTTTTTCCTGATTCCGAATATGTGTATAACTAAATTTCGCAAAAAAATGTTAGCTGTGCTCCTTTGCCTAATGACAGCAGAACAGTGTACATAATTATCCAAATCACTCAGACTTTACTTAGATACGTAGGTAACCTACTAGAATTTTCTGCTGCCAAATTGCTTCACATAATAAAAATTATGTAAGTATAGTATACTACATAGTTTAAATAAAATGTACAATATTAGTTATTACTTACCTATTACTAAGGTAGCTCCTCACCAACACACTTTGCTCCGTGATTTATTTTGCGTGTGAAGGACTGGAATAACTTGCTCGTGTGGGTATTAAGTGGTCAAGAGTGAAGTATTTAGGAATTACCAAGTATCTACTTACTGAACCAAGTCTTACCGCTTTATCCCCCAACATAACATCGCTATTCATCATCTGAATCAGGTCGAGGTAGGATGGTACCTAGTTGATCATGAAAATAAGTAAAAGAATAAGTAAAAGAAATAAAGAAAAAAGAAAAGAACTATCGTATTTATCATATATATATTCATAACATTTTGCATGGCGGTGATCGTCACAAACGACTAGCAATTAAATCTGCCATGATCTTTATCATGGCGTACCTAAACGTCTCATCTCATGTATTGCACTCGACTTAAAAACTCCCGCTTTTTAATCAGTTCTTTTAATTAATTTAGAAATCTCTTTACGCGTGAAAAAGACCTAATAACGTCCAAAATAAATAATAGTAAAAAAAAAATAAAAAAACACGCTTTTATAGAAAATCCAACTAAAAAATAGAAAATAAATGTGAATTAAGAATCGTGTAACTGTAATAAAAGCGTGGGGTGATTTTTAAGATAATAATATTACCAAAATGATAATCCTTCGACTCATTAACACCATGCACTTCACGCTTTTATTACAGTTACACGATTCTTAATTGAAATTTATTTTCTATTTTTTAGCATTTTTAGTTGGATTTTGTATAAAAGCGTGTTTTTTAGTATTTTTAACTATTATTTTTTTATTTTTTACTTTGATTTTTTAAAATGAAATTTAGTTTTTTTTTTTTATTTAAATATTGAATTGTCATCGGTCCTCAATAAGTCTACGAAGTTAGAAAGAAATCTGACCGTTTGAAGTGAGTCAAAATCAAGTCCAAAGGAGTCGGTTACAAGTTACAAACAAACACACAGGTGAAGCTAATAATTATAAAGCGTGTAAAAAAGGCAAATGTATAATATAGCTAATAAGTATCTTGTTATAGATATCAGATACTTAATAGGTACTTTAATTACAGTATATTATTATAATATGTAATGAGTAGATTATCTACTCAGTTGATAAATAATTAAAGACAAATAATAAGTATTATCTAGTGTCATATCTAGTGATAGTTTGACTTCTCAAGAAATTGATCAATGGATATAATATTCACAGTGCTGTCGGACAGCTGCTGATTTTTACGATTTTCTTGCAGTGTTCTTGCGGAAGAGGGAGTGCTTATTCGCTCACATTACCTGTTGATACTCGAGTCTTGAAGATCCAGGATTTAGATAATTATCTTGATGATATTAGGTATTCATTAGCGTAGTTATAGATCGATTGATGAAGCTTTCATAGATTTTTTTTTCAATCGTACCCTATCTATGTCTGTGATCGTACCTAAGTAGTGACCCGATAATCTTTACCGGGGTAGTGATATCGTTTTCATTATCGCTAGTCATACGAGTGATGACTTTGTACACTCAGTGGAAAAAAGGCTTAAGATGAAAATTGCAATTTTACAGAAGAGCAAAAAACTGTTAAAATATCATTAAGTAGTCTAAGGAATTTACATTACGATTTCTTGCAAAACCGTCAAGATTAATAAAAAAATTTGAAAAAAATAGAGCATATATGCAGCTTTTGTCCCTCTTTCCAATCATATTAATAACTAAAATTCAACGTAAGAAAATTTATGCTTTTTTCACTGTGTGTGATACGATAAGATAAATAATAATAATATACGGGATGGAGTATAGGCTACTAAACTATATTTTCCATTATCTAAATTTTCGCTCTTCTCTTTGAATCAGAAGGTAGACAGACCAGCAGTAAGCTACTAATAGTTTGAAGTTGATAATTTTGTAGGTACATCACATTGTGAACGAAGCCGTCAGCCAGTAATTAGATAGAGCGATGTACCAATGACTTATTTGGTACCACGATTTTTAAGTATGTTGGTGGTGAAACTGGCGAAGTACTTGTTTAGAAGAGACAGTCGATTAATACGACTTGCCTGATAAGCACGTCTGGTAAAACGTATTGCATCACTCATTATAATCGGAGACTTTATCACCACGTACCAGTGCCTTGTGATTAGTTGATATGTTAAGCCGTAATACAATCCTAATACGGTGATTGATTACATAACGAAAAACATCTATATCGATCGATTGTCGTATTAATATTATAAATGTAAAAGTTTGTGAAGATGTTTGTTTTGCTCCTCAATCACGCCACAACTGCTTAACCGATTTGGCTGAAATTTGGAATGGAGATAGCCTATACCCTGGATTAACATGTAGGTTACTTTTTATCCCGGGAAAGTTCAGGGTGCGTGCGTGATTTGTAAAAAATCGATTTACACGCGCGCGAAGCCACCGGCGTCACGGTGTTTGTGGTCGTACTCCTCCGAAACGGCTTGACCGATTTTTATGATTTTTTTGTGTATTTTTGGGACATATGAGAATGACCTATTCTCACTAAAGTATATTTCATACCGCTAGGTGATTAGGGTGTCCCTTACAGAATTTTTTGGCAGAACAACGTTTGCTAAGTCAGCTAGTATGTAATCAACATAACACTATCTCTGGCTGCAGATGGTTATGATGTTTCAAGCTACTAAGATTTCTAATATAAGTATATCTAAAATAATATTGATTTTCATCAATGCAAAGCTATACTATATATGTATATACGAGTAATAGCACATGAACGACGCGACGCGACGTAGCGCACCTGACTGATCTATTTTTGTTTTACAAAGCAAGACACCACCGGTTTTTGCGCATTAAAAGAAAAAGTAGGAAGTAAACCTGATTGGCCATATGTTTGCGAACCTATGTACGTACCTATGTGTAACAAACCTATAACTACTGGAACTGGTATTTTGCTCTGAATACATGTCTCCCATTCTTAAGACATGGTTAATATGAAGTTATGATAGAGCAAGAGGTTGGTTGGTTAACCCCTGCGACTTAGGTGGTCAGAAATCTCCTCAATGGCCAACAGCACAAACATAAAATTTTAAAAGCTTGTTTTTGATTTTTTTTAACTTAATATTTTAAAAAAGTTAAAAAAAACTCAAAAACAAGCTTTTAAAATTTTTTGTTTGTGCTGTTGGCCGTTGAGGAGATTTCTGACCACCTAAGTCGCAGGAGTTAACCAACCAATCCCTTGCTCTATCATAACTTCATAACTAATAAAGTTAGTCAATATGCTACCACTATTTCTGCGGATGAGTTCTAAGGACTGACACGAAAAGTGCATTGACCTTTAAGTTATGAAATATTTACTCTTATCATTTCAGTAAATTGTAGACTACCTTTTACAATTCATAGAAATAATAATAAGCTTGAATTCGTTTAATTGGTTTTTATATTGAAGAACTAAAGCTCAATAAAGCCATATTAATTGTTTTTCCATTTTCGCAAAGTAGGTAGGTAGGTTAAGTATGGTATTTCCAAAATATTACGATACTACGATAACGGGTAATGTATCAATATATCTACAATATTAATATTATGTCGGTTTCGTAGTTAGTTTGGTTGCAAAAATTCATAGAATTTTTTTAATTTCGTGCTAAACTGGTTCAGTTCCGGCGGAAAAAGTTATTTTTACGAAGTTGATATTTCATTAACATACCCACTTATACCGGAACCCTCCAAGCAGTATTGGTTTACCTAGTTCTCATCTCATTGATGAAGCAAATTTAATTCTCCTCAAGAATTTATTGCCACTAGCGGTCACCCATCCAACTACCTACCGACCGCGCCCGCTGTTGCTTAACTTTGTCGATCACTTAGGATCGACGCAAGTCGCTGGGCTATGAGCGTTTCCATAATATAGTACTTGGTAGTAAATAAAATATTCTTAAAAAAAAACTAAAACCTCACTTTTATCGGCATTACATACCTCATTAAAAAAAGCTTGATTTTGATTTCCTTATGTGGCCGCCACAATTTTCTTGCCTTGGGCGTCAGTGGCTCTACACCGGCACGGCAAAGGTAAAAGGGGATAGAAGGCGACTTTCTTCCCTTTTCTATCTTGACCGACGATACATCTGTAGTGGCTTTGGTGTTGCGTAGGTACATAATTATGTCCAGACCATGGGTGATGGTGACTACTTATCCAAAAAGTAAGTACCTACCTACTCTATGCACATAACGTCATCATGAGGGTCGCCTGCTCGATTGTCGGCTACCTATGTAGATACATTAAAAAAAAATCATGTTTTAAAATTATTTTGAAAAACAATATTGGTACAAACATTAAATTTAAATACAACAAATAAACATCACCTATTATAGTTTTTCACAGAAATAAATTTGACTGTCTTAAGACTAAGCATTAAAACAATATTATTCATTATACTTAATTTCTCAATGCTCAAATGTAAGAGGTGGGAAAAAATAGATAATATTTAAAGAATTCCATATATTCCGAGGCATATACCTATATGTAAAATAATAATAATTTATTTATCATTCTTTTAAACCTAGTAAGTAAGATAGCCCCTGTCATCTGTTAACGAGTAGCAAAACTTGCTCTAGTAAAAGTTGAGTTCATTCCACGCTAGGTGGCATTAGCAAGCACTGCAAATTTTTGTACTGGTAACATTAATTAATGTACATGTGATGTCAAACGAGATTTTTTAAATTAATTTAATATCATCACAGTTCACCACAATAATTAAAATCTAGACTGTCAAGATTACAATATTATAGTCTCGTGACTATTTGATTTGCAACTTTTTGGCGCTAATTTTATTAGCTTCCATAGAATAACACTCTAGAGTGGAGACGGAGTAACAAATATAATCGATTATAAAAATATATGATTGTATATTTTGAAAAAAATATTCCGAAAGTATTTTTCCATTGATAATAATAATCATTAATATTATATTATATCCATATCATTCATATTAATATTATCTTTAATACATTAATATTGCGCATCCAAAAGAAATTAAAACTGTATAATTGTTAATTATGTATTACAATATAACCTAACAGTTATTTTATTATTATTCCCCGTAGTTGCTCTAATGAAGACAATTCCTTTTCAAAACTTCAATTAAAATTTTATACAAATATAATATATAAAAAATCTTATCTTCTTTTTTTATTTTGATTTTTATTTGTAATTTTCCTTTTTTTGTGAAAAATTACGTGAATATACCTACGTTACTATATTTTGGTTTGAAAAGCCAAGTACAACATTCCATACTTCCAGATGGGGTGTTTGCTGACCTTGGCAGAACCTAGCTACACTATTTTATCTAACAAAAAATTAAAAAAAGGAACCCTTACAGGATCACCTTTCACAGCCAATTTGCTCCGAAACTACTGAACCAAATGAGTAGAAATTTGGCACTCATATCCTTTTTTGTGACCCAAAGACGAATGTATGTATAATGTAAGCACCTAAAATGTAAAGAACGTAAATTAAAGACAAAAATTGACCATTTCCCCCTTATCTCCGAAAATACTGAAGCTAGAATTTAATAAATTAATAAAATAGTTTTTACATAAATATTACAGGAAAACCCTTAAGAAGTCTATGGTCTTAAGAAACGGTGGGAAAAATGGTAAATAGATAATCAACGTAAGGAACCCTATTCACGCGAGGTTAACTCGCACTCGACAATTTTTTTTTAATTAAACTATCATAGCCTAACCTATTTTTTTACATCACATTACATTTTATAAATGCTATGTAAGCGCAAAGGCGCTCTTGTATCCCATGTCAGTAAAGAATATGCATAGGAAACATTAATATTGACAAAAAATAAGGTTACTCTGAATAAAAATTTAAGGTCTAAATTTTTTTTCTAATTATTTGATGCAAAAGCACCTACCTGAAAGTAATAGTGGTGGCGGCTATGATAAATTGACATGAAGTCCTATTTAATTGACATCCAATACGGTACGTTTTTTTACTGTTAATTTTATTTTAATATTTTTTGGGGGTGTACGTGTAATTCATATTGAATTTAGTGTGACGTAAGCCTATAACCGGTGGACGATCTAAATATTTCTAAGTTCTGTCAGAACAGATTTTCCATTTCAAAGTATTCCGTGAGGTCTTCATAACTGACTTACTTTGGCTGAAATCTTAATACTCCTTTTGTCTTCGCTCTAATCGGATAATAATTAATTAATATTATTTTATCGTATTGTTTCAGTACTAATTACATATTTAGGTATCACAAGCTATTTTTTACCTAGAAAATACAATCTTTGAAAATATTGCAGTGTGTATGAAATGCTGTATCTATGTATAGTTAGTAGTTATTATTTTGTGACGTTGTTAAATAAAATTAAAGTTTACAAATTAATGATTAAAATATCAGTGTTGTAATCCACTTTATCAGAGTAATAAAATCGATATTTTTAATCGATTTTTTTAGTATTGTCAGTACTCAAATATCGATAATTTCTGAAAATAACGATGAATCGATAGTTTTTATCAACCCTAATGTCTTTTATGTGGAATGGAATAGAAATTGAGTGAGTGAAGTGAGTTTGTCAGTCTGTGTGTTATGAGATGAAAATATGGGAGTGGACTTTAAGTGTTCATGATAAACTAGAGTAGGAATACTAGGAATAAATAGATTTAGAATTTAACAAATTATAGTTCTGGCCTTCTGGGTTCAAAACCAAAGGACAATCCTTAAAATAATGAAGTTGTTAACGCCTAGTAACTTTTTAGTGGCATTATTCATTAAAGATTGAACACAGCTATTTTTATAACCTAAATTAGTCATCTAGCTGACGATAAATGAAGAGGTGACAAACGTTCTCGGAATTACAATAAATATTGTTTAATCTCTACTAGTAATAACACTGCAAATAAGTATTTTTTCCCTCTGTGATGACCACAAGTTTAGTGTTGATACCATCCGAAGTATCAGGAATCTTGGTCGGTAAGTAAAACATTAAATCTGTAATCCTTCATAATAAGGTTGTTTTCCCAGATAAATTTCTTTTCCCTGTATTACCTGAAAAAATATTTACGTTATGAGTCAAAAAAACATAAATATTGTTGACTTGTTCAATGTTTAAAAAATAGAATATTTCAAGAGTTATTCGACCAGCCAAGCAGTAACTTTCACGCAGTTTTAGAATCGCGTGATAATCTTTCTCTCGGATATTGTGAATTAAATTAGTTACATGTTGCTTCGTATATTATTATAATGTATGCAAAATATAGCATTCATATTGTATTCTTTCATGAGACACCATTAAAAATAGGAAGATATCTGTCCATAGAATTTAGTTGAGTACCATCTAATTGGCATTTTATTATAACTATGTAAAACGAATTCTCCAATTTTGTTGTCTAGGTCTAAGAACTATCTTACTCATGTTACCTGTTCAGCGTTTACAACAATTAACTGTTAGTCAATTACCTACTTGTTATTGTTTATAGAAACTTTCCTCTTTTGCAACTGTATAGACAGTTTTTACCTGTGCTAAGGTCGACTAAGAATACTTGAGTCAGGCTATGATATCCTTAATGTCTGTAAGGTGCAATAATATTTATACTACATGAATATATTAACTACGTACCTACTTCCACATTTAATATTTGTTATTTGCTTAAAAATCATTTCATATAAGATTTAAGATTGTTTCATATAAAATATGAAAAGTGTAATAAATTACAGTTACACACACATTTCTGTTTTTACATTTTATTATGTTATCTATACTAATATTATAAAGAGGAAAGATTTGATTGTTTGTTTGCATTGAATAGGCTCCGAAACTACCGAACCGATTTGAAAAATTCTTTCACTGTTGGGAAGCTAAACTATCCCCGGGTGACATAGGCTATATTATATTTTTTTACTATTTTTCCCGAAGCGAAGCCAGGGCGATTTCCTAGTAACTAATATTTTAATAAATAGACGATAAAAATATTTTATAGTAACATCTGGTCAATGTTACACCATTTCCTCTCGCCTCTCATGCACAGCTATCACAAGCTTGCTGATATGTTAGTTAACTGAAACATTTGACAGTTGATGCTTAGAGCTAGCCTAAAATATTAACTGACTTTTTCTGAAATGCTGATCAACTAAAAATATTAAACATTCAACTGTCATATCTACTGTCAAACATTAATCAGGTTGCTGAAAGGCCCAGGTAACACACACAATCATTATTGTCAATAAACAATGCTTCAAATTATGATATAATAACTTAACCGCCATCAATTATATAAGAAAAATAGGATACTACCCATAGAGAGTAAGATTAAACTACATATAATAAAGGAAAATATCAACAGGAAGGAATTATTCAAAACAATACCCCGTAACAGCCCGACTCGTACCAAAAGGAATCGGTTTAGCAAAATTAGAACTAAAAATTACTATGGCAAGCGTTCCATGAGGTACATGGTGCCAGTTATCTGTAACAGTCTTCCCTTTTGTGCGACAGAAATCTCTTCGTATAGAATATTAAAGAAAAAACTTGAGCAGTATTTTTTGGAGTCCATAACCTAGATTTGATATTTTGTGACAGCTGTATATTATGTTAAGTCCAAAGTCAAAGTCAAAATATTTTATTCATATAGGTATCACTGATACACTAATGCACGTCATTGTTTAATAATCAATTGTTAATTCTTTGTTTTTACACGTTAAAATTATAAATAATTTCAGTTCTATCATACAACACACTATTTTATAAGACCTACATAATATTGTTGAATAAGATACATTGTAGAATAAGAGCAAATACTCTCCACCTACAAACTACTCGATAGTTTGGCGGGTTGTTGTATTAGTTATAAGCATGTTATTTTGTGAATAAACGATTTAAAAAAAATAGTGAAGTGCAGACTTATGTGAAACCTACTATAGCCTTGGTTTCACCAAATGACATCCATCATAATTCCCGTCATAATTGGAAGGATTGTTGATTGACAATACTGATTGTGTACTAATTGTGTAGTAACCTGGACCAAAGCATGATTATTTTAATAATAACTTAACATGCTTTGGTCCACTGTATTTTGGTCCACACTATAACTTCACCTCAAAAACATATATCAAAAAGAAACTCCATTTTAGTTAAATGAAAATGAGTTAATTTTAATTTAAACAATGTTCTTGAATCTCAATTTCAATTGAAAGAGCTGTAAAATTAATATATCTATGTCTTAAAATACACTTTAATAATAAAAATCAGTCAATAATGAAAGTAATATCAGTAACTAAGGTAAATAACTAATACTTAATAATAAAACTTCCCTTCGAACACCACTCTGCTTCTTATTTTTTAGCTTGTTTATCGCATGTGTGCACAACATTAAGACAACAGGTAAACTGAGTGGATTTTTTAAATACCTGGTGAAATGAATAGATGTAAATATTGCAAATTCTTATTACTACATTATCTGAAATACGTTTAAAACTAACCATTTACCATTATATCATGTAGAAATCTGTAATTGAAGAAATGTAGTCCAGTGGCTGGATATCGGCACATGGCCGGCTACTGGCACATTTACCCTTTATGCTATATATTAATGTTTAAATTCAAGTTGTCTCAATATTTATAATGTCATTAATTTATTATGACATAATATTTATAAATCAATTATCTTCATGCCATAGCAAGGGCTTGGAAAGAGTACTTGTGGACTTTAATAAATTCCTACCAGTTAAAGTTCTACTCACAGGCCCCACAGCCTCATTTTTATGGAATGTTTTTATTCTGAACTTAACAGATATTTAAACAGGATTCACATGGCTAGATTTGATAATGTAAAAAACTTAAATAAATAAGAAACTTAAACTCTTAAATAAACTTATATAAATAATAGACCGCCTTTTGTACTACATGCTATTTATATTATGTTCTAATGTAGATTACTACTATTTGGTGTGTACAATAAAGAGTATTCTATTCTATTCTATTCTATTCTAATAATAATATTTTTTCTTTTTGTTTTTCTTCTTGTGTATTAATTTGTGTAATTAATTGGTGCTAACCGTTCTAATGAAATCAAATAAATAAAAAAAATAAAAAAAGGTTCAGGGGAAAGTTACTAGGTACCTAACTAAACTAAAAATCTATACTATGATAAAACTGAAAGGGCAAATTTTCTGTACATTCAATATTTATTAAAAATTTCGATTAGGGGTACTTCAAGAACGTGTTCGAGCACAAAAATTTTTTTTGAATTATTGTCTGTCTGTCTGTTTGTTTGTCTGTCTGTCTGAAAATTGGGAAAGTTGTTACTAATACACCGCGACATATTTTAGGATACTTTTTATCTCGGAAAATTTAAAGGTTTCCTTGGGAAATGGAAATTTTGTATGGAATATTTTTAAAACATTAACCGATTTGCTTCTTTGCAACAAATGTGCCTTGCTTAAATTGATGGAATACATATTTTTCAGTTCTTCAAAATTTTGTAATAAAAAGAAAAAAATATATAAATTAATGTGAATATTGATTATTTTTCAAAACCCGTTCTTTGAGGAATCCTTTGTGATTGTATCGTGGGTTTAAGTATATGAATTACTAAATATAAGTACTTCAACATAAATTCACCGTTTTTTAAATTTTCTTCTGCAAGAGGTACAAATAAGGTAAAACATAATTACCATATGCGAAGCTGCGGGTAACAGCTAGTATTATTTTTTAGAAACTTGAATTTTTAATAGGTAGGTATGTATATGAATCAGTGTAATGTTCGCGTTTTTCGTGACTTTTATTCGTGCGCGATACTTGAACAAAGTCTCGCCAAACCCACATTAAGAGTGCCATTCACCCCAAATTATAATAATGAGCGATATTTTTTGTTTATACGATACAAATAACTATAGTGAGGTACAAAATGTATATAATCACTTATCCCCTTATTAGCAGTTGACACCCGTACAATTAACAACGATTTGTGTAAATTTTCCTGAATATGTAACTCAAAATATCGATTAGTTTAACCTATTTTTACCCTTTTGAGAATTGCGGAGTTGACGAAACTATTGACGACACAATGGACATTTTATCTGTCAGCAAGCTTCTAAAGATTTCGAATTTTTGATTAAATTATACATAGGTACTTTCGTGGATAAACTCCCGAAAGCTGATAACCGAATTTTAAGCTGTTTGGCACACAGCTTCATTTTAATATTATAAGACAACACACTAAAGCTGGCGGTTCGCGCCGCGACAGAGACAAGCGACCGAGACAAGAGACCGAGACAGGAGACCGCTATCGTCACTTGACCATATGCAATGAATAGGCATCAGTTCGCGAACGAGACCGAGACAGGAGACAGAGACGCGAGACCGGAGACCGCGCGACAGTCGCTGCCCTGGACTAGTAGTGTCTCGGTCTCGTCGTGTCGCGCTCGAACTGAACGTGTGTTTATTGTAAAAAATGACTACTTTTCCTGACGAAGACTGTGAAAAGCTGATTGAACTGATCAGACAGCACCCTCCGATATACAATACTCAACTGGAGTCCTACAGAGACGAAAATTTAAAGAAAAATATTTGGAAAAACATAGCTGAAACCATAAATAAAACCTTCTTCTTCCTCCAATGGAAGTTCTAATTAGACAGTGTAAATTAATGGCACAGTACAACATAAGTAACTCCATCGACAGACTCTGAAATTGAATGAATTGCAGCTTTGGTCGCGGTCTCGGTCTCGTCCCACAGTAGATGCAGAAGAGACCGAGACACTTGTCGCGGTCTCCCGTCTCGGTCTCTTGTCTCGGTCGCTTGTCTCTGTCGCGGCGCGAACCGCCACCTTAAAGGATTATTGGCGCATTGATCTTTTGATTTTTTGATTTTGATCTTTTGATTTTGATTGAATTTTATTATATTATAGTTATTATTTATTACAGATGTAGGTAAATATTTAGGATACGGTACAAAGTGGAAGGGGGAAGGGAGAAGATAGGGGATTCGATGCTGATTACAACGGTACTAGGTACTCGCAACTCTCGGCGACGCACCGTTTTCGAGGAAATGGAAAAAAACATAATATCTAACCTCAGTACTAAATATAATTTAAAAACCAGAAATGACAAAAAAATACATTTAAGCTATTAAATCGGTCACAAATATGTTATTTATATCTACACTAGTAACGTTATAATTATTTGACTACGTCGCAGATTTCGACAGAATCCCACTTTGCGGAGTTGAGTTATGTAGATTTTTCGTGGTGGGGGGCTTTGCCCCTCGATCCTGATGCTAGGCCTACTGTCTATTTATTTGAAAGAAATTTAAGTATCAACATTTACATGAATTACATTGAAATGTTTCGGAGGTATATATTATGTCTTATAGCATTAAAATGAGGCTGAGTGCCTCTCGGCTCGTTTGGTTATCAGCTTTCGGAAGTACACCCACCGACACTTTAGTTAGGTAGAGATCATATACTTAAAAAAAATGAGTGGCTTCAACCCATTAATGGCCCACTACTGAGCACGGGTCTCTCCAATGGAAGAGGCCTAGAGCATACCACCACGCTGCTCCAGTGCGGCTTGGTGGAGGGGTTAATGGCCAACCCGAGTGTCAGAAGTTTTTACGCCGTCCGAGGGCCTCCGACATGGCTTAATGACTGTTATCTTGTGATAACAACCGGGACCGATGGCTTTACGTGCTCTCCAAAGCACAAAAACGATCAAGAATATTTTGCTACTGGCGGTCAACCATCTAACTACTGACCGTGCCCGCTGTTGCTTTGTTACTTAGAATCGATACAAGCTGCCGAGCTATGAGCGCTTACGAAAAAATGAGTGCCCACACTAAATTTTAGTGCAAGCTGTATGTGGAAATATGTATTTCTTAAATATAGTGGAAATGTTTGTTTATATTTAATGTTTATTTAATAAATAATAGCGTCGTAAATTTCCACTTACACATTATAATAGTAATAATATAACGCGTCCCTACGTTCATGTTCAAAGTAGACGATCTTGTTGGTAGGTACGTGTCTCCCTTCCAACCCAAAGGTCCTGAAGTGTACTCTACCGCGCTACTTCAGTGTGAATCATTATTTAGGATTAACTCAAATATGTGCCCAGCAACCTCTTATCCGTGGAAAGTACGTGATTAATCCCTCTTGTTCGCCCATTGTGCCCGACAGCCTTTTCGCGTTTTCTGCTTGTACTCGTATACTAGGCAGTCGCAGTCTAGCTTTAAGCACGCCACCTGCTACTCGCATTATCGTCTATAGCTTGTTGCTTTTCGGTAACCTAACTATATTTTTTTCATGTGTATAAAAGTGAAGATAATGTTGTTTTCAAGTGTTAAAGTGTTTATATAATTATTATAAGGATCACTAGCGCTCTGCCCGCGTTTTCCGGGATAAGTGGTACCCTATATTATTATCCCGGACCATTGCCTACCTGATTGATTTTCATAAAAAACTGTTCAATAGTTTTTGCATCAAACATCCCCACAAATTTTCACATTTATACTATTAGTAGGATATCGTCATCATCATTGCTACCTATAACGGCCCTACTGATGGGCTCGAGTCTCCTCTCGTACAGTCAGTTGTACAGGTCATAGCCTATGCAGTTGGCCAAGTGCAGACTTCACACTCCTTTTCAAACTCTTAGGCGCACTAGTTTCCCCATTGTGTTTCTCCACCCAAGCAAGTAATAATAACTTCCTAATACAAAACTTTGTAGTTTAGAAGCGCGTGCAGGATTCAGACAAACCCCCCGTAACGGAGATCAAAGTGCAAACTACTTCATAGCTATCACCGTTCTGGGAATGAAACGAGATAGATAATAATTTTTTTTATCGTCACTAAAAACTACAAAGGGAGCCCTACACTCTCTTTATAGGGTTTATTCAAACGTAATCAGTTTTTTCAGGGTACTTCGGCTACGGCTAGGTTAGGTTAAGTAGTTAATGAGTCAATGAACTACGGATCTTAACACGCACTTGGCCGGTTTTTATTAATTTATAGGCACGCGAAGAGAATACTTATGTACTCTTTTTACCAAACTGCCAAGGAAGGCTTATGTTTTTCGCGCGTATCTTGTATGCATGTGTGTAATATTCTTTATTTCCTCGTATCTTCCAAACCGCTGGACCAATGTATATAATTAAGATATCTTTAGATGTTTATTGACACTTGATAGCCCAAGTGTTCTTAGATAAGTGAAATTTAAAAAAAAAAACAACAAATATAGTGGCTGTAAAATGCCATTGTTTTAATATAAAAAAATAAAAATAAATGGAATAATGCAATATGGGTATTAAATTAAAGAGCTCGCCATAAGGATTTCTAAGAAGTATATCATGATAGCTTTTTGATAGCAGGCGGGTTTTTTTTATTTTTAAATTTATACTAGTTTTGTACAAAATTTCGCGCGGAAGAAGTAGGTACAGAATGCTAAATTGGATGCATAATATTGTGTCACAAATTCATTTAATAAATTATGAGATAATGAAGCAACCCTTTGAAAATATGATATACGGTTGAATTTCGATCGCATAGCGTGTCTAGTATTAATCTGAAAGAATAAGCTTTTACTGATCTGACGTGAAAGTTTTATCGGATTATAATGATGAAATTACATAGTGATATTACATATTTTATATGACATACATACGTCACTACGCCACGGTAACACTATATTGATGATTTCTATAGTGAATTCATTATGATTTGACCGATACGAACATTCAAAAGTTGTGAATTGATGACAGAAACTGATAACAATAACAAAGGTTGATAGTGTGATATTGTATAATGTACAGAACATTGTTATGTTAATGGATGTGTTTTTATTTAGGCACATTAAAATTTACTTAGTTACTTGAGTTATTATTTCGTGCATTATTTTATTATTTTAATTAATGTCTTTGTTTTATTAGCACACCACAATGTTGTGCGAATGGCTTCCGCCTTTAAATAAATTGTCATTTTGCTATTACGAAATCCTCAGTTTTAAGTAATACAAATAGACAGGTGAATATTATAACCCTCAAAAAAAATGTTTAAGTCCGTGTAACAAACACGTTTACTAAAAAGTAAAAACCCACATAAAAATACCGAATAACTGTTTTCCACAATGAGAGGAAAATATCTTTGAATACATTAATAGTGCGGAATTTTGCTTTATGTGAGTCAGAAGGAAATGATTCTAATATCTAATAGATACATAACTTGGGTGCTATTCTAACCAGGGTCATCCACGCAATAGATCGAGGCGCGTCCAAGCCGATTTTAATAACTTTAAGATTCTTTTTTCCTGTTTGTTAAAATTTTTAAACATTTTTCTTTATTCTTTCAAGAAATAATAATAATAACGCTTCACACTCATAGCCCCACACTAGGATTCCCTGTGTCGTGGGTGCCATGGACAACACACAAGACAAGGACATTCACACCCAGACCGAGAACAGAAATTCAAACTCATCATTCAAATTTCTGCCTCGCTGGGAATCGAACCCAGGACCCTTGGCGCGGCGATCCGGCATGGTAACCATTGCGCCACACGAGTCGTCAAATTTTACCTTACATACTTTTTGTTCTATTATTTAAAGCTCTGAGAAATTATTAACAATGGAGTACAACCCTTATACACTAAAAGTAAGTACAAAGTAATCACGCTCGGCTAATTAAAATGTTGGCACACTCCATTGTTCTTTATTATGAAAAGTAATGTACGTAAACTGTAAGTACAATATGTAGCATACGGTTTCAGATCTGTTGTGTTGAAGAAGTTTAATTATTACAATAAAATACAATGCAATATTCTTCAATTCTTCATTGCACGAGTGGTGGTGATGTGCTACTGATATTTTTCAATTTATACTGATCCTATTTCAATGTAGGGTAAGCAGTTGGTACAATGATTGGCCCTTTAAGATGATCATCAACTTTGAAAATTTCTTGCAACAAAATATTATAAAAGTTAAATAAAAAATACCCCGACCTAATAAAAAACAAAATAAAAGTCTGAATAGATAAAAAGTTAAAAATCACGAAAGAAATCTTTAAAAAGTTGTATAATATTAATAGTGTGTGTGTGTGTGTGTGTTATTATTAGTGTGTTTTGTTATTATGTATTAGCAATCAAAAATTAATCGTACGGTTTATATAAAAATCTCGATTGAATACATTATACTATAATTTATAATACAAGATAATATTAATAAATTCATTTCACTGCAATTTTAATAAATGGATTTTAAATCGTAGGGTCAATTAATTGTAAGGGGGCCAGAATTAATACTGCTTACCTTCAATCCTTTAAACACTGCCTAATTAAACCCAATGATTCCAGGTACGAAGCTTCGAACTTCATTCGTACTTCTACACATTTGACTTGAGTTTGAATTTTACCCGCATCTTTTAATTTGTCTAATAATGTGAATATAAACGTTACTATTTACTACATAATAAGACGAATGTACTACACCTAAACTTTAAAAAAATAAAGAAAATTTTTACTAAAAGCAGTTTTCTTTTTCAGGAACTTCTGTTTAGCAAGGTCGGAGTTGCCGCTGTGATACTAAATCTATCGGTTGGTAAGTACCTAAATATGAATTGTCACTTCATACATTATTTACAATATCGAAGCTAAGCTGTCATAGCCCTATGTTAAGATGAAGAATTAATGAATTCTTCAGTAATGTAGATCAGATAGTACGTTAAGGAGAGTGTTAAACTTTGTCGGAGGCCTTGGAGTCGTATAAAAAAGTCTGACTTACTATTTGTACCCTACATCAATCATTTGGGGTGTAAGAGGCTACTCAAGTTGGATTGGATTTTTGAGACCAAGCTTACCTCTTCTGCTTGTGGTGCACTGTGCCATAGAACAGGATAAATAAAACAATAAGTCATAATAGCAAACATTTCTTCATTCTTCATTTCTTTCTTTCTTTTTCTTCTCTATTTCCTGGCCGGCAACGCATCAGTGATGCCTTTGGTGTTGCTGATGTCCATGGGCGACGATAGCCACTTACTTAAAAATTCATTAAAATGAATCAAACAATTGAATGTTGTTAGAAAAGATTATCGAGATTTTCTCTTTATTTTTTTGTGTCTATGTTGCTCGAGCGCGCTTGTAGAATGTTACCTATCCTTATGTGTATAATCTATTATTTAGTTGTTAAAGTCACGAGCATGAAATATGGTTAATATATAAGGTGGCCATACGACCCGCTTTAGGCGGGATTGTCCCGCTTCCAGGCTGTCTGTTCCCGCCGCGCTGTCCCCGCGAGAACAAATAAGTCCCGCTTAGTTTGGTATCTACAAAGTTAGCCATATCAATCTCTTTCGAGTAAATAGATAAACTATACGTGGCCGCAACTAAGCCATAATTACATACTGTGCAAATACATATCCATTTCATTTAAATTACTGGATTACGCCCGATGAGCCTTTTTTTAGTCTGAGCGTTGAACCGATAATAATTATTGTATAAATATATATAAAATACCGTACGCGTCCCGCTTTGACGCGAGAAAAATGGACACTTTATTAATATACCAACAAAATTATAATCCGCGCGAAGCTGTAATGGCCGATAGCACAAACAGGAACAAAAAAGATAGCAACAAAATTGGTTACGGCTGATACTCATGGAATATTTTGTATTGTAGACTTATTGTTATAGAACGTGAAAACTTTCAAGGTATTCAGTTTATACTGTACAGGGAAATGTCTAGAGAACATTATTTTAAAAGCATTTATTAAAGGTCTATTTTATTTTGTCTGCCTCAAAATATAAAGGACATAATATACACGTTAAGGTCGTTATTTACATTAAATTCTGATTTGTTTGTAAAGATTACGGCAGTTGAGGAGTTTAATCACAAGCTTCTTGACTGAAAAATGTTGTCTGTAAGTTGTTTCTTTGTTACTGGTAACCTGAAGAGCTCACAGCCCGGCGGCTTGTGTCGATCCTCAGTGATAGACAAAGTTAAGCAACAGCGGGCACGGTCGGTGAAAAAAATTTCTGTAGCGTTTCCGTGCTTCAGAGGGCACGTAAACGTTATATCGTAGATAATAGTCGTTGAGTCATGTCGGAGGCCTTCAGGCGGCATGAAAACTTCCGACATTTGCGTTGGCCACTAGCCCCTCTGTCAATCCGACTGGAGCAGCGTGGTGGAGTATGCATTAGGCTTCCTCAAAAGGAGAGACCCGTGCTCAGTAGTGGGCCAACCTTAATGGATTGAAGCCAACAATGGTAACTATTATTATTTTATTATATAAAGTTTTTGACTTATTCATATTTAAACTAATTGCTTGGTGAGATATTATTAGATGATACGTAGATTTATAACGTATCTATTTAGGTACCTATAATAAGTTGTCAATAACACGATAATATCAATAACATGGAAAATATCAATTTATAATTTATGGTCACAGTTATCGTAAAAATTAATCTAAAACTAGTTTGTAAAAATGTATGTGTATCGAAGTGACAACTTAATCTTTGTGACATAACTATTTCAAGTAACAAAACCTATCTTTTTTACTACCTTTTTTATTAAATTAAACTAAGCCAAAAAAATAACATATACGTAGGTTTTAGTTCTTGATGTGTTCATTGTTATTCTAAACTTCTGTAATTAACACGTTCTAGTAAGTTGTACCTAAGCGTATAATGTATGTATGACGTAAATACGGCCAGATGCGGATATTGATCTAATTTTTTAGCTAATATTATTAGTGGTTGGGAAATACGTGTATTTACGTTATATACTTTTGTCTTAGTGCGGAATATTCATGGAATAAAACCTTTTAAACCGTGCAAAATGCCTGGTTAACTACAACACGGCTAGGAGCTCGAGAGCCATCTGTTTCTTTCTTTCTTGGGCAGCAACTCATCGCTATGGGAGACGGTGGCCACTTACCATCTGATTGGCTATTATAGACGATTCTATAGCTCAAAGCAAAAAAAGCAAAGCAACAACCCATAATTGTCCCACTGCTGGGCACGGGGTCTCCTCTCACAATGTGAGGGGTACAGGCCATAGTCTACCACGCTGGCCAAGTGCGGATTGGTAGACTTCACACACCTTTGAGAACATTATGGAGAACTCTCAGGTGTGCAGGTTTCCTCACGATGTTTTCCTTCACCGAAGCAAGTGATAATTAACTTGTAATACGCACATAATATTTGAAAATTAGAGGTGCGTGCCAGGATTTGAACCCGGGCCCCCGCGTTCGGGAGACCAACGTTCTAACCACTAGGCTATCACTGATTCTATAGCTCAGTTTAAACTAATTCTGTTCAAGTAACGAATCGATAAGAGTTATCTAACTCTTATTCCTGATAGATTCCTGGCTGCGCATCTATCGCAGTCAGAAATCTAACATCTATGTACATATGTGTTACTTTTTTTTTTGTTAGTGTTTGTGATGTGTATTGTGTAATTTATTAATCATGAACATCATGTATACTAGGACTATTATGTGTGTCCGTGCGCGTACGCAAGTACTATGCGTTTAACTTAGTTATTAGTTAAATAGTTGCTATTATCCATATCATCAGCATCAGACTATATAAATTACTTTTGATTGATCATTATAACGATTGTCCTGGAAGGTACCTAGATCAATCTAACTTCTCAGTTAACTTACCATATTGTTTATATTCCAAGTCACGAGACTGCCTACAAACGCTATAAATTGCGGTTTTTCTACATAAGTGCTGTACATAATGTGAATATTTTTTTACCACTCCCCAATAATAATTATAAATTGAAATAAACAATATTGTAATTAATTTGGTACTTAAGTAAATATATGCGTATGGGTGCTGGAATAATGAGGTTGATAGTTTCATAATATTATCGCAAAAGAAAGGTATGAATGCTCTTGCTCCACTGTTCCACACTACTTAAGTGTGGAATGCCTCTGATGAGGGATTTGTTTATGGAACGGAACGGAATCGAATAGAATACGTAGATTATGTAATGACACCGGCTTAGGCGAAAAATCTGTGTAGAATAAAACAAGGAGGGGACCTAAATCAGCTCTAGAGTTGATTTAGTAGTTGCTGAGCTGCTGCTGTACTTAGTAGTTTTATGTAACCTAGTTTCCACTTTTGTACTTGTAAACCTGTACAATAATAACCACTTTATAATATTCGGAAACTAAGATGCCCCTAATGACAGCTGCCATTTATTGATATAAACTAACCTCGTATGGACGTATTTGAACGGAATGGAATAATCATTTAATCGATTTGAATAGTTGGAAACTTACAGACAAAGGATTTCGTCATTTGTTAAAAATCCCTACTTGTTTTCATTGGCGTTATTTAAAAATCATGTTAAACGTTACAATGTAGTAAAAATTCCATCACATCATAATTCTAATATACATATGTATATAATTCTAATATCTTTCTTTCTTTTTCTTCTCTCTTGGCCGGCAACGCATCAATTATGCTTTTGGTGTTGCTGATGTTCATGGGCGATGATAGCCACTTACCATAAGGTGGATCGTCATGTACTCTAGATCGTCTAGCAGCATGAGTTTGTTAGGAAGAAATAAAGAATATTCTATTGGAGTCGTAACTACATAATTATTAAGAATGTTGCAAAGATTTTTTTCTTTCGTGAACCGATTTTTTTTTACATCTCTAGTATCACTGTGATGACGAACGACAAATCGGACCTTTTAGTTTCTGATGACTATAGTTAATATGTATCAGACATATTAAATTAACCTAAGATTCTGTTGCATTCCACTCTTATTCGAGATAATTTTTACTCATTGCGTTTTAGGCTACAGCAAACTTGCATCCTTTCGATAACATTGCAATACGTACGATACGAAGTCTAAAGTCTGCGCTCTTGAAGCAGGCGCCCAGGTACGGACATCAGTACCTACTGATAATATCGATATGCGTCGATACCGGTGTCGCAGTTGTAGGTGTAGGGTAGGAGTGGTGGTCTTTCCCCTGTCCGTCCACAAGGCTCCGGTGACGTCCGAATGACGCAGGCTGTCCGCTGCGCGAGCGCCGATCCCTCACTGTCCGCCGCGTCGCCGACCAAACATAACACCTGCGTCCGAGCGTATACACAACACGCGAAAGTTACTATACGCACGCCTTTTTATTATTTGTATTCAATCGGTACCCCTTGCGCTCTCATTTAGAAAGGACCACTTCATCCTTGTACTCGTGCGACTTGGATAGCTTCAAATTAAATGTAAGTATAACTGTTTATTATAATGGATGTATTTAGTGTTTATTTTGTCATAAAATTGTGTTAATATTAATTAAAAAATAATTACAATTAATAAGTTTGTACGGGGTGCAAGGTCATTGATAGCAGTTGTTTAAAAAGATATGATTATGTGACTCGAAATTTTGTAATAAGTGCACTGTAATTATGCAAAATTACCTGTGTGGATAACAACAAATTTCACGGGCAATGATAACAAAGCTGCTAATAATAGTGTTTAATAGTCTTGTTCCTACAAAAGTTGTTGTTAGTGACATATTTGAAATTCCTAAATATTTTATTCAGGCAATAGAGCCGAATCTCTATAAACTCTTTTATAATTATTATGTTCGAAGAACGTGTGTTATTCCCAAAACTAATAGGGATCTAGATAAATATTGGCAGATATCATGATCGATTTGTAACTTGGAACCGTCTGGTTCAATGAAATGCAATTTTATGTGTTGAAATATTGCAAGAAATTAGGACGGTCAATGAAATCATACATAATTTTTTGAGGTAAGTCCAAGTTGCGTAAATTTTTTTTTGGTCATTGGCAACTATTTCATAACGCAAGGAACGAAATAATATTTAACATTTTTAATTCAAGGTACAAATTTACATAGAAGTCAAACTTTCTTGGTTAAATTTCATTATAAAGTATGTTTGGTTATGGTTTACGTCGCCTATTTTTTTATCATTAATAGTAAAAATGTTTCCATTGAATTCAGACTCCATAGTTTTACATTTTAGGTTTTACAGCCAAATAAGTCCCAGTTATAAAGGTTTAATAAGTAGGTATAAGAAAATACTAGAAGTTTATGATTTGCGGTGTTTTTTTCATATAAAAAACCTTTTTCCTGTCTTCGTGTTGACACCAATTTCCATGTTGATGATTTGCGTAATATTATTCATTGTAGTACGAAATTATACTAGAATAATAGAAGTGGCTGTTTTAAGTCGTTCTTTATTTTAAAACTACGTATTTTAATTGATGTTACTTTAAAACCACTCAGCGTTGCCTGATGTCGGTTATATTGGTTTAATCGTTTATCATAATCGTAATTTATTCATTATCGTTTTTTAATTAAAGTCTATGGCTCTTCATAAAAATAACAGTCAGTCCTTTAACCGTATAACTTTTATAAGTTTAATAATTATTAATAGTTTCGTCTTACATATACGCATTCAAAATGCATGCCATTACGTAGCAAATAATATTTTAGATACGACAGGTTTCAAAAAAAATGGTTGATAATTTAATGATAAATGATAAATTGTCGATGTGTAATTTTGTATTAAATGAATGCTTCACATCACTAAAGTTTAAATATGAATATTAGTAGTCAGTAGTGTCAGTACTGAGCTAAGCTAGTCAGTGCTGTACATGCAGTGTACTAAGGGATAGGGAACCTAGAATATACCAAAGCAAGTTGCTTTATAGCGGACTGGTGGAGGGAGGAAACTAAAATTGCTTTAAGTGAAGTTTAAATTAACTTACCGCGGTTAAATTAACTCTTACTATATCCATGGTTTTCTTCGTAATTACTTAACGAATTGTTTACATATTCCGTAATTTATCCATTTTTTATTTGCAGTCAGACCCTTACATTTTTATGTAAATATTTAACAGAGTTCAAAAATACATGGGTTCTTTTCTACGACATCAGATGCAATAAAATTATTACTTAAATAAACGTTATCATTATGGATTTAAACGTTTTAACGATATTGCTAGCTGTCGTTAAATATATGTTTACATATTGACGTACTAATGGCCGGTTTCTGAAGTCTCCAGTTAAACGATCAACAGCTATTGAATCAATAAAGTTAAACTTAAGTTATATATTCGATAACAGTCACTGGGTTTCTGAGCACGCGAGGAGCCTTTCAATAACTATGAATCCAATAACGAGTATCTAAAACTGCCACTAGATGGCTCTCTTCAAAAGATAATAAAAAGATAAGTTTCAAATAGATATTATCATTTTATTTTGTCGTTTTGACTAATTGTATTTATTTTGTGGTAGTAAATATGTAAAAAATATTGAAATTTGGTATTTATTTGCGTCTGTTCATCATAGTCAAATATCAACAATAAAATTTAAAAACGTCAATTTAACGTTTATTTTGGTTACCATTGGTTACCATTGGTTACTATGGTAACATAGTATTTGAGAATAACACCTCTGTCATTCATTGTCAATCTAGAAAAAATTGTTGATTTCTTGCAAATAATTGTATTTGTATTTTCAATAATCTGAGGTCCTTGAGGCTATCCATATACCTACGGCACACACAAATGACCTCAAAATAGTTGTAACTTGTAATTTGTCATATTCTGTCCACGAAATGTTAAAATGAAACGTCAAATAAAGTTATGGAACCGGTAAACGGCCATATATGCTTAGTTAAGTTAATCTTAGATAAAACGGAATTTATCTATTATCGCCGTGCTCAGAAACGCTTTTTCGGAAGTTATCGACCCGTTAGCGTTTTTGAATAGATAAACTCTCGAAAAAAGGATCTCAGAAACCGGGCATAAGACATATTTGCACTGTTTTCTTTTACACCCTTATAGTTTCGTCATATCCGTCCGTCTGTCTGTCCTTCCGAAGCAAACCGCCGAGACCCTTTTATTAAAACTTCAGAATCGTAGAATAAAATATTGAAATTTTCAATAGTTTTTTCAATATTCATTTATTTTCAATATTCATCGTCACGTTACCGTATTTTTTATTCGTCGCGTACCCTACAGTGTAAGGTATTGTTGAAAAGGTCGTTCAGAAATATTATGGGTCTTCCAAGATCGTTTTTGGAATTAGGGGACCGTTTGCGAAATATTTGGCTTTGAAGTGCTAATTTTGGTTACAGTCTAGTGTCCCTCCCCCTGCCGGCTAAACGGTTGCAGTTGGACAAGTGAAAAAATCTTAAAAATAGTATATAATTATGATGAATATACAAGGAAAACTATCTGTTCCGGCCGTCCAGGGGGTTTTCCTCGATGAAAAGACCGGAATATGTGTAGAAAATCGTATAATTTCGAATTTAGCGTATTACAATTGAAATTTTGCGTATTGTCGTTAGCGTAAGTAGTTGCGAACAAGTTAGATACAAAAGTATTCAAATTTGCGTGGTCATCGCTGAGAGGGGATGACCAGTAGTGGTCAGCGGCCATCCATTGGCTGGGCCGCTAAGCAATCACCGTCGCGGACGAATCAGCAACCGGCAGCTGCCACAGACTATTGTAGCGCATTGTAGTCAACTTGCGCGCGTAGATAAAAAATATCTTGTTGATGAGTGCATCTCATGCGCCAACATGCCCCCGGCCTTGGAAGGTCCAACTTCCAATGAAGTACAGGAGTCGAAGAGGCATCATCATAATCTTTGAGAACGCGCGTCGTATACTCCCCGTAGACGTTTTGATGACGGATGCTCTGCTGCTGTGGTGTCCAGGAGGTCGCTAGTATTTCGTGTCTGTTGATCCTCAGCTGGTGACGACAGCCAAGTCGGTACTGTCGCTTTCAGTGGTCGGCCAATCAGAGGATCACTAGGACTAAAAGGCTGTGGAAGGAGGATGTAAAAATACAGGAAATGAGGATAGGGATTCATGGCGCTGAAACCTGACTAAAACCTTTCAATGTTGAGTGCGCGTTACCCAGTGAACTCAATGAAAGATGTTTAAATGATGTGACTCCAGCTTCCTAAAGGCCACCGAAAATGAATTAAACATGTTAATTTTAACTATGATATATTTGAATTTAATGATTGAACTGTTTGTGTATTGAATAAAATTGTAAACCAAAAAGAAAGACAGGAAAGAATGTTGGAAAATGGTAAAATTTTTATGAGTTTATTAGATTAAGATTAGGAAACATTACCGTAGATTAACCACCAAGGTAACAACGTCAGAACTCAAAGTAGCGATGCAGTGTATATGTCTTTAGAGAAGTCACTGACAAGATATAAACGAACAGCTCGAGTTACGGAATAAACAAATTAACAATTATATTTACAGATTTGCCTTAACCTTTGCGATTCAAATGTACACGAATGATATACGCATATTGTAACGTAGCGTGTGTCGATAACACAGCAAATCTGAATGAGCGTAGCTAAGCTCGAGCTATACTGACCGAAGTCTTACAAGACAGATGTTTATAATGAAATGCAAATCGTTCTCTTAAGCGTACACCAAATTAGTGATATTTAAGAAATAAATATTCTTGCGTGTTAAGGTAATTTGTAATGATATGACGTGTTGACCTGTAAATAAAATTATTGTATTCAGATTTGATTTATTAAAATATATTTTGTTTATTTCTAGGTTTGGTTGTACATATTATAATATTTAATTATTAGTGTAATTGTATTATATGTGTAGTTGGTAAAATAATTCGTATTATATTCGTATATTTGCTAGCGAAATTGATGTGATTGTAAGGATAGTCGAATTTGAAGAAATAGCAATGATATTGAATAATTATTGAATGTACTTGAAAGTTAGACGTAAAAGAGTATTGTTCGCCCCTGAAGTTCGAGTTACCCAACGCATGAGGTGTCGCCTTGATGTGGATGCGTGAAAGAACCTTCATCATACCTATAGCGCATCGTAGTGGAGATGAAGTGATTCTTTTAACACGCTCTCATCAGTGCGCATGACGACACTTGATTCAGGTTTCTCCAGGAATGAAATTGTATAAATTGCGTAAAATAAAGAAAATACGAAAAAACAAAAGTACTTATTGATGCGAAGTAATTAATTAATTTGACCGGAAATAATCCAACCGAGGTGCGTATCTTGTAAGAAAGGACCGCTAGGTAACCTTATTTTCTTAGCTTTTAATAATTCCCAGAATTTATCAGCGCCTATTAAAATATCGATAGCACGGGAATCATAAAAGTACGGATCCACTAGCTTCACGTTATCCGGTACAATCACTTCTGCGCATTGTTTAGATACATCTGGCATAGATGATGTAATACTCGGCAAAACAAAACATTTCATTTTTGTACGATAGCTGGGGTTGGTGCGCGATTTCACCTCAATGTCACAGGCCTTCGTTGTCTGTGTCATCGAGCTCCCAACACCGCGTATTTCTATGTGAGATTCAATCAATGGAGTATTAATTTTATCGCAAAAAGATTTAGTTACAAAACATCGCTGACTGCCGCTGTCGAGTAAGGCGCGCGCTAAATGATAGTTATTACTATCATCGGCTACTTCGACTAATGCCGTTGACAATAAAACGGGTTTCACACAAGATGATGATGCGTATTGTGCCATTTCTATGTGTGCCTTGTTTACTTGAATGGATTGCATCGGCTCATTGATAACATTTGCGTTGGACTCGGGAGCCGACGCAGGAGACGCGGAGGGCACGGAGGGGTGCAATGACGAATGCATTGTCGCGGCCGTACGCCACCGGTCATCAGTCACGGGCGATAGATGATTTGAGACGGACCTTTTATGTATGTCGTCGGTATGAATTAACGTATTATGTTTGTTATTGCACAACCTGCACGGCCCAAACCTGCAATCGTCAACATCGTGACCCGGTCGCAAACAATTAACACATAGTCTATTAGTTTTAATTAGCGATAGTTTTGATTCGATATCGGAATTAATAAACTTCTGGCACGAATAAATGGGATGTTGCGCGTTACATGCCAAACAATTTCTTTTGATATGACCGTCGCGGGACTGCGGATTGTACGTAGAAACGTTGCAATGAATGTTATGTGTCGCGTGTGTACTAGCTGTAGTGTTATGATGTTTGCTATGTGACACCATTAACGTTTCTAGAACATCGGCCCTGTCTTTTAAAAATTTAATTAAATGCTCAACTTTAATAATTGTTTTCGAATCTCCGGTGCTAGAAAATAGTGTACTTTTGTGCTGCTCCCACTCACGCTCGGTGGTCGGATCTAGCTTTGATACGATTATGTAAATTATCAACGTATCCCAGGAGTCTGTAGGCTCGCCGAGGATTTTTAGAGCACGTAGGTTTTTTAATACAGTATCGATAAGCTTTCTGATTAACGCCGGCGATTCTTTGTTAAGCGTTTGTAAGTTAAACAATGATTTTACATGATTATGTATCAATAGACGCGAATTGTTGTATCTATTTAATAATAATTCCCAAGCAACTTCATAGTTGTCGCTGGAGAATTCCAATGAATCTATCACTAATTCTGCGCTACCCTTAAGAGACGATTTTAGATAATGAAATTTCTGAATATTGCTTATTTCGTTTGAATGGTGTACTAAAGATTGAAATGTGTCGCGGAACTCAAGCCAGTGTTCATAAGAACCGTCAAATGTAGGCATAACGATAGTCGGTAGTTTAACGGAATTATATGTGTTGTTGCATTGTTGAGAATTATTCGAAGCGGTATTATTTGTGTGCAGACATTCTGCTTGCGCTAAAACTGTATAATAATTATTTTCGAATAATTCTCTCTCCGTGAGCTGTTCGTCTAAATCAGTATCAGGAACGTACTCCTCTAATTGAGTTTGGATGTTATTGAATTCTTTAAATAAATTATTAATGCTCTGCATTCGTAACTTTAGATCAACAGTTTGTTGATTATTCAAACTTAGCTCGGAACTTAGAAAATTCAAATGATTAACGAATTTAGTGAATCTGCCTTTTATGATACCACGTTTTTTGACAAGATCACGAATTTTGACATCGTCACTGGCTCTGTAAGGAGATCTATCACGGGATTTCCCGCTAGTCTCTGAAGTAAATAAACTCATTTCGGTGGCAGTAGAAAGCTGGAGTACTCACGTTTAGATCTTGATACCAACGCGTAGATACAGGTACTAGCTGCGGCACTCTGTATAGCTGGATCACAGACGAACGGGTAACTCGCATTCACCGAAACACTGAAATCAGTTTGAAGCACAGGATCAACACCGAGAAGAAGAGGATAGGGCTGGAATAGGATGGCTGACTGACCGTACCTTTGCGCTTTATTGTTGGCACGTCGTTTCCACCGTATACTCGAGCCTTGCGTTTACGTCTTCTTCTTGGGTAGATAGCCTCAAACTCCAATTGTGGGTGATTCCAGGTGATAATTTTCTTCTTCGATTAGAGCTTCTATAGGGCGCTTTTTCGTGGAATTTGGCGTCGAAGGACCAATGTTCCGGCCGTCCAGGGGTTTTCCACAATGAGAAGACCGGAATGTGTGTAGAAAATCGTATAATTTCGAATTTAGCGTATTACAATTGAAATTTTGCGTATTGTCGTTAGCGTAAGTAGTTGCGAACAAGTTAGATACAAAAGTATTCAAATTTGCGTGGTCATCGCTGAGAGGGGATGACCAGTAGTGGTCAGCGGCCATCCATTGGCTGGGCCGCTAAGCAATCACCGTCGCGGACGAATCAGCAACCGGCAGCTGCCACAGACTATTGTAGCGCATTGTAGTCAACTTGCGCGCGTAGATAAAAAATATCTTGTTGATGAGTGCATCTCATGCGCCAACACTATCAGAGAATCGGCTGTGTTAGCAGAAGTAGTTAATGAGTAATAGTCGCTTACTTAACTACTTCGGAGTAAGTTAGTAACTTACTACTTCGGAGCTCTGCATTGCGCTGACACGCACTTGCCCGATTTTTTAATGTAAATACGACTAATAATCAGACCATCAGATGCCACCACTGCTACCTCGGATGTCCGTAATACTAAAGGCAATACCAATGGTTTGCCGGTCAAAAAGGAAGCAGGGAACCCGCTTTAGGGCCATTCCCTATGATCTATCGATACACAATCTGGTAAAGTTATTTGATAAAGTAATAACCATAATGTGACTTTTGACGTTTGCAAGGTACTGAGAATTACAGTTACATAGATAAAATATTGGGAACCGGCCATTTGCGAAAGATTTTGTATTTATCGCGCTTCGTCTGCGATCTAGTATAAAACCGGCTAAGTTACTACAGCCAACAAACACGAACATTCGGGGTTATTTCGATACAGTGAATGGCCTATACAATTAAAATTTTCCATGTTGTCATTAATACGGGTTTTGTGGCAATTACACTTTATATTTTGATAACTTTTAAGGTACTCTTGTACTATAAATAAAACAAAATATACATTTTTGTTATCTTTTAATTGCGTTTTAAATCAACATCATTGTTTAATTTTATTAATACGATAAATTATTGGAGTTAGTATTTATCGTGACATAAAATAATTTCAATTACATTTATATTTTACGCTTACATCCGTAATGTTTTTTCGATTATGTTATCTATGGTGCATAATAAATAGTAAAACAAATCAAATAAATGTAAATGACCAAACTAAATGGTCAGTCATAATGCTAGTAACCTCGAGGTCTTTCCAAATCCACAATCTAATTCTAGAATTTTTAAAGCAAAAACAAATTATAAAAATAATTATTTTCAGTTCAATTTCGTTATATTTCGGTTCTGGAAATTTCGGTTCAACAGCCTCACCAACCGTGGTTGTATAGAAAATCCTGAAATTTTAGTCACAAGAACATGTAATTCATTCATTCAAATCAAATGTAGTTAACATTTGACTTGGCTAGTTCTGACGTACGGGCTATATTAAGTCTGTTAGGTTGATACACTGCTGGATATAGGCCTCCCCTAACTTGCGCCACTCTGACCGGTCCTGAACCTTCTGAATCCAGCGGATGCCCGCTGTCTTCTTCAGGTCATAGGCCTGGTCTGGGGAGAGGGTGGGGTGTCCTATACTCCGTTTTCCGAGACGTGGGCGCCATTCGAAGACCTTTCTTCCCCAACGATTATCGGTCCTTCGAACTATGTGGCCAGCCCATTCACTTCACTTCACCACTTAAGCCGGCTTATTCTTTTGGCTATGTCAGTTATCCTAATTCGTCTACCGAGAAATACCGAGCATAGCCCAGAAAATTTGTGTCCAAGACAAAAGCTTAGTTGCATTATTTGTTTCCACAGTACTGAAACTAGATAAAAAAGCGAGATTTTTTCAATTTATTCCCATATACTGCCTACCCTACTGGACCTTAATTCCTTCTTCAAGTTCGCCCTATTATCGGAAAAATATTGTGTGGCCGACTAAAATCACGGCTAGGGAAACGTTCACAAAAATTCTGCAATAAACCAGGTTTGATATGCAATGCAACGGCGAAAAGTTATTTTCTCAGGTGATACTAAACGTTCGTTTTTAACATTTTTCCGACCAAGTATCAAGCCGGGTCATAAGTCATAACTTTTGTCCAACAAGAAAATGAAATTTGCATACGCACTCCGACCATAAGGATTCATTATGACATTCATAAGAAGGGATATTATAAAATGTCATCTACGTAATTTTTTTCTCTTGTTAAATATTTAGAAGTTAAAGGCATTAATCGATTTTTTCTTTAAAATATATGTTTGTTTATGGGTTTCTTCGTTTCTGTTATATAATTGTTCATAATTTCGCGACGTCCAAATTGATAGGCGCATATCGATGACGTTGCACAATACGACGGATAACTATCGCGCGTAATACTCGCGCATTCCTTGCCCTCTAACATTTGAAATAATTATATGTACTGACACAATGATACAAAATAACTTACACATGTCGTTGTTTAATCGGATTCAGCCGGCTAGTTTCGCTGCATTCGAGATTCTTCCTTAAGAACTGGTTTACCATTTCACAACGACAATGCAGCAATGGTTTGTTGACGTGTGCTATTGCAGAAATTGCAGGTGTGTCTGGATGTGACTACTCTCTATCACGTGACCGCCTGTTAATTTCCCAAATATTTTAAGTACCTACGTAAAACTGGCATGCTCACCTTGTGGTTGGCTTTGGAAGTAGGCTTGATGAGAAACAGTTTGTTGAAATTGTTACGCGAATAATCCGTAATGCAAAAGTTTCCGTTTGTGATGACTCCGCTTACAATGACCAAAGGATTTATTCGATGAAATCGCAGAGCTAGATTTTATTATATAAAATTCTATGAAACAAAGTTTTGGATGAAATGACTTTACTTGTTACAATTAATAATTAAGTCCACCGGACTTACTCCGGTTTTAATTATAATTTTTCCTTGTGCTCTAGGTTACCGTAGGTTTTTTAGATCAGATCATTCATGATCAACTATCTCACCGGCAGTTTACATCTAAGTTGGTACTTGCACTGACATAATATGATGACGTTGGTGAAAACCAGGAAAATATTTGTACCTTGGATGCAAACATACTCAGTGGAGAGCATGTCCTCGAGCGACTTCCAAAAAACGATAAATGGCAGTGTTTATACGATAAAGATGCTCATTGCTTGTTGGGGTTGTTAATAAGAAAACGACGTGTTCACTCAATGCTAGTTTATTTGCAACTGCTTTTTTACTACATATAGAATGTGGACTGTAGAACGAAATATACGTATAGCTATAGGTAGGCGGGCAAAGATGAACTTACAAACTGAACATTCCGCCCACCAAGAACATAGTTCTTCTAATACAGTTATTAAGATAACTCGATCAGTTGAAAAAAAACAAACTTAATAAACTTCTCTAAAGGTAAGTAAATTTAAGTAACTCATGCAAACAATGTAAACAATTCTCTAAAGATAAAAAAAAACAACTCATTTGAAATTAAGTACATCAGTAATATAACTTAATTTTATCCGCCCACCGTGACTTAATAACAATAAAATTTTATAAATTTCAAATAAAAGTGTATACATGGTATAAAAGGAACACATGAGCTTGTATAAGCAAATCAAAGTTGTAAACAGTAGAAAATTTAATTTGATTTATGGATAAAACAAAGCTGTAAAAGTATTGTAAAGTAAAGTACTTAATAACAAAAACATACAAAGAAAAATTATAAAATTCACTTTGTTAACACACAAATTTTATTCACAGGGCGTTTAAATACGCCAGACTTACATTTTACAGTTACCACTCGTGTGATATTATCAGGCCCAGGATGCTTATATAAAATTTTACCCAATACCCATTTAGTGGGAGGAATATTATCCTCCTTTAATACAACGACATCACCGATTTCAGGTTCAGTAGTCTTAGTTTGCCACTTAGATCTTTGATTCAAATTAACCAAATACTCCTTATACCATCTTTTCCAAAAATCGTTTACCATTTTTTGAACTAAACGCCATCTATCTAAGCCTACAACATTACTATTATTACAATCATCATCAGCTATATTTACTAACGGTTCACCTACTAAAAAGTGGCCTGGTGTCAAGGGGAGGGGGTCGCTCGGATCATCACTCAATACTGATAGAGGACGTGAATTTAAACACGCTTCCACCTGCGTCAGGACCGTTGACATCTCCTCATAAGTAAGTGTACTGTTACCAACTACCTTACGTAAATGTGTTTTTGTGCTACGGACCCCTGCTTCCCACAACCCGCCAAAGGTCGGTGCGTGGGGAGGTATATTATGCCATGTAGTACGTTCTAATGTTAATAGTGTTGCTATCTCTTCCGGGAGTGATGATTTGGCACTGTTAAACATATCTCGTAATTCTTTATCTGCACCGACAAAGTTTGTGCCATTGTCGCTTATTACATCTTGACAATGACCTCTGCGAGCAGTGAAACGTCTAAAGGCAGCGATAAACCCTTTCGCTGTCAAGTCGCTGACTGCCTCCAAGTGTATAGCCCGAGTAACTAGGCAGACAAAAATACATATGTACCCTTTATATGATTTTGAGCCTCGTCCAGGGGAAAATCTTATGTTGATTGGACCACAATAATCAACGCCCGAAGATTTAAAAGCCTTACTCGGTTTTACTCTTGACTCGGGTAATAGACCCATTAATGGTGTCATCTTCCTAGATGAGTATCTCAAACAAGTTACGCATTCTCGATAACACTTTTTAACTCGTTCTTTAGCACCCAAAATCCAATATTTAGTCCTGAGAAAATTCAACATTGCTTGAGGACCTCCGTGCAGTGTTTGATAATGAGCATCGACAACTACCAACTTAGTAAAATGGTTTTTAGCAGGCAATAGTATAGGATGTTTCATATCAAAACTCGCGTTAGACTGATGTATGCGTCCACTAACTCTCAATATGCCCTTTTCGTCAAAAAAAGGACACAGAGTACGCAAACTGCTTTTCTTCGACACATATCCTCTAGTCTTTAACTGATTTATCTCAACACAAAATTCGTTACTTTGAATTTGTTTAATGCAGGTTAATAAAGTCTCATTCAATTCATTGGTTGTTATAAATTTAGGTAAAATTGTTCTCTCATTTTTTGGTAATTTTAAATTCAAAATTCTTCTGCAATACGATATAACTCTCAATAATTTTGTTAATGAAGAAAATCTTAGCCATAATGAATCCGATACCGATTCATTAGTGTTAGATAGAACAGTTAAAGATTGGACTTTCTCCTCTTCATGGGTGTCTTCTACGATAACCTCCTCAATTTGCAATGTAGACTCGGAAAGCCAATGTGGTCCGTTCCACCACAGTGAATTTGTCAACAATTGATTTGGTTGCAGACCTCGGGAAGCACAATCGGCTGGATTTGACTCTGAAGATACGTGACTCCATTGCTCAAAGTCTAAAATATTTAGTATTGTAGATACACGATTACTAACAAATGTGTTCCAACGAGCTGAACCACTTTTGAGCCATGCCAAGACGATTGTGGAATCCGTCCAACCATACAATTTCTCTTTCGGTATTTTCATTACTTGTGAAACTTCGGATATTAACTTAGCTGCTAAAGCAGCCGCACACAACTCTAATCGAGGGATAGAAATTTCTCTTTCTATAGGCGCTACCTTAGTCTTGGCTGTAATCAAATGTACGTGAACTTGATTTGTTTCATCTACAACTCGAACATACACTGCTGCTGCGTATGCTGTTTTTGAAGCATCTGAAAATACGTGTAGTTCTACCTTAGAGCCTCGTGTAATATTCAACCATCTGGGAATCACAATATTTTTTAAATCGACTAATTCATTTTTGTACTTCATCCATTGTGTCAGTAAATCCTCTGTTAAATAATCATCCCATGAAAGACCCGATTTCCAAAGCTTCTGAATTATGATCTTAGCCACAACCACTACAGGAGCTACCCAACCTAAGGGGTCATATAATCTTGCCACATCTGAAAGGACTTGTCTTTTAGTAACATTATCTTTAGTCTCAGATACGTTTACAATATATTCAAAATTATCAGATTGTTTATTCCAAATTACTCCGAGAACCTTAATTGCTTGATTTAATTTCATTGTAGTTGATTGATTGTTGATATCATTATAATTTCCTATCTTTTCTAAAAATGTCTTACTATTACTATTCCATTTCTGTAGCTCAAAACCTCCTGATTTCATTAGACTATTCATTTCATTATATATTTCTAAAGCCTCAATTTCATTTTCCGCGCCTGTAATTAAATCATCCATATAAAAATCTTGTTTTGTAATTTTTGCTGCTAATGGATAATTTGTTTTCTCTAAATCAGCTAGCTTTTGTAAACATTTAACGGCCAAATATGGCGCACATGCCGTCCCAAATGTCAATCGTAATAATTTAAAATGTTGTATAGGTTCAGATCCATCTGAAACAAATCTCCACACCAGTCTCTGATAATCTACATCTTGATCTGCTACACGAATCATTCGATACATTTTAACGATATCTGCGACAACACTCACTCTATGGCTTCTCCATCGCATCAGTATGTGTCTCAAGTCGTCTTGCAGCTTTGGTCCTACAAGAAGGTCATCATTAAGAGATACGTTGTTGTCTCCTTTACTCGAAGCATCGAAAACTATTCTTACTTTCGTTGTCTCTTTATCTTCTCTCACTACAGCATGATGAGGAAGATACACAGCTCTTGGATTCTCCAACTCACTCTCATCAACTCGTTGCATGTGATTTAAATTTATATACTCCTCCATTACTTTGTTATACTCTGTTCTCAATTTAGTATCTCTAGATAGTTTTCTTTCTAAGTACTCTAATCTCTTGATTGCAATTTCTCTCGAATTACCATATTGACACTTAGGCTCATCTGTAGTAAAGGGTAGTCTTACCACCAATCTTCCTTCTTCATCTCTTACTGTAGTCAAGTCGAAAAACTCTTCACATAACATTTCCTCTTTTGTCATTTCTTTCTTTATTAAGTCAGGTTCATTCTCCATCTCCCAAAATTTCTTCAACAAATCATCTTCTTTTATTTGGACATGCATACTTCTAAAATTAGCATTTGATACCTCCTCACATTCCATTGTTCGTCCCGACAAAATCCAGCCAAACATAGTATTCTGTGCCACTAAACTCCCTCTTGATTGTTTGATAATCCCATCTAATAATATTTCACTATATACCTCTGCACCAAGAAGGATATCTATTTTCCCTGGTGTTGCATAAGTAGGATCCGCTAAGGGTAAGTTTCCGATCTCTTCCCACTGAGGAACGCTAAGCTTGGTTGCTGGAAGCAAAGAGGTTAAGGAATGTAACACATAAGCATTTACTTGGATTGAATTCAACGGATTATGGCGTGACTCTAAACGAAGTGAAACAGTATGTTTGATCCGCATACGACCATCTCCTAGCCCAGACACCCAACCACTTACCTGTTTACGTGTGAGTCCTAATAACTGTGCCGCAGCTTCAGTTATAAATGAGGCCTGGGACCCTTGATCTAGTAAAGCTCGTAAAGTTAATTTACAATTAGTTAAATTAAATACCTTAACTCTAGCGGTCGCCAACAGCACACTGTTGGGTTTTACCTCTCCCTTTGAAAAGGTAGCCGTGATGTGCGTGTCTCCTCGCGTCGTCTCTTGCTGATGCAATACACTCGGGGGGGAAGACGATGTAATCTCACTCGCGGGCTTCACAGGCTTCGTAACCTCTCGCTCAAAATGTAATAGTGTATGGTGTCTCTTCGCACACTTTTTACAATTTGTTGACTTTCGACACTTCATGGCTGCATGAGTAGGCGACAAGCAGTTAAAACATAACCGATGGTTTTGTACATAGTCCTGTCTATCTCTTGGCGTCATAAGCCCGAACTGTTTACAATTAAATATATAATGATTTTCATGACACATTGCACAAACCACTTCATTCGGTTTTGGCTTATTCTCCAATGAAGAATGAAATACTTTAGACTTAGATGGTAATGGACGTACAAGATTCGAATCAATCATTTCTAACGATCGAAATCTACTCTCTAAATAGTCACGCAGCATCTCCCAAGTAGGTAATTCGTCGCCGTTAACGTTAAGCTGTTGCTCCCATTGTTTCATTGATTCAGAATCCAACTTTGAAACGATTAAAAACACAATAATTGCATCCCATGTATTCGTGCTAATGCCCATATTTTGAATTGACTTCAAACAGGTTGATGTGGTATCCACTAAATGTCTAATTGCATTAGCTGACTCGGTATGTATTTTCTTTAATGCAAATAAATTCTTCAATAAGGCGTTGCAGTTATATCTTTTATTGTTATAGCGATGCACTAATTGGTTCCATGCTTCTTCGTAATTAGCATCGGTTATTGAATAATTACGTAACAAATTTAATGCCTCACCCGACAAACTGCCCTTTAAATAATGTAGTTTTTGCACCGATGTTATATTCTTATTTGTATGGATTAGTGAAGAAAACATATCAAAAAATGTCGGCCATTCTTCATATTTGCCACTGAACGTAGGTAGGTTAATCCGCGGTAACTTAACATCGTTGTAATAATTATTCTCGTTGGCCACGACCGCTGATGGAATACTTGGATGCGACGTTTGTTGACTAGTAGCAGGTAAAAAACATTGCAAGGCATCCCGTAAAGTAGTTTTATACTGAATATAGAACTCTTCAAAATTCTCATACTTATGCTCGGTGAAGTATGCTTCACGCCGGTCTTTCGAACTAATCGAAATAATCGCTTTATGTCCCTCTTTAAACTCCAAAAACTGTTGTTCCAATAGCTCTAATCTAGTTTCTATATATGTTTGTTTAATTCTCTCTTTTGGTGATTTGCGGTAATTCTTCTCTGATCGCTTCACACTCTCAAATAACTCCTCTTGTAATAGTTGTAATTCCTCGATGGTAGACATCTTGTTATGCGCTCGAATAACTCGTATAAGACTCGTAGCCCCAACAAACACGTAATATTTAATTTAAATGTTCTCGTTTTAACGTGATAACTCACTCACTCAAGATCACAGTTTCTCAATTTCTCAATTTAAACACTTATTTATTGTTATTACACCACTCAAAGTCTATTTATTAGTTTATTATTCTTAAAGAATTGCAGTTTTACTCGTAGCTTGCACTCAATAGATAAGACACCGGTCACCGCTATTGTTCTCTCGGGTTGGTTCGCTCGCCGGCCGGCCGATGCAATCCGGCTCGAAGGACCATATGTTTATACGATAAAGATGCTCATTGCTTGTTGGGGTTGTTAATAAGAAAACGACGTGTTCACTCAATGCTAGTTTATTTGCAACTGCTTTTTTACTACATATAGAATGTGGACTGTAGAACGAAATATACGTATAGCTATAGGTAGGCGGGCAAAGATGAACTTACAAACTGAACAGGCAGAGTGCAACGCAAATGTATTGTTTGCTCTCGTGTTCATAACATCAAAAAGCTAGATATTACTGCAAATAATGTGGTTCTGCGTATTATGCTCGCCAAAAACCGGACGGAGCTGCTTTACATACCTTATTCAAAATGGCATCCCGGCTTGATCGTTGTTTTTGTTTTTGTTTTATGGTAAATATAAAACATTTGATTCTTATATAATGCATGCTTTTTGTTTAGAGAGGATTCAATCTAAACTTGTATCTCCTCTCTCATGTAAACTATACTATAGATGTAATATCTGTAGAGCAACATCTGAGATGTTGCACGTTTTACATCCCTGTTTGTTTCGTTTTGAAAAGGTTTTCGATTCCTCATTCCATTTCTATGGACGTTCTATTATTAAAATGCAGGTTTTAAGGATCGCAGATTTGTTATCATCGGGATTTGATTTTTTATGATAATATCTACTGACCCAAGAGAGGTATCCTGAATATTTTGAAGTGAAACTTCTTTAGAACCGTTAGTGATTTGAAACTGGATGCAACGGAAAAACGACAGGTAAGATAATATAACCGCTAATTTCGTATTTCAATTTAAGTTGTTCGTAGCTCAATGGTCAGGACGTAGACACACAATGCTGATGTCATGATGATGCGCAGGTTCGCGTCTCACAATATTTCTTTTTTTTTAGTTTTATTTTTTTTTAGTTTTATTTTTATACTGTTTTTAAATACTTTCAAATGCTCTTTTAAATATTTTCAAAGAATTTATCAACAAAAAATAAGAATTTCATTCTTTCATTCTGTAGATCGACCAGCCGATTATACAGACAGTAAAAATGCTAAGTTGTATTCATAGATGGCGTGAGGAGTAAGATAGAACATACGTTTTATTGCTAGATAGATTTTTAAAAAGTGCAAAGTTGTATTCATAGATGGCGCTTCGATTTATTGCTTTAAGATTCGATTTATTACTTTTTCACACGGAACACAGACACAAGAGGTGGAAGTGCGAAGTAGGGGGGGCACAGCGACTAACAGTAAGCGTAGCTCCGCTTAAGTACTTGCCCGGATAACATATCTGTCACTGAGCTGCGTCGGTTGTGCATTACATAAATTAAAATTTGACTTAAATTATAATAATATGACTTATTGTGCAATTTTGGGTGCAAAAATGATAGCAGAGCTAAGAATTTATTTAATGGCAGTGTTTCATACCACAGCCACCCACAGCTAAGCCTAGTTTTATATTTATTTTGTATTAATTCAAATTCAAAACATAAAATTAAAGGAAATAATACATTTTTATGATCAAAAAGCTACTCTATTTACACGGCAATAAGGTTATTTTTATGTTTTAAATGGTACTGCTACTCGACTATTGTTTTCCAGAACATTCTTTGAAAACATTCTTTGCTACTCGGGAAGGGATGGGATAAATTTATCGATATCGGTGTGTTGTAATTTTATTTACGATGTAATATTATACGACCAAGACCCGACTGATTAGGGTTTAAATGGCTATTTATAGAGAAAATATGTTCGTAACCTATAGTTAATACATATAAATAGTATAATGCCAATTGGCAATCTCTAACAGTGAACTTGGTCAATATTATAATATTATTATGAATAATTATAATAATTATTTGAATATTATGCTTATTTTGGTTTCTATAGTTACTTCTTAGATTTCCTTAAGACGCATAAAGAAAAGAAGACTGGCTTAAAACTACTGGGCGGATCAATTGGTTCCCAGTAAAATCTAGTACCATGCTCAGAGCATTTTTTATAAGAAGAATTCATAGTTTCAGTGACCGTCAATACGGTTTCCGCCACGGCAGATCAGCTGGTGATCTTTTAGTATATCTTACTCATTGCTGGGCAGAAGCAAAAAGGTTGTAAGTTTGGATGTTGCAATTGCGCTCAAAAAATTTTTGGACTAGCGGTCACCCATCCAACTACCGACCGCGCCCGCTGTTGCTTAACTTCTTCGATCGCTTAGGATCGACGCAATCCGCCGGGCTATGAGATCTTCAAAGCTAGGAAATATAATTCCACGAAAATAAAGGTGTTTAAACTATTCCTTGGCGACACTAGATGGCGCAATTGGTTCTACTACTAAACGTTGTAGGTCGAACAAAAGGAGAATGCCCATTTAGTATGGAGAAATGACTGTACTGACTTTAACATTTTTGTGTCTTGTAAATTACACATACTAACTTTAGTCAGTGTTTATTAACCTACTATTGTAGGAAATACGAGATTTTCAACAAAATTAGTTTGAATTTAGGTTATAGTAAACTCACAGTAATATGGAGCCTATGCCGGCGTATTAAAGTCGATTGCGTATGTAATGTCGTTCTTTTAAGTTTCAAATTCATTTGACAGTCCCAAAACGCCATGTAGTTTATAATGTATTATAATCACAGAACACTATTACTCCTGGCTGATTATAATAATTTTCTAATTCATTTGACAGTCCCCTTAAGTCATCTATTGTTGTATCATAATCATAATGGAATCAATGCAACCTATTGACCCGAAGGATCTTAAAATATTTCTGATTGGCCCTTATCCAAACATAAATGGCCCAATGGTTTTCTTTTGTAAAACGGAAGTAAAGTTACTTATTAATTTCAGAAAATTATTCTCAAAGAGGATTACGAAGAGGATACGGTATATACTTGAAATATTTTAATTTAATTTTTTGTCCAAAAATCATTGTGACACAATAATTTTTTTGAGAGTACTGGCTATGGGCATTCTTTTTTACCTTTTTTGTATAACGTTAAGGTTGAAATTCATCCTAATTCACATCATTGTTTTTATAGCTAAGCTACGTTGAGCTACATTGAAATTTCACTTATCGACATACTGTTTAGTTAGCTAACGTTAATATAAAAAAGCTACGGCCACGTCTACGCCTTGTAATAGATATAAGCTTTCAAAATTTTGAGCACGTTTTCACATACACACACACAAGTTGTACAAGAACAAGTACCAACATTACCTTGTAGTATACCAGTTTCGATAAATATCGATAATTGTCGATAACGCGGTAAAAGCACCACGCACATCCCTAGGCCTAATTAACCAAAAATATAACTTACCGCTATACATTTAAGGTTGATATTAGATTCCAGTCACGACATCTAGCGTTCAGAAGACGGTATTATTTAATCATTTTCCAATAAGATTGACATTGTAATACAACCAACTGCAATTCAATGTCAACCTTATTACTATATATTAAGTATAGAATTATTTATTACGTAGAATATTGCCATCTAGCGGTGTATAGCTGTGGTATAGCAGAACTTGAAAAGTATTATGATCTTAATTGATAAAGGTACTAAGTTCACTGAATATGACATTGAAAAATAAGAATTAACATCAAATATTAAAGTGAATTTTCAAACATAAATAGCAGGTTTCTCGGACTATTCGTAGTTGACAACTAACAACCAATCAAAATGTAAGTTTGTTAGTTGTAAGTAATACGATTATCCATTTACTTGTGTTTTTTTGGCTAGAACGGTTCCCATACTAATCAACACTTATACCATTTCCACCTCTTGTCTCTGTGTTCCGTGCTTTTTCATATCATTATCTTGAAACCAAAATTTTGGAAAGTTTCACTTCTACCACGTGTGAATTGCACACATGGTATTTTTTTTAAAATTTTATTCTATGACTTTCTAGTTATAACATTATGTAGCACCTCAGATTAAAGAAATAAAAGGACGTATATTCATGCCAAATAACAGCTTTTTTGCACTAAGGGTGTCGGCATAGCAATGCTGCGGACAGACAGACGGACGGACGGACATGATGAAACTATAAGGGTTCCATTTTGATCACGAAACGCTAATCATTCACGGCTGTAGCTTAGTAGCATGTGGCTTGAAATGAACTTTATTTTTATAGTTGCCCTGCAAATATGTCGCATTAATCTTAAAAAATATATTAAGAAAAATCGCGTTTAATTTACAAACTTAATGTTAAAAAGTAATTAATCTTAAAGTAATTAATCTTTAAGTTAAATTTGCGTTCAAAATAATATTTACTATTTACAACAAAGCTTATACACCAACAGTTAGCCTTATTAGTAATAATAATCATCATTTATTTCGGATTGATCCATATTCTGTTCGTAGTTATGCGTCTAACAAGCTAGTGTTAGTAGACATAAAATCAGTTCAATATAATAAATAAAATATTCAAAATTAATAAACTTAACAATTCACAAATTAAAATAAAATTTAAATTCATTGAAATTAAATTACAATAATTCAGAATAATAATAATTACAACAATTACAATACAATAAGAATAATTCAATTTGAATCCGTCATACCTTGGTCATGAAGTGTTGCAAGGGACAATCCAGGCGAGATGCCACTATCTTTAGGATGCTGTTGGAGCTTGCTTGCAACCTACGTAGTATCGAGGCGACCTAACTAATGTTGAACGCACATATTATATCGGCAATTCGGCATCGTCCGCGCCGGACGCTCTGTATACCGATAGCCTCTCACATAATATGTCCGGATTCGCCGTACGCAAATCTTAGTATCGCCAACAATTTTCGCAATTTTTCCCAACCTCTAGTGTAAAACGGCGCGATGTCATTCGTTTATTCCTACTCGTCTTGTTGAGTTAGTCCTGTTGACAGTACTAGTGGGAAAAAATCCCACTAGTTCTGTGTCAATTTATTTCCTTGTATAGGTATAGTTTGATTTGATTTTCTTCGGCCAATATGCAGGCTACTACAACAATGTTTCCATTGCTGAATTAATATTAACCGTCTTCACCGTTTTTCACTAGAGGTTGGGAATAACTGCAAAAATTGTTGGCAATACTAAAAAATGCGTACGGCGAATCCGGACATAATATGTGCGAGGGTATCGGCATACGGAGCGTCCGGCGCGGACGGTGCCAATGTATGTGCGTTCAACTTAAATCATCTAATAACCGCGCCAAAAGTTTCTTGGGACTCCTCATACTTATCGACGCATTATCGGCTTACAAAAAGCTTTATGTCAATGCCTGTGGCAAAATTCTCTTTCCTCTTACTTCTGTGACTTCGCCGTGAATGGGACGTGTTTCAGACAATGAGTTATTAGTGGAGCAAAACGCTCAAATCACTTTAAATTTCAATTTTATCCGATTCCGTGTCTTTCAGTATATAGAGACGCTAATTCGTTCGATCACCTACGACTGATACAGCCTTATTCGCGTATAGTAATACAAGTAGGTAGGTATAATACTTAAGATAACATATAGAAATATTTCTTTGTAAGTTAACTAAATTGGCTCAATGTCATTGCTAATGACATTATATTATTATGTTATATATTAAAAACTAGTATATTATAAAAAGTAGCATATTGATTAATAGATTATTACTATGTAGTGTAGATTGTATTTTTTGTGGAAAGTGACATGGAATGGGAGGGGGCAAAAAGTGCGAGGTGTTTGAGTGAGACACATTGAAGGTTTATATGACATAAATCCTTAAGTAAGCTGTAATATAACTTGATTCGTAATTACTAACTAACTAATAATACATAGGCTCGGAATTTGTTATTTCGCAGTTTTTTTTGAGTTCTCCTTAAGTTTTTTAAGTTCCTTTCTTTTTTTTTCTTCTTTTAATGTGCCTATTAATAGTATTATCATATGCATGTTTTAGTATTATAAATACGTAGCTATTGTTTCTGTTTATATAATTTACTAGCTGTTCCCCGCGGTTTCACCCGCATTAATTTGTGGAAAAACTGACTACTAAAATATATGATATTATATAGCCTATAGCCTTTCTCGATAAATGTGCCTACCTACATCAAACATAAAAAGAATTTTTCAATTTGAATCAATAGTTCCTGAGATTAGCGCGTTAAACCAAACAAACTCTTCAGCTTTATAATATTAGTATAGATATCACAGATGTATGAATATGAATAATTTTGATACCTTTAATTTTATAGTATTAAATGATAATACATACTTCTTACTGGTGTAGTAGGTACCTAACTACCTACACATAAATCCTTTTATAGTGAAAACCCTATATTTGTTGATGTAACATAACCACTAATCGAGCAACACATTAATAGTAATAATTAATCAATATGTTACATCATTGAAAATAAAAAACCCGATCAACAATAAAATTTGCATTAGAGGTTTTAAGGTTGGGCTGTAAGTATAGATATTGTTATATAATGTATCGTATGAGAAAAGGTTGTCAGGAGAAATAGTCGTGAAATAGCCGATTACTCGCGAACTTTGTCGGAATACCTCTATAATAAATTAATTTATTAATAACGGATTGACTCCTTGGAGACTTCATTTTGGCACATTTATACCCTTCGGGGATCTGAATATGTATTAATGCGGAAGAACAGCGGCTATAATCGCTGGAACAAGTTTAAATTAATACGATATAATAACCCGTAATGTCCCCAGTTTCACGGTTCCGGTACCAGAATATCCAAGAAACCTATATGGGGGCAGATTTTTAATTAAACATGTAAGAATTTAAAACCATTGCGGCAGATGATGAAAACCAAAAGGATTTTTGCTCTGATTTTAAGAAAGAAAGAAAGAAATTATTTATTTTGTAAAGCATTATGCAAAACAGTAATTACGTTACAGTTAATAGTAATACATTTAACATTGATAAGTTTTAATCAGTTAACTGTTGGTTTGACAGAAAAAAATAAATATTTCAAAGACAATAATCATGGGTCACAATCACAAAAGCATATATATTATACATGTTAGCTATAAAGAACTTGATGTAATTTATGCAAAATCTTCCCAGTTTATATTATTAAATAGGGACCTCATACAAATTACATCTAACATAGAGATTATTGAAAATATAATTATCAATCTACCTGTGTATAATGGATCAATTTTTTTAGAATTGATTATATTATCAATGGCACCACTATTAACAGCGGAAGTGAATCAGCTCGAGCGATTATTTCTTAAATGATTAAAAACAATCATAATATTGATAAGTAACAATAATATTCTGTGAAAAATATTGATCACAGAATTTTTAGTACGATGACTAATTGCGATAAGCATAAATTCCGTTCCTCAAGCAGAAACTTATTCCGTTTTCATGATTGAAATGATTTAATAAGTAAACAAACTATCATTCAAATTAAGCATCCAAAGGGTTAATTAACTTCCATTTCCCATAATATTACTGTCGTAAAACACGTTTTTATTTTGCTTGCGCTACAAGAAAACGAGATAAATAAAATGATTAATTGATATGACATGTATTGGTGCGGCTTAGATTACTGTCCGCAATCCTAAGCCTAAGCCCGTCGTAGGGACTAAATCTGGATCGCTGGTTGTAGGGACCCTGTTCTCTCTTTCTTGGCTGAGTAACAGCGATGCCTTTAGTGCCTCTGAAGTCTATAGGCGACATAGCCACAAACCATCAGATGTTTATGGGCTCGTTTATGGGCTAATAGCATAGCTATGGTAATACCATAAAACATATTGTTTTAAAATGTGTGCTCAGGAGTTTCTGTAGCCATTTTTTTTCCTCCATGACAAAGCACTTTTCTGATACCGATATGATTAAATGATGTTAAATTTTAAGTAAAGAATATAAAATTCTTACAAGCGAAACGCGTTATCATAAAAAATATCGAATCCTACTTTAAATAAAGATTTGTAAATCATTTAGTACAGTTAAACACAATTTTTACATATATTTTATACAAATAAATGGATCATAAGAAACTTATTTATATCCTACTTAAATCGCCCTCGCTTCGCTTCGGGAAAAATAGTAAAAAAACAAAATATAATATAGCCTATGTCACCCGGGGATAGTGTAGCTTCCCAACAGTGAAAAAAATTTTCAAATCGGTTCGGTAGTTTCGGAGCCTATTCAACGCAAACAAACAATCAAATCTTTCCTCTTTATTATATTAGTATAGATAACATTATAGTGTTTAACAGACAGGACTGAATTAAGAAACAAAATAATATGACTTGCGAAAACTATTTCAGCCAAAAAAACCTGGTCGTGCATACCACCACGCGAATCCTGCATGCGAAATAAAATTCGGCAATCCGACATTATTCCAAAGGAATCCCATTTTATGCTCCAGTTAGGAATTATATTTGAAAATAAAATCGTATTGCAACGAGCTACGTAAATGACGTTTCGCAGCAGCGCAACAGCACGTAACATATGTAACGCAATGTTTGAGAACGTTCTATGGAATAGATGTCGGGTAGTGGGGTGTGCTGGTGGCCTGGTGGCAGTGGGTCAGTGGTTCTGCAGGGCGGGAGCGCTGGCGGCTGGCGGGGACGACTGCGGAGTGCCTCATAGTCTCTGGCGCAACGTCCTTACGTAAAGCGCGCGCACGCCGCCGCTCGCGGTGAAAGTTGCGGCTTCTCGCCTCCAGATACTGTCGCCTTATCCGCCGGTTCAAGTGTCGAGGAGACTCATTAAAAAACCGGGCAAGTGCGTGTCAGGCCACGTGCAATGTAGGGTTCCGAAGTAGCAAGTTTATCGATATTTACTCATTAACTACTTATGCTGACATAGCCGTGATAGCTTTCCTTGTAAATTCATCGTATAACCTATTTTTGAAAATTTTTTCACTTGTCCAACTCCAACCGTTTAGCCAGCAGGGGGTGGACACTTGATTCTAACCAAAATTAGCACTTTAAAAGCTAAATATTTCGCAAACGGACCCCTAATTCCAAAAATGGTCTAAGAAGACCCATAATATTTTTGGAACACCTTTTCAACTATACCCCATACTACAGGGTAGGTACGCGACGAATAAAAAAATTCATCCTCACATTACCTGTAGGGAAGGTACCTTGAAAAAAATGTTTTCAATATTTTGCTTTGCTACAACAGATAGACAGACGGACAGACATGACGAAACTATAAGGGTTCCAATTTTACATCGGAACCCTAAAAACGACCTGATCTTGCCCTCACATTTGCACAATCGCAATAACTCTGCCATACCAACGGCAGAACTTGCTCTAGCGATTTGTAACACTCAAATTACTTGCGTTTATTTTTACCACAAGCCTATGAAATGGGTTGGTAGTGTATTTAACGCTTATCTACAATACGGTACGGGTATGTAAAGGTGGCGGTTCGCGCCGCGACAGAGACAAGCGACCGAGACCAGAGACCGAGACAGGAGACCGCTATCGTCACTTGACCATATGCAATGAATAGGCATCAGTTCGCGAACGAGACCGAGACAGGAGACAGAGACGCGAGACCGGAGACCGCGCGACAGTCGCTGCCGTGGACTAGTAGTGTCTCGGTCTCGTCGTGTCGCGCTCGAATTAAACGTGTTTATTGATTGAAAATGACTTCGTTTCCTGACGACGACTGTGAGAAATTGATTGAACTCATTAGACAGCACCCTCCGATATACAATACTCAACTGGAGTCCTACAGAGACGAAAATTTAAAGAAAAATATTTGGAAAAACATAGCTGAAACCATAAATAAAACCTTCTTCTTCCTCCAATGGAAGTTCTAATTAGACAATGTAAATTAATGGCACAGTACAACATAAGTAACTCCATCGACAGACTCTGAAATTGAATGAATTGTAGCTTTGGTCGCGGTCTCGGTCTCGACCCACAGTAGATGCTAAAGAGACCGAGACACTTGTCGCGGTCTCCTGTCTCGGTCTCTGGTCTCGGTCGCTTGTCTCTGTCGCGGCGCGAACCGCCAGCTTAAGTGGGGCAATTAAGCCACGAAGAACAAGCCAAGGGCGTGTCTAATATGTGGTTGTGTAATGCAAATGAAGCGGACCCCGTGTCATCTTTATTTACTGCCGCGAAATACATCGCTGGGAGCATCATTTTTGTTACGTAAGTATCAAACGAGGAAATTCATAGAGACATTAAGTTTACTCACTGATTTCTCACTACTAAGAAATGAGTTGGAATGCCACCAAAAAGCTGAAACAGTTCATGCTAGAAAAACGAAAAAAGTACGACTAGAAGACCCTTAGGAAGGTAATATTTCCATATACTGGGGGGGGTCTATAGAATTGTGAATTATTTCATGATGCGTTTTCCCTCCTGCACCTACAACGGTCGCTGGGCTTCGTATCATTCAGTTAAATAAATCTGGATAACACTTGGTAGGGATACTGTAGTACGGTGCCCCACTCCCAGAATCAACAATTTCAGTGCCAGAAAACGAGTAATAAACGCCCGTCTTTTACTGGTTATTTCCTAGTTCTTTTTTGATTGTTAACCCGTATGTAACTTTCCTGATTAATCGATATAGGAGCTGACGCTGCCTGTGCATCGGAGAGTTCATTAGACCATACGGTCTCATCAATTATAGCAGTGATAGCCTAGCGGTTAGAACATTGGTCTCCCGAACGAAGGGACCCGAGTTCAAATCCTGGCACACTCCTCTAATTTTCTAATATTATGTGCGTATTACAAGTTAATTATCACTTGCTTCGGTGAAGGAAAACATCGTGAGGAAACCTGCACACCCGAGAGTTCTCCATAATGTTCTCAAAGGTGTGTGAAGTCTACTAATCCGCACTTGGCCAGCGTGGTAGAATATGGCCTGCACCCCTCACATTGTGAGAGGAGACACCGAGCCCAGCAGTGGGACAATTATGGGTTGTAGCTATGTAACTTTGCTTTGCGAATGGCCGTGCTCTGTGTCCACTTGCAATCAAATTACCAGTCCGATCGTTCGTTGGCTGTTACCATAAAAATAATTAACTTTACGCTGAACTATATACGGGTTTTTAATAACCCATAATAACAGAACCTTGCCTTTTGACACCTGTCCTCGTGTATAATAACTACTTTGCGTATTAACGCGGAAACTGCACTATGCAGTTCACTTTGTTTATTCCTTTATCGTATATCGCTAACATGGACTAATTCACTCTTTAACAGCGCTTGAGGAACATCTGTATCATATCTAAACCTCTATTTATATTGAATAAATTATTCAACGTTAACATTCCAATGGGTGCAGGTTCATCAGTCACCTACGTTAATTTTATGTTAAGAAAATAATGTGATTATAAAAAATAGGAAATGTATTGTTTCCCCTCCAATTTAGGTTTTGAGGTCGCGCTGTTTATTGCGTGTTCTCGGTGACCTGAGGTCACCCTGAATTTATGATATTTAATATTACCCTGTCCATTTCATTACAAACATCGATACTGTAAAAATTGTGACGTGAAACATGCGTTTCCAGGTACTAGAACCGGTTATAGAATCGTAGTGTTCAAGACTTGATGTGTATCAACAAGATCTAGTGTTACCTCGATGTTATGCGATTGATTCGTAGAACGTGACAATAGCAAGCAGTCTATCGCAATATACGTGGCTATATAAACAATACGTGCTATCAGTTCCTATCCGATAGCTTATCACTTCGATAATCATTTTCAAATTGCTGAGATTAATTGCGATAGTATTGACTTGTAAACGTTGACCTAGTAGCGTTTGAAACTTGCATGTAGAAAGGGCCCGAATTCGATTTAAGATGGGGACGGACTGAATTTTCAAGCTTGGTCCCACTTATTAAATTACTTATTTACATGGTTACATGTTAAATATTTCTATAAATAGACGTATTGGGTTTTCGCAAGTCTAATGTTTATTTAACTTGTTATAATGTCAGTCATTGAACGTCCTTTTGATTTATTACGATGATTTTATTGTTTACTTTTATCTACAATCGTAATCTGCACGTATATTACATTCTGTGTCTCTGTCCAATAATATAATCTGAACGGATGCATAAGCCGCTTTGGAGCGCTTATCCGCAGATAAAATGAGTGCTCGTCACCACTTCACATGACTCATATTTTCTATCTGCTTGATACCGGGTTGCCGCATTGCTGAAATACTCAAAGATTTTCGTTATATTTTGGAGCAACTATTCATCGTCATTTCAATGTCTGTCTACATTCTAATCTATTATCGGTCTAATCTATACGGTCGTTGATTGTAATTAAATGTCTGTGCAATTCTTCCGCACTTTAATTATTGTATCGTTGACATAAAAGTAAATTGGCTCGATAACCTCCGATATGTCCTAACCAGTATCTACAATATCAACTGGGATCGACGGTTTTATGTACCCTCCGAAGTACGGAATCGATCAAGAAATTTTCGCCAAAAGCGGTCATCCAGCAAGCTACCGTCCGAGTCTGCTGCTGATCAACTCCGTGGATCACTCGGAATCGACACACGCTGCAGTAACTACCAGGATCGATTCGATTTACCATCTCTGTAAATATTATAATTATCTAATCATAATCCTCAAGTAAGCAGTGCCTAGCAATAATAGTTTCAGTTTTTATTACTCTATCTACTAATATATCCAGAAATTAAGAATATATACATTATTGAAAATGGCCGATTTTCATGCCATGTACGATCTTTTTTTATTGACAAAACATTTGACTGTATTGTGACAAAAGTGACATATCCACCGTAATTATGTCGTGTCTAGATAGCAATGTTTCGTAATATCACCACCGGAAATTCCATAAAACACACAGTCATTTCGTATGTGATATTTGCGAACTGGTAGTTTTTAAGGACAATGTACAAAATGTTGATGTCGTGTTGTGTTACGGCCAAGACCACGGCCGTCATAGTACCTTGTGTCATCCATCATTATCACCCATCATTATCATCAACTTCAAGATTGTTTCCGATGTGACTGCGAAGTGGTCAACCCGCTTACAGACTAAATTTAACAAGGAAGTTACAGTACGTATGTTCTCGTTTGGTTATCAGGTAGCCCAAATATTTTCGTAGGTAATGTTATTAATTTAAAATAATATAATAGTCATGAAAACTTCACACATTAATAACTCCAGCTCTACACTGGGAGTGGTAATGATAAATTGAAATATCTTTGGTAAATGTCTCAAATTTTATTCATCAATAAGCAGTGATTTCATACCTTATCGCTTTATTTGTTATTAAGTACATGTAGAAAACATAATGTTTTCATACATAATTATTAAATGTTTGATAGAAACTGATAATATTGATTACAATATTTAATTATCACTATTGCTTGGTAATGACTTCAAAAGTGTTTATTCATTGATCTTTTACATGTTTCAATTATGATTATGATAATATTGATAATGTATTAGATACAGAATAATATAGAGTATTTTACTAAATCGTAGATTATTCTACCGTGCTGCTCAATTTGGTATCAGATTACGCTTGTAAATATTTTCTGTAATATTACCGTATCACCATATTAAGTATAAATGAACTTGGCCTGTGAATGCCATGCGTGCAATGACTTTAACTGAGTCTAGAAGCGAATAAACCTTACAAGATCGTCAAGATCGATAATTACTCCGTGTTGTTTCCATAATCATCGATTAATCTGTGTTGGTCCGTCATTGTTTTCACACGCACAAACTAGTTTTAATTGGTTCTAGTTTAACCGGCAAAGTGTGTTTAATGGTTAAGGAAGTCAAGGAAGTAAAACTAAATCAGAGGTAGGTTCTAGGTTCATCTTAGTTAATGCAAATTGTCTTAGGAGTACATTTATACAATAGTCTAGAACCTGCGAGCGACAGACAAGTTCGGAAGTGGAGGTTAATCGAGTAAGACATCGCACAATCACTGTTTATAACAACTTCATTCTGTTGAATTGAACTAACGTGAATTAGTATAAAGTTTTTTAAACAAAATATAATATAAAACACAACTATTTCCGGGTGGCCTAGAAATTTATAATTTTGCATGAAGGTTAAGATCTCGCGTATATTATAAAATGAGGAATAATAAAGACACAAATTTTATTTATAACTCATATGCTTATTTTATTTCATAGTAAATTGATTACCAAATAATATTTTAAGTCAAGTCCTTTTAAAGGAATCTATTTGAATTTCAATTAAACATATCGAATAAAGTTAACAAGCACTTTTTTAGTTATGTTGACAAACTAATCAACAATTATGAAGGCCCATTTATGTCACCAATTAATTACTTTCACAATATGATATTACCCTCACTAGCTAATTGGGTTATGCTTCCCGTTACTAGTGAATTATAAAGGCCATAAGTTCAAATATTCGTGGTGGAACAATACTAGTTAACTGGGTCACGTTCCCAAACCTCATGAAGTTTGTTCGTTACACTACATGTCGAGGTAATAGGCTTTAAGGTCGTAGCTGACTTATACGACACCGCTCCCATCCAACCGAAGTATGAGAATTCAAATATAAACTTAAAATCGTGCTCTGTAGGTGCACTTTACAGTAACAACAAAAATTAGCAGCCCGCGCGCGGGAAGCAAGCTAACCGCAACCTTGCCACTCAATAGTTGTACCTACAGAGCACGATTTTAAGTTTATATTTGAATTCTCATACTTCGGTTGGATGGGAGCGATGTCGTATAAGTCAGCTACGACCTTTATGAAGTAATGTGTCGCCGGTCGCGTGAATTTTTTGTACCGATTCAGTACCGACGACGCGCGACGTCCGGTACTACCTGTTGTATAATGTATAATATTTAGTATTAAAATGTCATGTAACTATTAGCGACATCTCTAGTTCATATACTAAGGCTTTGTATTAATATGTAGTCTGTAGTAAAGTGTTATATCTATTCTGTGGTAAAGAGTTATGTGAACCTTACCGCTGGCACCCTCAGTGGAAAAAAGCATAAGTCGTCTTACGTTGAATTTTAGTTATTAATATGATTGTAAAGAGGGACAAAAGCTGCATATGCTCAATTTTTAACCGACTTCAAAAAAGGAGGTTCTCAATTCGACCGTATTTTTTTATGTTTGTTACCTCAGAACTTTGGACTGGGTGAACCGATTTGGATGATTCTTTTTTTAATTGAAAGCTGGTCCTTGTCATGTACTCCCACATAAAGTTGAGCGAGATTTGACAATGGTGTCCATGTCAAAAATACAATGTACTTCATTTGAAGTCGGTTATTTTTTTGTTAAAATGTTACATTATTTTCAAATTTTTATCATTAATCTTGACGGTATTGTGCAAGAATTTTTTTGCTCTCCTGTAAAATTGCAATTTTCATCTTATGCCTTTTTTCCACTGAAGGTGCGCGCTGTTGAAATTTTCCAGTTTCCACCTGATTTATCATGTATCCATAAAAGAAGGTATCTGGGATAACTAAAGGATAATTTTTGAAATTCTTCATGTTTAGTGTCCCTGCAGGGATTCATCTTTTTATTATTATACCAACAAATAATACAGGCTTTTCGGAATTGAACTGATTTATATAGAGCCCTACGATCTCCAAATAATCTGGTGCCAGTGGAAAGACCCTTGGCCACTTAGATATAGACAAGAAGCATAAGTTACTTAACTGGCTTCGTTCTGGTCACATTAATCATACTACCTCAGATCAGTCAATTTAGTAACAATTTTTTACTTTAATATCTTAGAGTTAGAATTTTGTAAGTTGCTTTACAGAGCGACATTATCATTTTGTGATAAAGCTCTTAAATAAAAGAAAAAAAAAGTTACTTAACTGGCAATCAACTGCTCCAAAAATGGCAAAATATTAATGAGAATAAAATACTTATACATTCTGTTACGTTCGTGTAGTGTTCTATTAAACCCTAAATTAGCTGAATGGCACTGGCACTTGGAGAACAGCTCTTTCCGGGCCTCGGGGGCCTCTAGGTCTGCAAAATGGAAATCAGGTTATTATCTTATGTCTTCTTCATACGTCAAAGGACAACATACCTATGCCGCAAGCTGGTCAGACTGGATAGTTCTTAATGTGATGGAGGAATAAATTAAAATATATTTACTCTTATCACGTAGCATATAATAGGAAGGTTTAAACGAATTAAAAATAAAAATACCCTCCATTACGTAATATGTGCTCTGGGAAACAAGCGAAGTGCCTATGTCATAGTTAGTTCAGTATTATAATGATTACATCATCGAGGACTAATTAGTGCAATATTTTTATTAATTTGTCAAGTAAGTAATTGGCGTGGGTAATGGGTGCAGTCCTAAAGTAATTTTACACACCAGTCGGTAATAGTCACGCGACTGAATCAATCGCGTTACTTAGTCGCAAACGTGAAAGCGGTGAAACTAATGTACGCGACGTGTAATTGAAAATTGTCTCATTGACTCGATAATCAGGATACGGTATGGTACTATTTGTTATAATTATTGAGACATATTAACAAAAATTAATACATAAAATTAAATTATCGTATCAAAGCAAAGGACCCCGCACTAATTGTTTGAAAATTGTGTTTCAGCGGATTGGTCTGAATTTTTGGTATGTTGTAGCCCTAACCGTACTGATCAAAAGTCCCAATGGGCATGACCCCCCCAAATGCGTATTTTGTCTTCCAGGGGGCACTTTCCCCCAAAGTCTATTTATTCGATTTCTACGGAATCATTCTGAATTTTTAGTATGTTGTAGTCCTAATCATGCCAAACAAGAGTCCCAATGGACACAACGCAAAAATGCGTATTTTGTCCTCCAGGGGGCACTTTCCCCCCAAAGTCTATTTATTCGATTTCTGCGGAATCATTCTGAATTTTTAGTATATTGTGCCAAACAAGAGTCCCAATAGGCACGAACCCCCCATATTGCGTGTGTTCTCCTTCCGGGGGCGCTAACCCCCCCCCCCCCATGTTCTATTTGATTTTAGCGGAATAATTCTGAATTTTTGGTATGTTGTAGTTCTAACCGTGCCAATCAAGAGTTCCTATAGGAACGAACCGTATTCCGTAGGCGTATTTCCGCCATCTGGAGAAAGAAAAACCCCCCAAAGCTTTAATAACACTAAAATCTTAAATAACAAGATCTGGAGTTTGAGTATGAAGAAAAATGTTGAAGTTCACACGAAAAACAGGGCATTAAGGACTTGCAGGATTTCTGAATAAATATATGCAGTTAAGAGATCGTGCCCATTAGGGATTTACATTGCATTAGTAAGGGCTACAACATACTTAAGAATTCGGAACGATTCCACTGATATCACATGAATGAACTTGAAAGGGGCAGGTTGCCCCTTGCGAAAAAAACGCTCACAAAGTTATTGAAAAAATGTAAGTTTTAAATGAATTAGCTTTGGGGGGTTTTTCTTTCTCCAGGTGGCGGAAATACGCCTACGGAATACGGTTCGTTCCTATAGGGACTCTTGATTGGCACGGTTAAAACTACAACATACCAAAAATTCAGAATTATTCCGCTAAAATCAAATAAATAGAACATGGGGGAGGGGTTAGCCCCCTGGAAGGAGAACACACGCAATATGGGGGGTCGTGTCTATTGGGACTCTTGTTTGGCATGATTAGGACTACAATATAACTAAAAATTCAGAATGATTCCGCAGAAAACGAATAAGTAGACTTTGAGGGGAAAATGCCCCTTGGAGGACAAAATACGCATTTGGGGGGGTTGTGCGTATTGGGACTCTTGTTTGTCATGATTAGTACTACAACATACTAAAAATTCAGAATGATTCCGCAGAAATAGAATAAATAGACTTTGGGGCGAAAGTGCCCCCTGGAGGACAAAATACGCATTTGGGGGGGTCGTGCCCATTGGGACTTTTGATCAGTACGGTTAGGGCTACAACATACCAAAAATTCAGACCAATCCGCTGAAACACAATTTTCAAACAATTAGTGCGGGGTCCTTTCACCTAAGATCTTAAATTAGGGTTTTTTTTTAATTTAATGCATAAATCGTTTTATCAATCCGCTAATATCCGATATTCCGTTCATATCAGGATGATTACTAATAGTAAGTTATTAGATAATTAAGTAAGTTATACATATACATATTATTATGTAGAGCTAAGGATTAAAGACACGATCCTTTGAAAATGCAAAAATAAATTAAAATAAATCCACCGATGCTACTAGCTTTGTGAACATAGATTTAAAATTACTTATGGGCAAAAAATTTAATTTAAAATTATGGGCAAATGTAAAATTAAATTATGATAAAAAAATATCTATTTATGAACCTTTTCATGATTAATATACCCGAGATTGATGGAATATTTTACATATACCTACCTACACTTATGCATACATTGAAGAGGTCAGGCATTTATCTTTTGCGCAGGTTACTTTAAAAATAGACTAAATAATTAAATTCGCTTCCATTGTATTTAGTTTAATGAATGTCAAGTAAATGATTTAATCAGACCTCTTCTTCAAAAAAAAATGTAGGTATGTAAACTTTACTGAACTTATTTAAATACTAGCTGTTTCGCATATGGAAATTATGTTTACCTTATTTGTACCTCCTGCAAACTCACCGCCTTATATTTGACTGAGGAAGAAAAATACCGTGCTGGATTATGTAATTCCTATATTTACAAACTACCACGTCCATCCATGTCAAAAATCATGCCGTTTTTGTTTTTCTGTCTGGAAGTTACTGGCAGAAAACAGCATGGTTTTTGACGTCGATGGGCGTGGTAGCTTGTAAATACATGAATTACGTAATCCAGCACGGTATTTTTCTTCCTCAGTCAAATACAAGGCGGTGAGTTATCTAAGGAGAAGAAAATTAAAAAAATGGTGAATTTATATTGAAGCACTTATGTTTAGTAATTTAATTTATATACTGAAACCCACGATACAATCACAAAGGATTCCTCCAAGAGCGCATTTTGAAAAATAAGCAGTATTCACATTAATTTGTATTTTTTTCTTTTTCTTGAAAATTTTGAAAAACTGAAAAATATATATGTGTTCTATTAACTTAGCAAGGAGAATTTGTTGCAAATTTAAAGCAAATCGGTTGATTTTTTTAAATATTCCATACAAACTTTCATTCCGTTTCCCACGGATACTACCTTTTAAATTTCCGGGATAAAGTTTCCTAAAATATGACCCGGAGTATTAGTAACAACTTCACTAATTTCCATCAAAATCCAAGAGTTTTTATGTGATGCCCAGACAGACAAACAGACATACAGTGGAGTTTTATTATAGTAAAGATAAACAAGCATTAATTAAATAACATGTGTGCAGTGTTGCCAACTCGGTATCAGGTTTTGGGGCTAAACACAGTTAAAAAAAGGGCTAGATTCGTCTAATCCATTGAAAATAGTTGCTTAATTATCAGAGGTGACGGCGAAAAAAAAAAAAGGTCGTCAGACGCTCTACAAGTATGATAATGGTAATTTTTTTCGACATCTTTCACTACATTTTATCGTTTTTTCGATCAATTCCATCAAAAACTTCGTGGAAAACCTGAATTTATCCCTTTTTTTTTTCAAGATAGCGGAAAATGAGTTTGGGGCTAGAAATTGGGCTAGGTGCTAAAAAATTATTTGAGGGGCTGAAAACCCGAAAAAAGGGCTAGATCTAGCCCCGAAAGGGCTAAATTGGCAACACTGCATGTGTGTATTTTTTTAAATCCAGTCCATCTTAATTAGAGTTGCTGAAAGCTATTTACCAAATCAATATCCTTCATTAGGTACTGTTATTATAGCCGTTCTCAGTATTCTATAAATAACCTCGACACCCTCAAGTGTAACTCTCAAAAAACATTTGCTTATGTGACCAACCAATGTGTGATATGGTGTGATCAACCTGATGGTAAGTGGGCACCTTTGCCAATGGACATCAGTAACACGAAAGGCGTGACACCGATACTTTGCCGACTAAGATAGAAGAGAGAGGAAAAAAGAAGTGGCTCCCAAGCCTCCAGACTGAACACGACGAGCCGTTTGGCGGATGACTCAAGAAAAAGGGTGGTAGCTAATTAGCCAGCCTACATGGAATACATATATTTATGTCTTCAAGTTAACACTGCAGTACAAATAGGCAATATTCTTACACTATACTTATGTAAAACTATACTTACACTAAAAGCAAAGCAAAGCAACAACCCATAATTGTCCCACTGCTGGGCTCGGGGTCTCCTCTCACAATGTGAGGGGTACAGGCCATAGTCTACCACGCTGGCCAAGTGCGGATTGGTAGACTTCACACACCTTTGAGAACTTTATTCTCGTGATAGAACATAGATGGTGTTTTTACAAGTATGTAGATACAAAATTAATCACAGATGGCGCTTAACACATACGAGTATAGTTTGGCTATAGAGATTCGTAAATTAAATTATTTCAAAATATTAATTAATTTTTATTTTTAATATTGCTGTTTTTGAATATTGTATTTTGAACAATGTTGTGTTAATATTGTTTTTTGTATTTTTTTTTCATGCCGAAGAAGTATAACTTCTCACGCCCGTACATAAGTACACGTTTATGTTTTTTTTATTAATTTTTTATTTGTTTAGTCTATGCATGTACAATTGTACATGGTTGTCGGATTCTTTGTAATTTTCACTTAAGAATACGTGCGAATTATTTAAATTTGGCCGACGGCAATTGACTTTGACAACAAGATTAGACCTCGGTATTATCTCTAGGATCTTTATTACATGTTTACACATAATTAGTAAACCTCGACATATCACGACAAGCTTTAAATTATAATTAATGAAGTGTGCAAGTTTTGTGTGACGTAGAGTCTAGTAGAGATTATTTTCAATCCAAACTTTGGAAGTTTAAGTTGCCCAGAACTCGTTCTACGTAGTTAAGGTAAAATTACCTTAAAAATCGACGATACGTACTCTTTCGGTCACCATTTTCAGTATTACAGGTATTAAATGAATATGTGATTTAAAATACTGTTTTCTTTGTTCCAGATTTAATTAGTTGGTAGAAACTTATCCAAAGATGGAGAGTGTGTATGCTTGGTACAAGGACCTTATGGATAACCGGGGAGGTAAGTTCTACTTCGTAATACAATCGTCAATTAGTATTTTTATTATCTATCACCTTTATACCTACATTACGTTCATATAAAATAAGACCAGAACTAAAAACTATCAGATTTTTTAACAGACTTCAAAAAAGGAGGAGATTCTCAATTCGACTGTATTTTTTTTTATTTGTTACCTCAGAACTTTCGACTGGGTGAACCGATTCTGATTCTTTTTTTAATCGAAATTTGGTGCTTGTCATGTGGTCCCATTTAAATTTGAGCTAGATCTGACGAGTAGTTTTTGAGTCAACCCTAATTTTGAAGTCGGTTATTTTTTGTCAAGGATTATTTTCATTTTAATTTATATTGAATGTAAATGTAAAGTTTATGTAGCTACTTGTATATTTTAATTAACCTCCATACACAAGTACGATAATTCATTGAGCGGTCTCTGAGCAGCTTACAGAGTTATTTCATGTACATTATCACTAACATCAGTCTGAGCACGTAGCCGTTGGTTGACCTCTTTCTGCCTTGTGTGTTTAGGTTTTATGAAAAAATATTTGGTTGGGATCATTTTTGTTGTGAGTTCACGGAGCTCGTTATGTACTCGGCCATGGAACTATTCTAAATATACCTACATATATACTTAACCTTACGGGTTAGCTAGAAATATTTCATCATATTATTGTTATATTAATTTATATTATTAAAAAATCATCTAAAACATTTTGTTTTCAAATTGTCGGTTGTTTTGTTTATTGTTTATCGCCAAATAATTTGTTATTCCAAATAAAGGGATTTCAAACACATGTTTCTCAATCCGGATATGTTCTGCTTAAAGCTTACTCAATATAAGCTGAAGAAACAGTAGATCGTATGTCATGAATGTCATGATTCTCTCAGCTGCCGACTAGAAACACATCGTTAGTTACGTAAAGTGCCGCAGTCCACTTGGTCAATGAAGACAGTATCTATGTACGTACATCCATGTTTACGCCGAAGTCAATTTGAGAAATATTGTGGACTAAAACTTCTCTTCGTAATCTTTACCTCATAAACAATGGAAGTGTGTTTTCGTATTTTAACTGGTCCTTTTGACGCTTTTAAATCTGACGCAAGAACTTTTAATATAATGCGTGACTCTACATTATTTATGGCGCATTTGTTTTTCTTCGAGGTTTATGTATGCGCTAGCGTCGTTTCTGTTTTAAGGATAAAACCAGTAAAACTCAATAACAAATATAAAAATATAAAAGTAACAAAATGTCAAGCCCAGGGGTGTTAAATCCTACCGATTATAGTAACATATTATTACTTATGTACCAAAATAAATATACCTAGTTATGTGCACGCGATACATAACACCATGTGTGCCTCCGTATGTGCCGCGGACTTTGATCCAACCATGTTACCACATTACCATCTCCCGCCATCCGCAATCATCTGATTAGCAACCTTCTGAAAATGACGCATCAAAACGCTTAATACTATCCATTGTTGACATATTTAAGTATTTGTGCAAATCGTATAAAGGTAGTCCGGTACTAAGGAAGGTGCTTACATAGTTCAACTAATATTGACACTCAGTCGACGTCATTTTATCACTCATGCTCTATGTCCACATTGTTTTTATGGTTCTAGCAATATCTGCCACATCACAAACAGGAAATTAATTTTAATGTTGTTCCATCTTCGACACTCACTCGTAACATACAGTAATGTCGAATAGTTGCGAATAATATTCATAACTTTATGGTCGTGCTAGTAACCCGACCTTGCTTTGTTTCGGGGCAAAAAAAATAATAATTGTTACCACATAATATAATTAATTTAATATTCACATCATTATTACCTTTTAGTTGTCGGTTTTTTAGTTATTTTATTATAATTACAAACAAAAAAAAATAACTACATTTATACTGACCGGTTAACAGATCTTTCAGGTTTTTAACTCACTGCCAAAACTAAATGTAAAAAATTACCTATACATAATCATATGTACGTAAGTACTTTGTATTAACGTAAGTCAACCTATAACATAAGTTTTAAATACACTTGTAATAGAAAAAAGTACCTAGGTACCTTGCACTAAGGCACCTTGTTTCAACTTACAGTTTCAGCATAATGCAATAACAAAAAGGTAGTAATTCCAAAAAACAAATACGGTAGTAAATATAGAGGGGCGCTTATGTCATCACCCTATCGGAAGATGCTATAATTTTTGCAAATGACGGTAAATGTTAGTTCTGCTGTGAGATTTTGTGAAGTAAACAGATACAAAATACACGTCAATATGCAATGGAATCGCTATACTCGTCAAGAACGCGAAATAATCATAATAATCTCTCGTTTTCATGTTTTGATTTTAGCCGGCAAAACCGCAAGATCGCTCGACTTAACCGTTCGAGATATCTTTTGGGTTCTTGGTGGGGTTTCTTGAAGTTACGAGTCTATGTCTATAAGCTTAAGATTCTTTAAGCCCTCAAAGAGAATATCAGTCATAAATGCGGTAACCTATCGCCGGAAGTTCTGGCCAGAGTATAGGAAATTGCCATAAATCGGGTCATCAATTCTGGCGGCGGCCACTTGGCTGATATCATTTTTGCTACTTTATGAAAATAAATAAGATATCAAATAAACACCATCCAATAACAAAACTAAAGATTTTCATTTATTCAAAAAATTACAGTCAAAAGACATCGGGTGATGACTTTTGCGACACTCCTCTATATTGTGTATTTAATAAAATGTAAAGATTCTCCAACGATATAGTGCTATTATACAGTGTGTCCAGCGAACAATTAGCGTTAATTTAAGGGCATGAAATATACCTAATTTTATCGACAAAAATACCCTTATGGGTCTAGCCCTCTTCCTTTTGGAATGGATGCCATTTTAATTTTTTTTTATTATGTTATTATGACTGCAGAAAGACTTCGATTTCTCTGGACTTAAACGTCCCATAAATGTAAAACATCTATTAATTAAAAGGTAATAATACCATATTCATTCATTACAAAAAAGATTGGATAAAGTTTCAAGTTACAAAGGTCATTAAAAAAATTATGATAGATACCTACTCAATGTAGTCAAAATTTTCACTAGCTATTTTTAAGTTTTACTAACATACTTCAAAAACTAGCACATTAACATATCTTTTTTAGTACATGCATTGATTAACAAGGATATTATGTACATTTCTCTAAGTTGCAAGACTTGTGTGTTATTGCTGTTTGAATATGAGTCTTATTTCCATACTTCCTACGTGCTACATTGAAAAAAAAAGGTGGCTTAAAGTGGGTGTTTTTGTCGATAAAATTAGCTATATTTCAGGCCCTTAAATTATTGCTAGTTGGTCGCTGGACACATTGTATATTAGGATAAGTTAGTTATATTTATTTTTGCATACTTCATTAGTATAATTTTACATGACATTGTAGGTACTTTTATAAAACTATAAGTAGGCATGTAATGTAACAAAAAATGTAAAGTCACAATTAAACAATTTATTTTTTGTTCTAAATATTCGACCTTTTGTATACTTGGCCTTGACCGTTCAATACAAGCATGTGGTATACATTTATGAAATGTCATTCAAAAACATTTAAAAACACGTTTAAAAGCTAAAAAGTCGTTGTCATTTTAGCCATTTTACTGACTTTTTGTAATTTCAATGTACAATTAACAAATTACAAGATCGTCTCAGTGGCGTTTAGGAAGCCTAGATATTAATAAACAACTCGTTTTTTCATTCAAATTCTAGCAACTCGTATAGACATCATAGTATACAAGTTGTGTAAAGAGTTTTCTGCCTGGTGATAAGGTTCCAACTTTAATTTTTTATTTTATTTGAGAAAATTTTATGTACACGAATAAACTTAAATTAAAACATTATTTAAATCAATAGTACATAGACACTGCTTATTTCAAAATGAAACTTCTTCCAGCAGACCTGGTAGTTGAAATCCTCGTGTATCCTGGAAAATTTCGTTTAAAGTTTCCAGTTCTATGGAGATAATGTAATAAAACATCGAACTAACCTTTCTTGAATAAAATATAACTTAAAATTTTACTAATTTTAAGTTATGGAATACATATCTAAGTAACAAATTAAATGTAACTTACAAAACTTATAAAAAATTCGTCGCATTTCATGGTTCTCTATCACATTAAATAATAATTACGTAAGTAAGCACGCAACTTTTAGCAGCAAAACATTGCAGTTTCGTAATTGTTGTAGATCCCAGAGTGAAGGACTGGCCCATGATGTCTTCCCCCTGGCCAACGTTGGCAGCTTGCGTGTGCTACGCAATATGTGCCAGGAAAATTGGCCCGGCGTTTATGGCCAACCGCAAACCCTTCGAGCTTCGCAACATACTCGTTGTATACAACCTGGCACAGACGATATTTAGCGCGTGGATATTCTATGAGGTAAGTTTTAATGTGCTATGCCTTAAATTTTAGAATGTTGAGAGAAGAGGGCGATGTTTTCAGATCTTATATCTGACTAATCTAAATACCAAAGAAAATAACCGGCTTTAAAGACACAGTATTCGATACATGTAATATTTCAAGAGTTCCCTTAACAAAAAGCTACACACATCAGAACTGAATCGTCCTCACGAAATTAATGAATGGCCCCTTATTACTGTAAAACAAATAAAATCATGGAATAAGATAATTTTTACGTTATACCTATTGACTGTTTTCTCACCGATTATGACATATTAACCTAAACACAATGTTTATTATCACATAAGAATAGAAAAAACACAATAAAATAAAAGTAAAACTAGTAAATATAGTTACAAAATGCTTAGTTCTTACAAATTTAGTAACAAAACACCGAAAGACGTTGGAGTCGACACTAAATTATTATATTAATTTTTATGACTTTTACTAGCTAATAATTTTAAAAACTGCGAATTACGTTTGAGAATACAGAAAAATAACGATATTTTTTCATGCCTCGTAAACCAATACAACTTTTGATACATGAATTTTAAATCAAAGGGTCAATTACTAATTGTAGGGGGCCAGGATTACTACTGTTTACCCTATGTGTTTCCGGTGATAATATAATTAAGATTAAAATCACGTATCTAATAATCACCTTTTTTTGTTCACAGTACTTGGCGAGCGGGTGGTGGGGTCACTATGACTTTAGATGTCAACTTGTCGATTATTCCCGGAGTCCAAAAGCTATGAGAGTAAGTACTATATATTTTTAGTACCTGTCGAAAAATTTATTTCATATCGAAATGTTTAAAGGAAAATTTCACATCTAAAGATTGAAACGAGACTTTTACTTGGGCGCAATTTTTCTTCAATATTAGATTTCTGAACGAGTCTTCTATTCGCCTGAATAACCTCCTTCCGAACATTGAAAGTTTTAGAACATTTCGTTTAAATAGGTATACTGCACTACTTGAAGTCTTTTTGATAATATCGATTGTATGGTACATTAGATTTTAGCAAGACATTAGTGAAATCAAAAGATTTTAAGCAGCAAAATTAAAACGGTTTTACAAGTCAAGTCAAGAATTTACTCATTATTTATGTCTTGAGAAAATCAAGTTTAAGATGAATTAAATGTTGAATAATAGACTAATACTAACTTGATACTGTGTTCATCTTGAATCTTTTATCTTAATTATTCATTAAATTGTAATTTACATAGAATACTTCAGCCATAAAAATTGCTGTAATCCGATCCCAGGACCGGTAGTTAAAATTATAATTTGAATGCTTGCCATTTCGAGATATGGTGTGATTCTGTCAGATCACGAATTTTATTGTTATGCAATTTAACATATTCCCTAAACCTAAACTGTATAATACCTGTATATGATTCAAATAAAAAAAGTATTTTTGAATGAATATTTAAATTTGAATATTAAATTGAATATTTTGTCATTTACGTTTTAAGATTTTAAAAAATTGGTCTTAATTTTTTTTCCTAATAATTTTCCGTGTGAAATCTACACGTAGTATCTAATCTGCTTTCGTATAAAGAAACAAAAGTTCTGCTATAAATTCTGAAATGACTTTTAAATTACAATATTATTATGCCGTTAACATAATATAAAATGTATATTATTAATTTAATAAATTTTGTAAGCACCATGACGCAGGTGACCCAAATTAATATTTTAACAATAATTATATTGTGTTAATTATTCATTCTGATTTGACATTTTTCGAGGTTTATTTACATATTAATTAATAATATTCGTATCCGTCATTTCACGTCATTCAATATGAAAAAAACAAAGTCAAAACGTTACTTTTTCCGCGTTCGAATCGTAACGTGAGGAAACCTAAATTTTGCACAGTTTATCAAAGCTCAACTTTGATGATCTGTGCAAAATTCGGAAATTTTCACGAGGCCTCACCGACCTCGGTGATGTAGGTGCTACGAATTTGATGGTCAAGAACCATCAGAGTCATTATAAAGGCCACAGACCACGAAACCAGTGTTAATGGGGTCCATAAAGTATTGTTTCCTTATGTCTAGATGGCGAATACGTGTTGGTGGTACTACTTCAGCAAGTTTACGGAGTTCTTTGACACGCTGTTCTTTGTACTACGCAAAAAGAACGAACACGTGTCAACACTTCACGTCATACACCACGGAATCATGCCGATGTCGGTGTGGTTCGGCCTCAAATTCGCTCCGGGTACGTAAAAATCTTATTCTATTCCTATACAGAGTTCCTACTTTGTCGGCTTTTGTGTGGTATCTACACAATGTGCATATTTTAAATACGATGCTACACGATAATTCTCAAATGCTATGTTAAATTCACAATCCCACTTCTGATTTTAATCACAATATTATATTTATTCCTTTACAGTAGCAGTTAATAATGACTTCTATAATCTTGATATCTAATTACCTAATTATGGCAAATGTATATATTATGTAGGGATAGTTTGTTATTCTTTGCAGGCATAAGTCGTAAAAGAGATTTAGATTCATGAAGATGCTGTGAAAATATAATGATAAGAACTTTTATATGCAAGCTGTTTTATCCAATATTTTATACAATAAAACATAAATATATATTTTTAATTGGATGCTCTATTTACCATGCACATATTGTCATCTTATAGTTCTACTAGATTATTCTTAAAATAAATACTCTTATCGTTTCTGGTAATTAATGTGGATTAAACTTTTGGTTTTTACATTTATTTGGAATTATGAGCTATAACCTAAGGCTTTGTACTGGAAACGAAGTTGTGATCTTTAGTTTTGAAAATAATAAACTAATAAACAAAATTACTTTGTATTAATAATTTTAAAAAGACAGAATTGGTCTGTCACCTTAAAACCACCATTATTAAGTGGTTGTTTTTCAGTGTAAATAAAATATTATAGTAATTACCTAATATGATTAATTTTTTGAATTATTGTTTATTAATATACAATATTTATTAATATTGATATCCTTAATATTTGACGAGAAGAGTGATGGATATGAATGTGATGGATAGACGAAGGGGACGAGGAAGACCTAAGAAAAGAAGGATGGATTGTGTTACAGATGATATGAAAGATAAGAGAGTTAGTGTTAAGATGACGGCTGATAGGGAAGTGTGGAAGAGGAAAACATATTGCGCCGACCCCAAATAAAATTGGGAAATGGGCAGGATGATGATGATGATGATGATTGATATCCTTAATATTGAAGATTGATTTGTTGTTGATGTAGATACAAAGAGTATCACACTTATTTTTCAGTTATTGAACTATGTACGCCACATACAAGTTGAAACTACTTATTAAAAGTTTCCATTCATAAAACAAATAAAACTTGTGGATTTTATTCTTTTTTGTTTCGGTGCCGGTTATCAACACGTAAAATTCCCAGCACACGATGCGTGAATACGGAAACATGTTATTAACATTATCATATTATTTATATTATAAGGACTTTATATAATGTATTAAAAATGCAAAATGCATAAGATATAGTATTTCTTATGCATTTTAAACGCAAAACAAGTTAAATTATATAGTCGATGAAAATACCGATATAGCCTAACTTCCTATTCATCCTCTACTAAACAAATTCGAAACTAACCGTTAAAAATCGATAAACGGAATCCAAATGGTAGGTTGCATTAAGTATCGTAATTGAAGCTAACCATGGCATTGGTATCACAGGTGTGAGAGTACCGACAGGCAATTCGCGATAAACCTATAAGTACTGACATTATATCGTATGTTGATTGCTATATGACTAATGATAAATCAATTAATGTTCAGATAAATACGCGATACGATATATCCGTAACCTAGAAATATTCGCAAGCTGTTAAAGGTCGTATAAATACAAATAATAATGTCTAACGCAAGGCGAGCTTCATTTCGACAACCAAAATATATTTGGTACAGATACGATGTTTTAATAGGGACATTCGGAAGTGTTTAACATGGCTATATTCTGTTCTCCCGCACAAACATTTTGCATTTTTACCCTTTTATCCTTTATTTTATAGTAAAATAACTATGTATCATATAATTAAGCTCATCTATGAGCTATATGCTGATTAAACCTATGTGTATAATTATGTGGAGCTCTTTTTGTTAAAAACGGGTGTATTCTTATAATAAAAATAATTTAAACTACGCAGCTACGAGCTAACAAAGAAACGATCGCTCGAATTTGCTACCGAAATACGTTACAAAATACCTTTTTCACGTTTTGTTGGTTTTGTGAACAAACAAAGCTCTTAAAACTTAAATAAATGCACAAAATAATTTTAATTTAATTCGAGTGACGTCAATGGACACTGAACGTCATTCAAAATTATATTCCAATTTGTTTACTTTTTTTATGGTCAATATGGACTTTATAATTTTTTACGTTAATTAATAATAACTGGTATCATTTCTGCTTTTCATTGCATTTAATTTGTATATGAACTTAATCCATCTTTTTAATTACTTAATACTTTTTAATCTCATCATCAATTTAACAATCCGTTGAATATTTGAAAGAAAATTAAGCCAATCAAATGTAGGTAAAGTTTATTTACGTAATAGATTAAACTCTATAACTTTCTAAACCGTTGTAAACACAAATAACATAATAAGTACATCAAAACATTTCCATTCTGACTTTGACTATAAATAAGAGAGAAAAAAGGCAGATACGCCTTTTTATGAGTTTATCACTACCTACTATGTTTAAAATCAACGATATTCCGAACAGAAAAAGTAATTATGTCTGTATTTAATCTTGTCATGTTGCGAGCACATTGCCATTGGAACTTCCGTGATTTTCATCAGATGTAAAAAATGGCTTGTTGACATTTGGCCATGCAAATATAAAGTTAATAAGTGCTAAGTAAATTCAGTGTTAGCAACATTTGTATAATATTTTTTAACATACTAGAACATCTAGTTTTGCGAATAGCCTAAATATAAATATATCGTTTAAGTTATTTAATTACCGAAACTTCGAGTATACTTATTAACCACTTTAAAAAAAGAAGGAGGTTCTCAATTCGGTATTATTATTTTTTCTTAATATTTCTTACTTGAACTTAATTTATCGACTGATTAAAAAAGTATTTTTATGGAATGGTTTTATATTTATCAAAATCCAAAAATTCAAAATTCTTTCATGAATTGGGTTCTGACGTTGGGATGCCATGAACTGAGAGAACCTCTCAAATTATAGGTCAGTTTGGGGATTTTCATAATAAACGATTATTTTAATGGTTCTTTATCGAAGGTTCTTAATTCTTTATTTTTTTTCTGATCAATTATGTTTTTCGTCGTTTTTTAAAATAAAATTGCCAATTCCTTCGTTACTTCGTTTAGTTTAGACATTAACATTGAAATACCTCCTTTATCGCAAATTACAAATTTGACACGCATTTCGGTAATCCGCGTAATTAAACGAGTCCAATCCTATAAAAACTGGTCAGTCCATCAATACTAATTAGACATAGATATTTGATGAGATGCAAACTATTCTAATAATGAATACGCAATAGATTTTTATACGGATGTATGAAGGCCTGTAGCCTAGGTAGTGACCTTGTCTGTGCAGTGACGAATCCCGAGTTTGATTCCCGTCCAGGATAGTGGGTGGGTGGTCATGGGTGTTTAAGATATCTCATCTGTGTATGTCCAAGCCACCCGTTACACAGAAAATCCTCGTGCGGGAGTGTGTGTGTGAGCGTTATAATTAATATAATAACGTTTCTATAATTGTTGTGTTCTTGACTATGGGTATGCAAGGAAGGGATGCTAATATTCTAATTAATACTGAGCGTATTTTATATAGAGAACGAATCATATACATGACATACACGAGTCGTATGAAGCCGCAACATATTAATGGGACGTAGCAGTTTGCATAGTCATTTAATATGTATTGGGTGAATATGTAATGTTAATAAAACTATTTGACGGACGTGTATTGATAATGGATTCAATTAACACTCATGTAGTAATTCTATTATTTGTTGGTGAGAGACACCCGTATTCTCCAAAGAGGATAAAAGGATATACAAATACTTATTAACCATAAACACATTGGTTATAATTACGTATAGTGTACACGCTGTATTTTTTTAATTTATGACAGTTTGACAAGTTGATATTCGTGTGCCATATTTGCCATTTTTTATTTATCATAAAATACTTGGTGCTACAAACTTTGAGGTTTTTTGAAGTGAAACTTCTTTAGAATCGTTAGTGATTTGAAACCGGATGCAACGACAGGTAAGATAATATAACCGCTAATTTCGACTTTCAATTTAAATTCTCCGTAGCCCAATGGTCAGGACGTAGATTCACAATACCTGATGCGCAGGTTCGCATCTCCCAGTATTTCTTTTTTTTTAGTTTTATTTTTATACTGTTTTTAAATACTTTCAAATAATTTTTTTTCATTCTAGTTTTATTTTTGCGTCGATATTGACGATAAATTTCGGCATTAGTTTTCGGCATCTTATAAAATTTATTATTTAGCACAACAAGATATAAAAATACTCACAAATAAGAGCTCTTTGCTGCGCAAACCCCTCGACAACAACACGTAAATTATTAAGTAGGTACCATCTAGCAGCCGTCTTACACAAAATTACTGTAGCGCGCCATCTAGCAACTAACTAAGAAACAACAATCG